>JAESVK010000823.1:807328-898255 GCA_017140935.1 Hamamelis virginiana
TTTTATTTTTTTATTTCTCAAAAAAGATATTGTATCCTTCAAAAATCATATCCAAGAGGTGTCTAAATGTTTCGTCTATTTTCCTTTAGTACCATTGAGGTATTTGAATTTTTTGTTCAACTAATTCTCAAATATTGGTGAAATTACAATCCGTCTTGCATTAGTTAATGTTCAAAAAATCGAATCTTCTATTTAAGCTCCAAGACCTATTGTTCTACCATGGGATTATGTTTTTTTCTTTGTCAGTGAGGTATCTCAATTTTCGATTCAACTAATTTTTGGATATGGATAAAATAACCATAACTTATTCTCCATCACATAATATTCAAAAAATTGAATTAGTAGCTAGCCCTATAAAGGTAGTCAAATTTAGGAATTTTTTGTTTCTAGGGCCCGTTTGGATAAGCTTCTGCTACATATTTTTTTTTTTTTGTATCCTTAAAAAAAAAAAAATTTTTTTTTTTTTTTTTTTTTTTAATTTGATTAATGGGATAATGGGTTGTATAGATTGAATTGTGTCTAGTATTTAGACTTGGGGTATTTATGGTATTTTAAAATTTTTATTTTATATAGTAATGGACTGCCTTAAAATTTAATGGATTGTATTTAAAAAAAAATATAATAGGCCCAATAAATATTTTAAATGATTGCCTTTAATAAATATTGTGCTGCAAATTGTCCTTCTATTATCACAAACATGGCCAGCCATCCCTCTTTGGGAAAAGGGTAAAGAAAGAAAAGAAAGCTACTAGCTAGGTAGAAATGTTATGTGCCTATCCAATGTAGGCACAGCTGGCAAGCTTAAAACTACACAACTGGACGATAATCAAATGCTCAACCTTCTAAAGTACATGATTTTTTTTCTTTTCGTTTGGGCCAGCAAATGGCAGGAGTGGACACGTTGGCATTGTCGTGGTGCAAATATACTGGGCCTTCTGTTCTTTTTTGGACAGACACAGTTTCCTTGTCATTTTCCTTTCTCTTTTCCATTCAAAGTATATATATATATATATATATATATCTTGGTCATTATCATTTCATTTTCTACTAACAGTATGTGTTGTAGTTTTTGGCAGGAAATGCACATATAGGATTTATGAGTTGACATTACTATGATTTCTAGAAGAATCATATGTGATTAGTGGAAATGTACGTATTTATACAGTGATGTTTGCTGGCACATGATGTTGTAAAAGTTCATTTGTGATGTAAATTACAACTATAGATCATGCATATATTTTTCGGTGCGGTTATGCGTGCATGATCAATGGTTGCGATTTGTATTACATATAAATTTTATCACTTCACGTGTATAAATATAAGAGAGAGAAAGAGAGAGAGGGTAGAGAAAAGTGCATGTTGAGCTCTAATTTACTAGTAGCTCGAAAGGTATTGAGAAATACTTTAAGAGAAAAAAATTTAGGGTTCAAAACCAGCACATCTTATCGCTGGTGAACTTTGTGTTTGATCTCTAAACCTTATCATTAATGATTGCAGGTTTTTAATCAATAGCCTTCAGGTGGTTTCAGTCCTCCACATATTCAGGGAAGGTAATTAGTGTGCTGACTTGCTAGCCAAGATGTGATGCTCTTTTTCATCAGATTTCGTGGTCTTTCATGAACCACCTGCCTGTATTTCTTTTATACTGTATTTTGATGCTGTTGGCACAAAATTTACAAGATGTATTCCCCTTTCTTAGTTTAATATTATTAGACTAATTACAAAAAAAGAAAAAAAAGAAAAAAAAGAAATTTGTGTTTGCCCATGTCGTATTTTTTTTTTTTTTTTTTTTTTTAAATTTTGTCAAAGTGGAAAAAATGATAAACGAAAAAGATACAAATAGGTAAAATTATTTCCTTAAAACCAGGATCACTAGTAAAATTTGTGTTTGTTCGATCTTGTCATATTAACCCTTTTTTTTTTTGTTTAATCAAAGTGGAAATAAGAAAAGAAAAGAAAAGAAAAAGATATGAGTATGTAAAATTATTGCCCTAAACATGTTCTTACATGTACAAGTAGCCCTTTACACATACGTGTACATATTTTGTGATGGCATTTTTCACTAATGGGGTTGTGCTCCATGACTTCTATAGATCAATCCACTGAATCAACCCAAATCCATTACACAAGATCATATCTTTCCTTTATACCTTGCTTTCCCCTCTGTAGATTTTAAATGGAGAGAAGGGTCAACCACACACACATCATGTAGGATAAAGGATAAGAAAATGGGATTAAGGGTCAACCAAAGGAGCATTGTGCATTCATTTATCATTTATAGAGAAACAAGTAGGAAATACTTTTAATTTTTTAATTTTCTATTTTTTTATTTTTGGGAACAAAACCAATTAAGGAGACTTGAAATGATGAGACAAGAAGAAAGGACCCAATACCCTATTCTTTGGGTAAATACCCTATAAATTTATATCCCTTTATTTGACTCATTGGTGAGAGTGGGGGTTACAAGGGTTTTTTTTTTTTTTTTTTTGCTTTTTGAGCAAAACCCACTTCAGGATTCCTTCCCACTATAGATGCCTTTTGCCCCTTTTCTCCTCCCCTAAAAGAGGGAGAGCCCCCTCTAAAATTATAAAGTTTTGCAAGCAAATTGAAATCCTCCAACCTAAGCATTTATAGTAAATGTAGTAGCACTAGTGGATGTGGGCTTTAAATGGGTACCTAAAGAGAGCCCTAAGAACTTTATGAGAGTAAAGTAATTGATTTTGGTGTTTAAATTTTAAAAAATAGAAAGTTTTAAATTCAATTTTTTTAAAAAATATTGAGCCTGAGACGCATCGGTCTTTCCAATCAGAGTTCTACCCCGGATTGACAAAGCCACTTTCGCTTTCATTCAACGGTTGAAAGCGAATAAGCCAAAGACAATGGACTTCTCCAACCTTCCCCTCTGAGCTTGACTCTGATGAGCTTGAATCCGATCCCAAATAAAGAAAAAAGAACTCCCCCAATCGAATCAAGCAGACCGACCCGCTTCCTCAAGCTTTGATTCAATCATTCATATCTCAGTTTTTATGGGATGAGATTCTGGTTTCATTCCTCGTGGATGAGGTTGGCCCAGTTATTCCTCATCTTCTCTGCTTTCACAGCTAACCACTAATTCTATTTATGTATATGTTTGGGAAAAAAAATTCAATTTTCTAAAAAAAGAACTGATAAAACAATCAGTCTTGGAGTTTACGCCTCATGAAATAAAAAAAAATTAAATTTGATTTTCCTTCATAGAATAAATTATTCCATTCAATTTCTCGACCATTAATTAACATAAAATGAGTAAAAAATTTGTTTATTTTGTTGGCATGAGAGAGAAATATGAGATTTTTCTCTCTCATAGGTATGAATTTTGCAAATTCAATGGGGGACTTGGGGGCCTCATCAGTCATCACACCATGTGCACAAGTGGCCTCATGCCACATGTGACAAGATCAATGGCTGCAGCTCAAACGGTGAACACGCATCGCACGTGGAGATGCTAGCATAACAAATTTTTGACAGCTGATGTGTTTGTTGATCATGATTGGGAAAAGCCTTGATAAAACTTGTCTCCCCTCCTCGTATTTTCATGTGGAATATTAACCTTTGAGTTAAATAGATTCATTTATAATTTTATTTTATTTTAAAAAATTACACTATATTCCTTTAACTATTCGCAGTTTTCACGCTGTCTCTATGTGATTTTGATTCATAATTATTCAAATTATCACTTAATTTTATCTTATCAAGCATTAAGTTTTGGTGGGTATCATTTAATATTGATAATAGTGAATTAAAAACCCTACGAGGGTTGGTCTAACATCGTAAAAGAGTAAGTTGTAAATTCAACCATCCAGACATTCTGAATGCGAAACTAACCAAACTCTCTTGGTCAGACATCTGGCATTATACCATTCATTTTTTTAATTTTTTTTTAAAAAATAATTTATAAAATTAATAAATAAATTAACAAATTTGTTTAGTATATTATATCATCTAATGGGACGGTTGTCCAACATGGAGAGCAGGGATTAGTCGGGGAACGGGCATTTTAATAGTCCGTTACTTGGAAAAAAAAAATTAAAATTCACAAAATCAGTAGGTGAACTAATAAATTTATCAAGTACACTTACAAACAGACCTTTCATAATTATTTGAATTATCATTTAATTTTATTCTATCTCTCGTTAAATTTTGGTGGATACCATTTAATATTATTGGTCCTTGACCCTATATCTTCGAGCCACGTGTGCTACAAATGGGTGCTTGTTTAGGGTTCAATAACAACTCAAAATCCTTTTCTTTCTTTCTTTTGTTTTTTTTACTGAAATTACTTGTCGGCGTGGACGACTAGCCAGTTGTCTGATCACATAACAGCATGGCCGCCATTGCCAACAAAGCAGCCACTCTACAGTTCCATTTCTAGGGTTTCCAAAAGGGAGCTATTGGGAATTGGGATAGCCTGTGCAGTGTGAGCTATTTATGGTTGTAGCTGTGAGAGTGAGAGAGAGAGAGAGGCCCAGGATGAGTCTCAGCCGGAATTCAACCCAAAAGCTAGGCCCACGTACTAAATGCAAAAGCAACAGTTATGGCTAAGGTTTGGCAATGGTTACCTACCTACTCAATGGTCACTAGGCATTTTGATGCCTCTTTTCTTTCCCTTGCATAAAAAATGGTCACTAGAGAATAGAGATTTGTGTCCAAATGCTTTCTAATGAATATTGAGAACCTATTTGAAAATTTCAATTTTTTTTTTTTTGATGACAAGAGTGTCCGGGACCAGCTTACGCGCAGGTTATGGGTAAAATTGCAAGAAAAATACCATGGGTAGGTGGCCCAATAGACTCGAAACGGAAACTTCGAACTCGGTATGCTGAAGTCCAACCATCTGAGCTACCTCTCACCTTACAATTGGTTGTAAAGGGACTATTTAGCATACACGTAAATCTTGCTGGTCAATAATGAGCTTGACCGGTTTTTATTTCATTATTGTTTCGTAACTTTTTTAAAAAATTTGTTCAGTTTATTTTTAAAAAAATAAGGTACAAATATATTTTTTACCAAATAAATAATAAACTAATTTATTTAAAAACCATTGGACCTCACTGGCCTAGTTTTTAGATTTTCTAAACATGTGAAAAAAATAGTATTAATGTCTTTTTTTTAAAATATGAAATTGAATAGATTAAAAAAAAAAAAAATTACTGAATAATGGTAAAATAGAATTCATTAAATTTATTTTTAGTGGGTCAAAATTTTATATTTGCCAAAAAAAAAATCCTAAGTATTTTGGATAGGCTCTAGGCCCACATGTTGCTTTTATATTTAAACCATTGCGGCTAGTAGGGCCTATAAGGACGGCTGATATAGGCCCACAGTCTGATCATAATTGATGCCTGCAAAGCTGGAACCATTAAAAATAAAAAATGAAAAAAGAAAATAAATTGTCATGCTGGGTTGGGCCCAGCTTGGTTGGCCCATGCTGCAGTGTACTTTAAGCACTTTTCCAACTTATCACTTTGACTGCTCTCACATGGGCCAAGCTCATTTAGCCATGCATTATACTCTGGACAACCTCTGTTTTTTTTTTTTTTTTTTTTGACACTCACAAAAGTAAAATTATAAAAATAAATATTTCGATTATAATTTACGATACCATATCATATTTTATAATCATAGAGGAGGCTAAGTATATAAATCCATTTTAATTAAAAAAAATTATAACAATTTTTTTTATTTTTAAAGGTACCCATAAGTTCTGACAGAATTATTTTATATTGTTAGATTCACGAATTTTCTTAATATAAAAAATAGGTAAAAAAAAATTTGAAATTCTTAAATTAGAGCAAAGAGATAAATTAGAAGTTGGTTACGAAGTCACCTTCATTAGAAATTAAAAAATATTAATTAATAATTGGAATAAAAGCAAACGGTGGGTAAAAAACAGAAGCACGCCCGGTGGGACTCGAACCCACAATCGCCTGATTAGAAGTCAGACGCCTTATCCATTAGGCCACGGGCGCTGCTTGTTTATTTGTTTTAATTTTATTTATTTATAATACATAAAATTCATTGAAATGGAGCACTGAACCATTGAGAATTTTTTGACATCCTGACAAAATGGTTTAAGGGTATATGGAGAGATTTTTTATATTCTAAACCAAATTTAAATAATTTCAATATCAGCTATCTAATTGCAGTACTGATATTCTTTTTTTTTTTGGAGAAACTCTGCTCTTAAATGAGTTGTATGTAAAATGTAGATGAAGGCTCTGTTTGCATTAATTTTGTTTAAAATTATTTTTTAAGAACTATCTTTTAACGTGTCTTTTTAATATTATGTTCAAAATATTTATTTATATATTAAAATTTATAAATATTACGTTAAGTTAATATTACGTTAAGTTAATCCAAAAAAGGTCTACGTAAGTATTCGACCCAAGTATTCAGTTTAAGGTCATACATACTTTGGATACTTTGGCTCTATTTGCATGATGGAAATTGCAAGGGAAAGGAAAGGAAAGGAAAATCATAATGGAACCTGACATTCTTTTCGAGATCCAAACAGAAGCTTTAAGTGGAAAAATTATTAATAGGACCTGACATTTTACATAATAGACTATTTAAGCTGAGCTAGTGAGCCAAGGGATAGGATCGAATATGAATATATGTATTCAAATTCGTTCAGTTTTTCCAGATCCAAATTTGAAAATCTTACAGTTAAAGCCACTGGAAATTGAATCAAGTTTAGATATCAGATACTGGAAATTATATATACTAAAGAAATATTTAGTATATATAATTGTATACAATTGTCCTCGACGAAGACAATTGTGTGTGTATATATATATATCTATATATATATTCTTGAGAACCCAATTGCAAGAAACTTAGGATGTGCTTAAAAGCCCCAAGATGAACTACAAAAACTTTTGGATTGAATTCAAGATTAGTCAACAGGCCGCCTCCATCAAGTTCCCACCACCCTGCTGGTGACCATTCTTTTATGATTGTACCATTAGAAATATATGCAGGAAAGGCAAGATTACAATGCTACAAATTAACATTCAACATGAAGGTTTGGGTGTATCAATATGCAGAGGGTGTATAGATTTCCCATGTCAAAACTCTTAACAGAATTGTGTAAACCATATGCGCTTATGAGCATATCAGACTGCACAAGTCATCTATCCTAGCTTGCGAGATGTTGGTGAAAGGGAGAACCCTGAAGTTGTCATTACTAATGCAGGTCAGCGTCAATCGCCCTTCTCTCACCATGGTCTGCATATACCATATAATAATTTGCATTAGCATACACTTATATATATATATAGTCTGTTATCAAGAGTCAATATCAGATCAGATGCAAGATAATATCAGAACCAAGTATCTACTGCTATCTTATAGCATTCATACTGTATGTTATACACTAAGTACATGGAATGGTTTGGTTTGGTTTAGAATGTCATTTGTGTCTAGTAATTTCTTTATATATAATTGTGTCTAGTGAAGATAGAGTAATCTTTCAAGCTCATACAAGATCATGGCTGAAAGTTGCACTATATGTAATGGATTCCTCTCTAAGTATTTTTAAGCTTTTCCTTTTCCTTTCCACTGCTCTTTCCGAGATCCAAACAGATGTGAAAATCATATCTTGACATGATTAAAATCATATTTCTGGTGGCTTACTCCTTTAACAAGCGGATTTTAAGTAACATGCTTGCTGCTAAAACTTGTTTACTAGTGCTGCAAAGTTCTAGGAAAAGAAGTACAAAATATAAAGTTATAACAGCCACAACAACATTAAATAGGTAGAGGATTCCAAGTTTTTCATTCTTTTCCCATGTCTTCTTGTCAAACAAATAGAAAGTAGAGGAAAAGTTTTCTTTAAAAATCGGGTTATATTAATGTTTTCATCATTTCTGTCCATTGTAGAGAGAAGCACATTTGTGACTTAGTTGGCCATTTGAACTCATTGTTGAATATATTTACTTATTATTATTATTATTATTATTATTATTATTATTATTTTGGAAGGGGATTTGGGAGAGGATGAATTCCATTGCACCAAGCAGAGTATTTATTTATTTTTTTTGGGTTTCTGATGAGTATTTTTTTTAAGGTTTGCTACTTTAAAACTCATATTTAAGCACTAGATCAAAATTATACCTTGCAAGGAAGTGCTTTGTCATTGCAGCTCCACCTTTTGGAAGGTACACAGTCAATATATCGACACCAGCTGCAATAGTGATTTATGTTGATGCCGTGCAAAACTGCTACAAGACATCCAGCAAGTCTGCATATGGATCAAGCTCCTCTTAGAAGATCTTTAATTAAGACCATAGCTTTAAAAAACAGAAAAGGGTGGGAAAAAAACTCACATGAGACCAAAGAGAACAAGGCAAACACTCCTCAGCAGTGGCCTGTCCAGCTTCTGCTTCAACTCGATGGACATTTTGACTTTGTAATCAAAGAGGCTGCCTTTAGTTTTAGCTGCTTGCCTGAGCTGAGGACGAAATAAGAGCACAAATCCGAGAAGAAATCCTGAGATAAATCCTCCAATGTTTGAAAAGTTGTCAATGTAAGGTAGCAAACCAAGGCCTAAATTAATCATGGAGACACAGATGAGTGCCACCAGAGCAGCAAACTGCAATTAAACAAAGGAGGCATCAGTAGCCTAGTTATTAAGTACAATGGAAAAGAGAAACATCTGGGGGAACAAAAAGTTGAAGGACCTTATTGGTGTAAAATTTCCAGTTCCGTATAAGCCCAGAAAGCATGGCGCCAAGCAATCCAAATAAAGCTCCGGAAGAACTTATTGCAGGTCTATTTTGGAGAAAAAGTGTGGCCACCAAACTACCGATGAAAGCAGAGAGTATGTAGATTATTCCAATCCTTACTGCCCGACAGAAGCCAAAAAAAAAAAACAAGAAGGTAAATAAAGCAGAAACTGGGAGCCTTATCACAACTATTTGGGGTGGTTTCTGGATGGAAGTATGATCCATCCAGACAAAATACTTACATGGTCCAAACTCTTGCTCTAAGTGAATGCCAATGAAGATAACACTGGAGAGGTTGATGATAAGGTGGATGGCCCCAGCATGCAGCCAAGTGCATGTGAAAAGGCGCCATATTTGGTGTTTATTTGTCAAAAATGTCTGTCGAAGAGCCCCCATCTCATCCAACCTGCAACAGCATGAGCATATATTTTTACCAATGAGCGGAACTCATTGCATAGAGAATTGCATCTTCTGGGAACTTGACAAAGAACTAATGGGCCTATTTCAGTGCATTGGGTTAAAAATTGTTTGAACATTTCCAGTGAAACAAATTGTGTGCTACACCCAAAAGTAGACAAAAGATAACTTCTCTTGAATTACATATAACTAACTCAGCAATGGTTTTGAAGAAGAAGAAAATGCACTTTTTCTTTCGAGAAATGTCTTTAGAAAATGACATAAAGCACAACCCAAATTCATCTTCCTTATAATTTATTGATTTGGTTCTAAAAATACAGGTAACAACACTTAATTCGTACAATAAAATATCAGCATCCCACTTATAAATTGTTATAGAGCATTGCCTAAAGAAAATCTCTAAAAATGTTAGATATCAGATTGGTAGCAGACATGAAAATTCATATTTTGGTCACTTACCTCATTAACTTCTTTTTAGTTCAATGATGGCAGCTAAAGCTAGTTTCAAAGAAAAAAATTTACAAATTATGTCCTGTTCTGTATTGATGTAGAAGAACTTTTCCTCGAAATTTTGTGCAGATCCATTTCGTACCACATTTGTCTGGCATGAGGAGAAGACATATGGTTTGTGCAACAAATAGAGTTCAGAGAGTAAAAATATTCAAGCAATGTAATAAGGTATAAAAATAGGCGAGTCTTCCATCTGTGTCTCTTAAACTTACATTAAGCCATTTCAGAAGCCAAAATTCATGGAGAAACCACTGGGTTGTTTGGTTCCCAAGAGAATGGAGGAAAAGATAAGAAAATTTAGAAAGTTAATTTTGTTTTACCTTATACCAATCGACAAGAATGGAAAAATTACACTTTCGCTTAAAATTCTGAAGCCTAAACTGAATAAAGTTGAAGTCTTACTCTCAATATAACATGTTCAAACGATATAAGCTTCCAAATTTTCTTTTCCTTCCCTCAAGTGTTCTCAGCAACCAATCGGGTAAGTAATTGAAACACAGTTTCAAGAACCATTGGGACAATTGACCAAAAGTTTCAGAAACCCTAGTCCACCAAAAAAAGAAAAGAAAAAATGACTGCAGCAACAAAGATCATTCTTTTTCTTTCATCGTTTTTCTCTCAGCAACCAAACGGAAAAGCATGACGAGATAGAAGGTACAAAATACCCTAATATATAGATAATTACCTCAAAAAATTTCAGCCAGCAAATGGCAAAGTGAGTTACAACATGAAATTCTCAAGAATAACAGAGCAATTACCCTAAAGCGAACCATGATAAAAGGTTCCAGAGACCTTTATACAACTATTTGCGTTAGTTGAGGCGTGTCTTTCATTTCCATGAAATCAAGACATTCTAATTTCTTTTCTTTTCTTCATTTTTCTCAGCAACCAAACAGAGTCCAAATGCAAGAAACCGATATTAAATCGTGCAAAAGAAAATCAACTACACAAAGATTTATGTAAAAAATTCAACTTTTATAGCAAATAGACCTAATCCAGATAGCATTAGAGAAGACAAAAATAAACATTCTAATTCTTTTCTTTTCTCATGGTTTCTCAGGAACCAAACTGAGAAAACATGCAAATAAAGAAAGCAATATAGAAGAAGATGGCTCACGTGGAAGAGGAAGGACCCAGAAGGGGATTCTCGGAAAGAGGCTGAAACGACAACCTTCCAAGCGGTTTCAATGCGCAGTCGCCATGAGAGTTTCTCCAGCAATTGTTGACAAACATTGTGGCTACAAAGGCTCCGAGATGGAGGATGATGAAGAGAGATATGACCCATGTGTCCTGTTTCCTTCGAGTGCCGAATTTGAAGAAGGGGACTCTTTGTTCTGGGATTACGACGTCGTCTGCAAAATCAGAGGGGAAATTGGATTGAGGAGGCTTGATTTCGATCTGGGAGTGGTCTTTGCTGCTTTCTGCCATGGAGTTTGTGAGAAAATGCAAGTGGGTATTTGCAAGAAGGTGGTTTCTGGCAGTTTTAAAGAGAGAGAGTGAGAGAGAGTTGTTGAGCAAGCAAGAGCCGAACAACTGAAGCTGCGTCCTAGGAGAGAGAGAGAGAGGGAGGAAGGGAGCGACTCTTTCTCTCTCTCTCTCTAAACGGTTGAACTTGGCGCGAACACTTGTAAATCACTTTTAGTTGTCATAAATTCGATATTTGTTTCCCAAAAAAATAAATAAATTCGGTTATTATAGTCAAGCCAACAAGAATAACTAATGGAGCATCAGACTCAAGTAGGATCTGTGGCGCAATGGTAGCGCGTCTGACTCCAGATCAGAAGGTTGCGTGTTCGATTCACGTCAGGTTCATTTTATTTTATTTTTCTTTTTTAATCATACTTAATTAATTTTATTTTTAATCAATAAAATATTCAAACTTTCAATTCGACTAATTCTCGAACACAAATAAGATTATTACCCATTCTCCATTGGCGCCTAAAAAATTAAGTTGATAACTAGCCTCATGAGAGAATTTGAATTTCGGACCTTTCATTTTGTGAAGCGCAAGCATGTAAGCACAAAAATTAACTGTCCTATCTCGTGAGGTTGAATTAAATTAAATTTAGGTTTGCCAAAAAAAAAAAGATGATTTGGGTTTTGATGGGCTTATCTCTAACCTAAATTTAGTAATTTAGCCACTCTCGGTATTCTTTTAAAACATAATAAAAGAATTTGAAAAATCGAGCTGATAACTAGCCTCATGAGAGGATTCAAACTTCGGACCTTTTATTTCACGAGGCATAAGCACAAAAATTAATTGTTCTATCTTGTGAAGTTGAATTAAATTAAGATTAAGTTTGTAGGAAAAAAGAGAGGATAGCTTGGGTTTTGATGGGCTCATAATAGTCTCTGACCTAAATTTACTAATTTAGCCATTCTTGGTATTCTTTTAAAGCGTAATAAAAGAAAACCAAGAGTGGTTAACTGTCCTATCTTGAAAAATCAAGCTGATAACCAGTCTCATGAAAGGATTCGAACCTCGGACCTTTCATTTCGTGAGGAGTAAGCACAAAAATTACCTGTCCTATTTTGTGAGGTTGAATCATATTGAGTTTAGGTTTGCAAGGAAAAAAAAAGTTTGGGTTTTGATGGGCCCATAATATTCTCTAACCTAAATTTAGCCACTATTGGTATTCTTTTAAAGTGCAATCTTTGAGTTAAATTAAAATATGAATGAGGGAAAAGTTTCAAACCCAACCCATTATACCTAACATGAATGAGGAAAAAAATTTGGTCTCAAATCTAGGGACGAAGCCAGGAATTTGGTTGAGGGGGGGCCAACTTTAATTGATTTTAATTCTTTATCTCAATTCAAAAAACATATAATTTTTTTGTTCATTTTTTTAATCATAATAGTTTGTGAAAGAAAAAATTGCAAAAAATTATAATCCATTGATATTTTGATAAACATATTTCATCTCAGTACATTTACAATTGTCCTCGATGAGGCCCCATTTTTTGAAAGAGTTGAATGATAGCTTTGTTATCAATTCTATCAAATACATCTATTTCAATAAACACAACTAAGCTATCATTCATGAATTTATCTCCCTTGTTGGCTCATGGCTAGTGGTTATTATGGGTTGTGCCTTTGAGTCTTGACTCTTGATACTTGGGAATTCGATTGGGTTAAGTCTTCACTTTTGATTCTCGAGAAATTGAGCAAAAATCACTAAACCATGAGCAATTTATAAGAGTTAGACTTTTCTATAAAAAGAAAAGTTAAAAGATTCTAAAAAATTTCATGCATCCATCATATGCAATTAGGATATATATATATTTTTTTTTTAAGAAATGAAGATTTTTGTTAATAGTTCAAAATTTGTTTAAATTGAGAAACCTTAGCGTAAACACCATTATGGTTTGGTCAGTGGACTGGTTCAGCGAGCCGGAAAATTTTCACATTTTTTTGCATAATTTCAGGCTTCCAAATAGAATTTTCTCAATAACCAAACAAATGCAAATCAACAACCAAACATCAAATAGCAACAGAATATAAATTCCTGGACAATCAAATAAATGCAAATGAAGAACCAAATTACAAATTGCTTTCAAATTAAATTTATTTTATCAGCAACCAAACAAACCTAAATCAGCAGTAACCAAACAAGAACGATTAATCATTCAACCAAACAACTAGTATTTAACAAAATGGAAGAAATAGAAAATATACCACCGTTTTCATCACCAACGTTATATTTCCTTATCGATGTGACTGTGTAAGAGAGATCGAGATTCGAGAGACCAAGAGCCTAAGGTAACCTTATGTCAGTGATGGATATTTTGGGTGTGCGCCGTGGTTGAGAGATGAGAGAGTGAGAGATTGACAGAGAAGCGGGAATGAGAAATTGGGAGTCTAGGAATGGGAGAGGAAGATGAGAGGATTGAGAGATGAGGCGTGAAAGTGGGAAAGAAGAATTAGAGAAGGAAGAGAGACGGAAGAGAACTGCGAAATATGAAATGGATTTTAAGTGTTTTGACTTTTATTTTCAAATTTGGAAAAGTGTAACTTATATTATATATATATATGTGTGTGTGTGTGTGTGTGTGTGAGATGACAAGAAGGTAATTATAAAAGGTATGGAGGGTAATATGAATGGAGTTAATAGCAGCATGTGTAGAAATTGTAGTCCCACCCCTGTGAATGGTAGAATGGTTAAAATAAAAAAAAAATTGAGGGGAGCCCAAAATCAAAATTTCAAAAATTTGTAAGAATAAAGAAAAAAAAAAAATTCCGGGGGGGGCCCCCCCCCCCCCCCCCCCGCCGCCCCATAACATTGCTTCGTCCATGCTCAAATCCAGTTTATTTTAGCAAAAAA
Source organism: Hamamelis virginiana (assembly GCA_017140935.1). NCBI lineage: Eukaryota > Viridiplantae > Streptophyta > Magnoliopsida > Saxifragales > Hamamelidaceae > Hamamelis > Hamamelis virginiana. The sequence continues at coordinate 821,343 of JAESVK010000823.1, forward strand.
GAATACCATTTACTCAAACCCATATAATTTTTTTTCCCATGATATCAATCTTGTACCCTAATTTGTTTGTATTTACATGGAACTTTTTTAAAAATATTCTCAAGCAGTCAATTATTTGCAGTCTACCTGAAAGTTGACGATAGGTGGGCATTCTTTTTCAAAATTTGGCCTCCAATTTATTTATTTTCAAGAAGTTCATTGGGCTTATGAGCTATAAAACAGGAGGTAGTCCTTTCATTTTCCTTAAATCCTCCCAATCCTGATAAAGGTGAGACTCGAATCTTGATTAATCTCTGATACAACCACCAAGAGACATTAATAGCGGACTAATTTGACCTCCATTTACAAAAACCTCTTTTTAGCCGACTAACTGACGTTTTCAAATTTTGACCTCCATTTATAAAAACCTCTTTTTACTGCATCTAATACATCTCACCTACTGACCTACCCCATGGACCCATTATATTCTTATTTCTCACCCACAAATGGTATGAACGTGCTCTATATGGTTGTACCATAATTTCCAATAATTCATATGAAATATGTTACAATAGAGATGGTTGCATGGGACCATCATTCCATTTTTCCTCTACCGTTCATAATACTGGCGGCGGCGGGAATGGACGGCTATTAAACTTTATCATACTGTATTCACCTTACACATACATACATATAAACACATAAACATATACATACAAATACAGAATCACAGAAACTGAGATATTGTTGTTGTCTTGCGTTTTCTGAGCTGAATAGATACAAAGTTTGCAATTTTTCTGGGTAAACCTCCTTCAATTTCTCCATTGTGTTTTGGAAGATTAGGGTTTTGTTTTGCTTTCTCTTTAATTATCTCATTTTATCTTTTGTTCGTTCGTTTCTTTATTTATTTTTATTTTGGTTTGATTTTTTATACGCATCTCCGTTTGGCAGCTGAGAAAAGGTAAGAAAATGAAAGAATTGTAAATTTTAATGACCTGAGAAAACTTCAATTTTAGTGACCTGAGAAAACAGAAAATTTCCATTGAATTGAGCCTAATACTACTGTTTGAATATGAAGATTCACAATTCTGTATTTTCCTTTGAATTTTCTCAGCAACCAAACGGAGGACTAATGGTGGAGATATAATACTATTATGTTTCATTCATTCACATCTTGAAGAGCTGAACTGCTGTTTTGGTTCCTTAGAATTGTTACGGAAAGGACTAGTGATCTTGAAAGTAGTCATGTTGATACCACATTGTCATTAGATGAAAGAGAAAGGGTCACAAACAATGTTAATTTTTAGCTTCAGTATTCATATGATGTTATAAAATTAAAATAATTCATGGGTGCAAAGGGAGGAGAAAGAGGGGATTAATGAATTCTATATTGTGTTGTTGTTTGTTTCCCAGTTAGTTCGCATAGTCATCACTGTCACAGAAAATTAAACACAGAATTAATTGACATGTAATTGAATCTTATATGAAGGTTGTCTTATTATTCTTTGCCACTGAATTTGTTTAAAGAGAAGTCCTTGGAGACCTCCTTTCCCTTTTTGTTTGTCTATTTTATTACTTAAATGAGATTGAACCTTTAATGTCGGATAAATAATACCTAATCTTCTTATAGTTGAGATACAATATGTGATGAAGTTGATTGCTATGTTTATCAGATTGACGAGTAGATATGATTTAAGAAGTTGGCAAGTTTATAAACTGAGAGTCAGCATTTATTTCAAATTTGATGGGTCTTATCCCCTTTTAATTATTTTCCCTCTCATTTTGTGATATTTTAGTGCCTAATGGAAGCTGACTTGTTCCCCCCTTTTTTTTAGTTGGTGATGGGTTAACATTTCTTTTTAAAAAAATTTAGAAACAGAATAAGGATTCTTTACGTTGCTAAATCTTCATATTCATTAAATATTGTCTCATATTTCGTTATTGATAGCTGATTAATCAAATTCCACAAAATGCAATTCTGTATACTTTGCCAAATTTTTTTATTTTGACGAGAATGTGATTGTAGGAATTTTCAATGGATTCGGGAGATAAATCAGGAGTTCCACAAGAAACAGTTGAGACAGAAGTCAAATCATTCTTTGCCTCAGCGCCTCCTCTAAGAGACAGTCTTGATCTCAGTATAAAAATAAAGAAATTCATTGAAAATAATTCTTTATCACCAGGTAATTCACTTCAAGTGAACTAAACTTATAATTTTTATATTTTAATTCCTTTAACTTCCATTTGCACAGTTTTAAATACGTTTTGATTGGGCATGGGTTGATTTTGCAAGCATTTGCAGGAAATGGAGGAGCTAGCAGGGTTGTATGTGTGACATCTGGTGGCACCACAGTTCCTCTGGAGCAACGATGTGTTCGCTACATTGATAACTTCAGCTCAGGCCATAGAGGAGCAACATCAACAGAGTACATCACATTACATTTTATCAGATATGTTTTCATCAATCTTCCAAACTTCAACCCCGTTTTGACAAGATGGACCTACTAATGATATTGCAGGTATTTTCTGAAGGCTGGATATGCAGTTATCTTTCTGCATCGACGGTGAATTTTCTATTCCTACCACATTATTGTCTTGCTATCCACCTTAAAAGTTTACTTGGTCGAGAGCATATTTTAAATACACAGACACAAACAACATTGTGGATAATGTAAGGTCTTTTGTGCAGGGGAACTTGCCAACCATATTGTAGATCTCTTCCTGATGATCCACTCCTTGAATGTTTTGAGTTGATAGATGAGTCAAATATTCAAGGTTTGTTGTTTCCATTGGTCACAAAATAATTCTTTAGATATGATGCATTGAGCCTATTCATGCTTATTGAAGTGACAAAACACATTGCATCATGAGAAGAGACCTTGGTTTGATTAACAATAGTAACATACAGACCCTATAATACAGCATAATCAAATGCTTGAGATCTTTGACCTGATTATCCATAACAAAATATCAATACTGTTCCTTTAGTCACCGAAGCTAAATTATATCTTATTATTTGTTTTATATGGATGGTCAAAATTCTCCAGACTTTCATTGACAGTTCTATCGGAACTTCATTCTAGCGATGTATTTTGAAAGGGGGAAAGGAAGGAACGGTGTAGGTGGAGGGGGATGTTATTGGATTTTTTTCTTATGCTTCAGCTTTGTAACAACATAAATGAATTTTCTCCCAAATTGAACTACACAAAGCATTGACATTTCTTATTGAAGTTACTGAATTTTGTCTCATATTTCAGTGCGCCAGTCACATTCTGAAGTGGTGAAGAGGGCCATCAGTGATCACCATGCTGTATGGACCACTGATATTTATCTTAGTTGCCTTTGGTGTTCCAGAATTCTATTTCTTCTCTTAGCTAGCCAATTTGGATTTATTGCAGGCAGTAGCAGAAGGGCACTTGTTGAAACTTCCCTTTACAACCATATTTGAGTATCTCCAGGTTAGCTGCAGTTGATCTTTTTATATGTTTCATTAAACCTATAATCAAGGAATTAAATATCAGTATCGAGAGATATATCGATGGTCCCAAAACACAGATATATCGATCGTATTGAAAATATCGATATCGATTTAAAGATATGATGGATATTATTAGTTAAACATGGAAATTTTCAGCGTAACACTACAGATTAATGAATTAAACTATAATACACAATTTAGAATCAAAACATTGCAAATTATATATATATATATATATATATATATATATATATATATATATAAAAGATAAGTTTATGTTGTATTTGGTATAATAAAGTGTGCCGTGCTGGGCAAAATAAATCACAAATTTTTACAAATTTTACACTAAAACATTACATAACATTAAAAATTTAAAATATATATCATTTACAAAATAACAAATAAATAAATCAATAATCTTGTATACAAAAGAATCTCCACCTTAGACCGCTACTTAACAAAATATCGGTAAATATCGGTAAAGATATGCGAGTCTAATATTGTATCGATGGCCACAGATATACGGATATATTGGAGATATATCGAGCATAGTGGAGATATTTTATTCCATGCCTATAATGACGTGGCAACTGCCAGCACAGCAATCTTCTTTTTGTGATTTCTTGTGTCCATCTATGGCGTTATTGCCTCTTCGTTTTAATGGAGATAAGCTCTTTGTGCCTTTGAACGTTTTGGTGCACATCCTTTACACTGCATGGTTGAACTACATTTTGGGTGAGTAATGGTTTTAATCATGCAGGTCAAGTACCTTAATGTGCAACCAATATGCAAAACCAGTAAAAGTTTGTGCAGTAAAAAGTAGTTAACAGTCAGGAATTGTAGGATTTGCAGATGTGTGTTCTTTTATTTCCTGGACTGTCTTATTCAAGTAATATTATTTTCTTTGTTTGTACACATGTCACAGATTATGGGATAATGGGATTAGGGGACACTGCCAGATGAATTGTCTTGGAAGACTAGTTGTGATAAACTAGTCCTAATCAATGACTTCTACAATTTTAGTTTGTGCACTGTCCTTGATAATCTGTTGGTATATTGTGCAAATGGAAGCCTAGCAACAAGGATACCATTACTTGATGCTTTGTCTAGACTTCTTTAATTGAAAGGGCCTGATATAAATTTCACATTTCTCTTTCTATTGGATAACATGCTTGGTTTGCTTGTCTCTTTTTAAATATGCTCTTTCTTTTGTTTCTCATATGCCTTTCATGTGAATATGGTGCATCAATGTTATAACATGCTTACCATACTCTTTGCATTCATGCGTTTCTTTTCTGCTTGACTTGCTCATATTTTTATCACAGCTTACTCAACCCCCCTAAAAATATATTGATTCTTGACTTGATTCTGTGAGAGAGTTGGCAGTTTTGAATTATATCTAATGCATTAAATATTTGGTCTTTGTATCATGAGCAGATTCTGCAGATGATTGCGTTATCAATGAGAACTCTCGGTCCACGTGCAATGTTTTATCTTGCAGCTGCAGTGTCTGACTTTTATGTTCCATGGGAAAGCATGGTAATGGTTTGATTTGTTGAAAAATGTTTTTGTTTTTTTTTCCTTTTGTTGTTCAGGCTGCATGTGGTACTATATTAAAGTAGATCTGGTAAAGCCTTTGAGAGAACTTCCACTGCTCATGTTTGAAGGACAACAAGGTTGATGCCCTGTTCAAGCAAATGCTACTATATAAGAAGAGTTAGGATCATTATCCTTGTTACCTGGGCAGTTGTTTCCAGAAAAATAATTTAGCTGTGAAACTCCTTGTTCATCTCTTGTTATGTATTACCATAAGGATATGCATCTCATCTAACAGCACTTATAGACCCTGGTTCTTATATTATTTTCTGTCTACTTAGATGATCCAAAGTATGCTTTTTGTAACAAAAACAGTAGATCCAAGATATGGTTCCAGAAATTCTTCCACTTCATGTTTGATGAGGAGAAATTTGATGTTTATTGAAAACATATTTCTTTGTTGGTCCAAAATGAAGGAAGATGACTGTCTTTTCTGGTAAGTTGGATCTAGGAATAGGCTGACTGTGAGCACCTTTCATCTCATATTGTTACTTCAATACCAATGGTAACAAGTAGCAACACAGTTGAACGGTGGGAATTTTCTAAACCTTGTCTTAATCTACTTTTTTGGAAGTACAAACCAGCCCAGGTGAATTTAGCTTTGCTTATAAAGCCTGTGTCATTTACTTTATCAGCTGACATAAAATTTCTGCCATGATTTTAGACGACTTAAGTTTTCTCACTCAGATAATGACTGGCACGTATATATTTTTCATGAAACTGCAAAGTCTAGAATTGCCACTTGAATAAATTATGTCTTTTCCACCTCTAGGTTGCTTAACAAAGGCATACTTGTACAGGCAGAGCACAAGATTCAGTCCGCTTCTGGCCCTTTGGATATGCGACTTGCTCAAGTGCCAAAGATGCTCTTGGTGCTGAGGAAAGAATGGGCTTCAACGGCTTTCTGCGTATCATTTAAGGTTAGATATTTTTCCACTGTTAATTGTTGTCATGGTGACTTTGATAGCTTTAACCGTAACCATAGAAGATTATGAAATGACTAGTTCTGTAGCAGCTCTAACAATAATGATCAATAGGAAAAAGGGAAGAGGAAAACTGAATCAATATCATGAGAAATGGCTATTATATGTACGAATACAACCTTCTGTTTTCTTCTTTAATCTTTTGTAAGTTACTAAGTTAGAGATTGGAACTGCGTTTCAGTTGACAAGAATATGAAATCAAAAAATAAGTAAGGAAAATTGAATGTGTCCACAAGAATTTTGGCTAGGTCACCTGCACGGGACTTAAATAGGTCATCTGGGGACTGCTCAAAAGACAAGGTTCCCATTTTCATGTTCTTTCTTGGTTAACAAATTTTGAGAAGAGGAAAGGTCAAGTGAAGGCAGGATTCTTTCATCATGCCCCGTTTTTCTGCAGAAAGAGGAGAATATATGTATGCTCATCCTCGGAGATTATGGAACTACGTATTTATTTTGAAAAAGTACCCTTTTTAACATTCTGTTTGTTTGAAATGAATGGTATGATTCTCTTGGCTAACGTGTATAATTTATGTTTTCCAAAAAGTATGCCAAGTGCATGCTCTTTGTTTCCAAAAATATTTGACCTTGATGAAATTCATTTTAGTTGTTTACTTACTAGGGCTTTTATCTTCGAACCTTTTCACTTCAAAAATTGTGGTTTATTATTTATTTATTTGTTTGTTTATTTTGTTTTGCCTGCTTGATTTAACAGCTGGAGACAGATTCAAAGATTCTTTTAGAGAAGGCAGATTTGGCTCTTAAAAAGTACAAGATGCATGCAGTAGTAGCGAATGACCTTTTGACCCGTAAAGAGGAGGTCATAGTTGTCACAAGTAGTGGAAAGATTCCAGTTCGCCGTGACAAGACCCAAGCTGGTGACGACGTAGAGAAACCACTGATCAAACTTCTTGTGGAGAGACATTCAGCTTATATTGAGGATCCCAATACATGATTCTAAGCCAAACAGAATCAGATAAGGCATATAGACCACACAATTTTCTAACATTCCTCATGTTCTCAGGTCCTCACATTTTAACTCAAGTTTCCTTTCTTGTCTTGATAGAAATATGTATGAAGGTATTTGTCTTGTTAGCATTCTTGAAATACTTGTCTTACTTTCTCAAGCAAGACACAAATCAGATTTTTCTTTTGGAAGCAATAGGAAGTACTTTCTATATTTTAGAAACAAACCATGCCGATCCATTTTTTATTTGTCTCCAATAAATGTAGACTCTTAATGAATAAAATTTCATTGGGTTTTACTACTGCACCTCACCTTCCCTTTCTGCGTATTGAAATGAAGTGTTCCCGCAGGGATTGGAAACAGAGATAAAGATCCTCTTTTTGCTTTTTGTTTATGATCTTATACCTTTGGATTTTGCATCTTCACTTCCCATATAAAACATAGATGCAGATGAAAATCAGGGCCTCTCTCTCTCTCTCTCTCTCTCTAACGTACTTTTGGAATTTTCTGTTCACCCCTGCTCCACTCTGGCCTGTTGGCCAATGCCTTAACCCCACCCATTGGGGCAGCCTTGCGCACAACTGGGCTATCCTCCAATTTTGATATTGACCAAGTAGATTGAGTGAGGTTTTGGTAGGTCTTATTTATAAGTTTTGTTTACCCAAAAATTCCGTCATCCCAAAAATCCTTTTTAATAAGAAACACATCAATTTGTTCTTCGATGTTGCAGAAACTGATCATTTTGTGGAAAATTGATGCATAGATCAGTTTTTTGGGAGTGCTTGGAAAACTGATGTATGTATCAGTTTTTTAGACTTTTGGGTAACATAAAACTTAAATTTGGACTTTTTGGTAAAGTGAAAAGATGATGGAATTTTTGGGTAAAAAAAAAAAACTAAAAAGAGGACTTTTGGATAATTTTCCCTTTAAAAAAATGTCAAAATAAACTTTTTGGAGGGAATGCTTGTTTCAAATGCTAGAGCAGATTCAAATTAAATAGACTATAGGCTCTTTATCCATTAAGCTATTAAGTGAACTATTGGTTCTTCATCAATTTGCTTCTTACCTTCCAACTCTCACATCTCAAGAATCCAAGTGCTGCTGAAAAGGTGGTTAAATCAGTTATTAGGGCCCATTGGATAAGCTACCACTTCCTTTTTTTTCACTTATAAAAGCAAGAAGTGTGGGTTTCTTTTTTTTTTTTTTTTTTTTTAAATTGTGTTTTACAGTGCAAAAATTGGTCTGGTCATCACTACTTCCTTTCTAATGCTGTACACACCATTTTTTACGTGGTATCCAAATGCACCTAATAATAGGTTCTGCATGGCAATGTATGAAGAAATCTTCAGTGTGTGCACGATGGAGAGAGAGAGAGGAGAGGGGGGGGCAAGGCACTTTCATTTGTCAAGGGAAATTTCTCATTAATTTCTTCTATAATTTGGAGGCAATCATATATACAGTGTTTTGTACAATAAAGTATGAATCAGTATGTCTCTGAGAGACATTTCAACAAGAAATGCATAATAGGAAGAAGTGGGGCCAGTATGTGCGAATTGTCTTACAGTGCCTCATCATCATCATCTGTGTCGAGCTCGAGTCCCTCGGCAGCTAAAAGCTGGCCGATAACCTTCTTCTTTTCATCCTCAGCTTTCTTTCGCATTAAATCTCTTTTCTTTAAGACGAGTGTATGCCGCTTGAGGGTATTGGAGAAATACTCCCTTGATGCCTTTTTTTCTCTTGCCAGGATCCTCCTCTCTTCTTCAGGATCAATCTGAAATTCCATCCGAATACTTCAAATTAATATACACTTGCACAGAGGCGTAGCCAGAATAAAATGACACAATGGCTCCAATTGTCACAGCAAAAAGTGAAAACCATGTAAAAGGAGTGAAATAAAAAGTTAGCTGAAGTGTCTATCTTTATAGGATTGTAACGTTTGCAACTTATATATATTTTTTTATTAGCACAATATCAGACGAATCCCCAAAGAGCTGGAATTAAGGATTCAACGAGTTGAATATAAAGTGTGAGATGAATGAGTCCTGCATAGTTAGTGCATGTTCTGGAAAGTAGCATTCCAAAATATTATTATTATTATTATTTTAAATATAATGTCCTTCCTATTATCACATATACTTATGCAAAATAATAATATTATCATTATTATATTCCTGACAAGTTACACAATTTGAAATCAACGAAAGATACAACCCTCTTGTGTTACAAACAAAATGGCGGTGACTTATCCAGAATCCTTAACCGCATATGGTTTTGCAGGACCAAATGCAGCCCAAAGTAGCAGTAGTAGTAATAGGATTTTTTTTTATTTTTAATTATTATTTTTTTTTTTTCGGGTAAGTGTAGTAGTAATAGTTAATTACCTGTAAGAGTCAAGTCCTTCCAGTAGCTTTAAAAATATAAAGCAAAAAACTATATTTTTCATGTAAATCACGTGTATATATATACACAGTTGGGCATTATAGAAAATAATAATATAAAGTGGAATGAATAGAATAAGTATAATCCTTGTTATTGGAAAATACAGAGCTAGGCACGTGTGGGTTCTAGACAACCGATAGTGACTAAGAACATTATTTTAAGTCACTTTTGAGAGACTTGAGAAATCATTACCTTTGAACGAGAAAGACGGCGTACACGGAGATTCAACTCACGCTGCTGTTGCTCAGCCCAAGCTGCAATAGCCATATCACCCCGCTGATCGAAAGCTTTTCGCTTTTTCATAAGCCACTCCATCCATGCTTGAGACGCCTGGGATAATAGTGATACAAAAACGTTCTCAAGTGACAACAGTGAAAATTAAAATAAAAGGGGAAAAAAAAACATCATCACCAAAAGAAATACTCTGCACAACTAGAATTACTCCTAAAAGGATCAAGATAACCAAGGAGCTGCAAGTCTGTTTTATGTTTTTTGCCAGAAATTTAAAGCCCATCTAAACACCAAGAGTTCATGATATCATACAAGGTGAATACACTTCACACCAAATTAAGCTGAAGAAGAAACACAATGAGAAAAATAAAATATGTGTACATACATCTATGGATACATAATCCTACTGTATCTTAGCCAAGAAGGAAGAACAGCAACTGAGAATTTTGAGACCTTAAGTCAATACCTAATACATCTGAAACAAAGTGTGTAGAAGTGGAAAGGGGTATATAAATGTGAAACTATGATGGGGCCTCATATTAGGAGTCCCAGCTCCTTGTATAATACATATAAAATCAAATAAGTTTATTACTCACAGTTACAACTAAATGTTAATTGAATGACATTGGAAAAATGACTCACTTAATATAACTTTATCACGCCACATCTGAATACATCCATGGGAACCCAGAGCATGGAAAGAATGTTAAACCAATTATAAACAACTTCAAAGGGGAGGAAAGGTGTGAGGTGGGGAAGTGGGACTGCAAGTTCATTGTTATAATAGTTATCCTCACATTACTGTTCAAAAAATTATATAAAAAAATGTGTGAAATATTTATGGATGCATAGGAAAGAGGAAAAAATATGCCATCTCAATTATTTAACATCACCGTGATCAGAACTAGTGATCAGGTGTCCCATAATATGGTTCACATAGAGACTATCTGTTTTATAACAAAACTAGAAATAAATATAGTTCAGAAAACCATTGGCTTTGCTAACTATTACATCTATGTTTTGGTTGGCAGCTCTCTCTCTCTCTCTCTCTCTCAGACACACACAAACACACACACACCCACCCCCACCCCTATCTTAACAAAATATAAGTGTGCAATGATCTTGCAACCTAGATGGACAATGATCTTGCAAAACATTAGTTGGATACTGCAGTCATGCATTTTGCAAAAAGCAAACACAAGTAGCTACATGTTCTCCGCAAGGAAATTAAAAAAAAAAAAAATCCTCAACTATATTTCCAATAAAATGCAAACTATCGGTTTGATTTCTTAAATAATAACGAGTTAGAAATTTTACCTTCATTGGGTTGACTCGGTTATCTCTATCATATTGGCTCCGCTTCTCATCATCTATGAGCAACTCATATGCAGCTTGAATCTTAATGAATCGAGCTTCAGCAGTTTCCCCTTCCTCGAGGGTCCCTCTACCATCATAAACTTCAAACCAAGAAAAATGACCAGATCAGTTCAAGGTCCTATAATAGATCAAACTTAAAAGAACAGGAAATTCAAAAGAAAACGATATTAACCAACACTAAGGACAAAAACCCCAGTGAACCAAAAGGAGTTTGGAAAGATGTGATGCTTTCTCCCTTTTGGTGTGTTTGGAAGGAAAGGAATAGAAATTTTTTTTATGATAATGAGGTTCCTTTGATTGATCTAAAGTCTTTGTTGAACAAAAATCAATTTTTTTTAATGGAACTGTACACAAACTAGGGGATTGGGATACTCATTTACACAATTTCTAGATCATATTAAGCTCTAATTCAGGGCTTTTTGTGCTTGGACATGAGTTTCTGCCTTTTTTGGTATACAATTATCTTCACTCAAGAAAACAGGGGGGAAAAGCACAGATAAACCAGTTTAAGGACAATTGTGGCACATTGTACAGGCAGAAGTTTCCAAACAAATTAGATCCAACATTTCAAACCCGTAAAACTACAATAAAGAAATCTCTTATATTATAACATTGAGTTCGTATGGAACTATATTTGTATAAAGGAGATTGCAGCATAATTCTCCCATGACCACCAGGCTTGATTTTGACCCAGTTGATAGCAGCATTCATTTTAAATAATGATGATGATGATGATGATGATGATGTGGATAACTCAACTAGCTGCTAAATTTCACAAACACAAGTTCTTATGCATTTTAGCTTGGCAAGTGCCACATGTACATCAGTGCAGGACCTGTCATTGGATGGGCCCCATGAAAACTCTCTATGCTCAAAATATTCATGATCAGATTTAACTAAACAAACTCCATCACCTATAGGAATAAAAAAAGGCAGTCGCCAATAATTTTTTTTCTCTTTTTTCTTTAATATTTAAGTTCAGTAGGCAGGACAGTCACTAATCATTTAGAAGATATCACTTAAAAAACATAATTTGTTACTTCTAGCCAAGGAAAAAAAAAATCCCAATTACTTATCTACAAGTCATAACATGCTAACACCTTGCAGATATGATTCACATGAAATTTCAAACTTTATAAAAGCGTACAAGTAAAGATGAAGGGTACAAACCATCTGGATGATAGAATTTGGCCAAGCGCCTATAAGCAACTTTTATTTGCTCTTCATCAGCATCCCCTTCCAATTCTGTATTAGAAAATATAATTGCAGTAGAAACTGTCAATCATTCATCAATTCTGTATTAAATTAACTAATTTAATTTATCGCGCTTGATTATTTTAAATTTTGAACATCTTGTATATAAAACATTTACAAACAATTAGCACATGATACTTCAATGGATGAATAGTTTGATTTCCATATAGCCATGTAATACCCAAGGAATCAAATATGGACATTGAAGGTAATATAGCACGTCTTAAAACAAGCACATCTTGTTGGAGATATTGATATCCACATCGACTTCTGAAAATAGCAGAAATTAGTTAGACAACATTTCCATGCCTTACAGAAAATATTTTTTTCTTGGAAAATTTTTCCGAGAACTATTCCCCATCGAAACAAACAAAATCCACTGCTTCAATATTACAGTCAAATATCAGCAATTCAAAAGAAGTCAGGCTTTGAGAAAAAAAAATTTACCTAGAGTTTCGTACGGAGATTTCTCATCAGTCCACTTCGATGCCCTAACTACCGTTCTCTTCTGGCTCACACGAAACCACGACTCAACCCTAGTGAAGTCGGAGGAATCGAGCCAAGGAGAGAACACGGACGGCGAAGATAAACGAGATTTATGATTAGGGTTTTGAAACGAAACTACTCTAGATTTAACTTGGTATCTGCAACATATGAAGGAAGAGAAGACTGTGTGCGGCCTCCAGATTGTTCTCAGATTGCTCATGGCTTTCGAGCTCGAATCGATGGAGGAGTTGAAATTTAGCAGACCGAGAAGAGAGATTAGAGTTTAGGTCTAGGTTTGTTTATGCTCGTTCGTCGAAAGATTGAAGACGTGAAGGAAGAGAGGAGATTCTGATAATGAAAATTTTGAATATGACTGTACCTGAATTTTCTTTCCTTTGTCTTTTCGTTTTGGTTTTCTAAAAAACTTCCCGGAAAAATTTGTGGACGGTTTGGGTTCGTTTAAACGGCGAATTGACCATTGTACCCATCGTTCTAATTCTAATTTATTTTTTCAATATACGACAACGAGGGTTGCTGATCTTCGGTTGCTTTCAGCGCATTCCTTTTTTAGTAAATGCATTTTCTGCATTATTTTCTTGGCTACCAAACAAGAAGACTGAAGATGAAAACTTTCCTCTTTAATTTCTCAACAAAGTTCCAAGAATTGCATTGCTGAGAATGTTTACACTACGAAAATTTTGAAAATTTCGTTTACGAATTTGTTCTTACAGAGAAGACACGGACTCACTCATCTTGTGATACACAGAAATTATGAATTTTTTTAATAGTTATTTTGCTACTTTTAGAAAAATTTCAGACAATTTAAATGGACATTGAAACACCAAGGGTCTCATAATCTAATGACATGTATTCCTAATTTTAGATAACGAGAAAAATCTCGTGTTTTTAAGGCCTGTTTGGAAACTTTGAAAATTGATTCTGGCCAGTTCTGATCTACTTATGGTATATGATTTTTATGTAAACCAGCTTCCAACTAGTTTGAAAAAAAACGGTGTTTATGCCTTATTTTCTGGACAGTATTGAATTGATTTGTAGAAAAAATACACTTAGCAAACAATATTGAATAAAAACCAGGCAGACGTATCATTAGCTAGCTAGATTTTTAAATTTGCCAAACAGCCATGAAATGCATCAAAATTCATTTGTACATAATGGTACGTTAGACTATGATAAGAGCTTTAACTCTGGCATACCCAAAACGCTATGATAATGCACCATTTTTGTTTCTCACAAATAAAAAGCAATGTTTGAAGATATGCACAAAAGCTTAGGTGGTAAAGCATCATTGATGTGGTATCTCAAAGGCCTAGGTTTAGAATTCATCTTCCTTCTTAAAAAAGAAAAAATTATCTTCGCCATACCAGTCTTGGCTTAGTATTAACTAGTAAGTCATGTAGGTTTAAAATTCAGCTTCCTTCTTTGGGAAAGGGAAAAAAAAAAGCTCATCATGTTTTCTCGGTTCCCAAACAGCCCAAAATTCTCAAAATCAAGTTAACCAGCATTAGCACCAATCTTCTGTTAACACTAACCGATAACAGATTATGAATCGTGCAACAAAAATCTTTACATCCACTTTTAAAAACCCTAACAATGCATGAAATGAACCAACCATCAACACAAACATTAAGCCTGCATTTCAAATGAAGTTGCCATTCTGACCTTAAAACTCTATACAACATGCATTGAAGAGCAACTTGATTAATCAATGTTTTCTCTTAATAATACACATATAGCATCGTAATTCATATTTACACCTAATCAAACTTGAGAAAGCTGCTTTGAATAAATATAAGCAGAAATAAGCATTCATTCCCTTTGCAGCTGAGGCACAATCACTGGTGGCAATACAATCTAGATACAGTAGGTTTGTGGGTCTTACTGTCGTAGACTAGGCTGGTTCACGAGGACGAGCAGCCCAAAGCGAACTGAGAGCACGGAGGCGGTGAAAGTACTCCCCCAAGGCAAGCAAGCCTCGAGCTGCTTGACGGGTTGTTAGAACGCAAGACAATTGGTGCAGGGTCTGTTGGCGTAGGTGATCAGCCTGTTTTGGAGAAGCAACATAGAATACAATGTAAAAGTGAGAAATTGTTCACAAGGACAATGCACACACAAATGGCTAACACAAGATATTCCAAACAAGTGCCATCATGATAATTAAATTCAGCGACCTAGCATTTGTATTGTTCAAAATAGATAAGCAGCACCCAATTGAGAAAATCATTTGTATTAATGGGAACAAGAAGAAATTGAGTAGAGGAGTGTCCGAGTCTAAAGGTTTTTTCATTCATTTAAACACCCATTGGACAACAAGCATATAAGAAACCAAAGCTAAATGGACAAAAAAACTTCCTTAACTACAAATGTAATTTTCCCAAACCAACTAATCTAGTTTATGATACGTTGGCTGAAGCTTACAAAGTTCAAAGATATATGTGTGTGTGTGTGTGTGTATTTAATTTTCATCTCTTGACTAGACAGCAGTTAGGTATTCATCAATTCACATAACCAGAAAATGAACAATAAGTCATTTTGCTTTTTTGATCAAGATACCAGTCAGGATCTTGCCAGATGACATGAAGCTGATCCTCTAATGATTAAATGAAGCCTTTCATCAAAAGGTTACATTACATAGTTTTACAGCAAATGTTCCCCAATTCTTTGCTTATAAAATCCATGAGAACCTATTGTT
Source organism: Hamamelis virginiana (assembly GCA_017140935.1). Taxonomy (NCBI): domain Eukaryota; kingdom Viridiplantae; phylum Streptophyta; class Magnoliopsida; order Saxifragales; family Hamamelidaceae; genus Hamamelis; species Hamamelis virginiana. The sequence goes on from JAESVK010000823.1 coordinate 836,840, forward strand.
CTGAACATCTGAATTAACAATAAATGTATGGTTTTCACTTTTAACAGTTTCTCAGAGTAAGGGAGGTGGTGTATACAAAGGACCTAAAAAATTATCCTATTTTTTCTCTTCAAGATCCTTTCAGGAATGCATGTAACTGTATTTAGCAGAGCCTCAGCACATGTGCTTGGCTTCAGCTACATGAATCCACTTCTCTCAATTCTGCTCTATAAGGACTCTTACTTTTAATCCCTTGTTTTAGGATAACAACCTGGGTAAGGAACCATAGAAACCAAATATACTGATGTCCCTTTCACATTGAGTGATCCATATAAAAGGGATCAAGAAGCAGCAGCCTGAAACTAGGATTGATTTACCCAAACAGAGTTTTCCAGGCAACAGAACACTACCTACCACGGATAGTAACTCAATTTTCCACAAGGAATATTTCTAACCAAATGATCTCTTACATAGCTGGAGCGCTGGATGAGATTGTTACCATTAATTAATCTTTTGACAGGTTACACATCAGGGAGGATTTTTAACTCAAGAAGATCAAGATGAAAAAAAAAAATTCACTTAAAAGATGTTTTAGTAAAGTGAAAATTTCACAGGACTTCCACAAATCTAGATGCACTAGCTTCAGTTTGCTAACTGTGAGGGGTCCCCTTTAATCCCAGTTCCCTTTAAGCCTCTATTCTGAAACTGAAAACTAGATTGCACTTATGTTTTAGAAAATTTATCACACATAAGAACTAGAAGAAACTGGCAGATTTACCTGCAACTGCAAGATCCTTTGGTGCCAAACCTAGTTGCTCAAATTGTGAAACTCCTAATTATTACTGTTTATTCTCCCAAATTCCCGTGCACAGGGGCTTTTTCCCTTTTCTACAATAAAATACTATTTTAACTGATCAAAAAAATTTCTATGGAATAACACTTCTTAAATTCAAGTAGTTTATTAAAACTGTTTTATGTTTTATATCTGTGACAAAAAAAAATTGAGAGGACAGAATGCTAAAGAAAGGTAGCCTTTATAAGCATTTTCTTGTCGTTTCTCCCATTATTCTAGGAAATCAAATGGAGCATAAAAGATTATTCCATGTCAGAATATCATTGCTAGCTCAAATTGCAATTATTATCTATCAAAGTTCCTTATGATCAGATTGGATGCCAACATCATATGATAAGAGAAATGAAAACTTGGAATCTTGTAAGAACCACTGTAACCCTAAGTAGTTCTAAGATCTCTTTTTCCTCTTTCCCTTCATTTTCTCAGAAATTAAAAGGAGCTTATACGGAAATTAAGACCAATATATAAAACATACTACAGGATAATGGAATCCATGAAGCATCAACAGTAATTAAAGCCAAATGTAATGCAACTAACTTGTCGGTGAGAGATATATGTTACCTGGTTCACAAAGCTCTCTAGCGCTCCCAAGTTCTCCATTGCGGTAGCCATCTGATAACCGTAATTTGCTGCACTCATTGCATCATTTGCTATGCTCTGGGCCAGAGTCTGCTGAAGTTTATCCATTCCTTGTGAGAGAGCATCTTCAGCTTGCTGAGATGATTGTCGAAGGTTAGTTACATTCAGAACTTGTTGTTCAGTCAAGGGCTCAAGTTGTGGCCTGAGAACCTGTACAAAACATAACTCAATAATCAGGTTCACAAATTATGAACGGGAAGTTACACTATAGCACAATAAAAATTACAATTAAAAAACTAAATGCTTCCATGAATGGCTAAAATTTAGATGCATGTTGTGATACTGAAATTATTGGTAAAATTTCCTTAAAAAAATTTCTGAATTTATTGGCTCCATGAGTAGAAGGTTAACTATAGTTCAGTAAGTTATGATGATAAAACTAAATACAGATACATTGCATGGTCACTATAGATGTTTAAGTTATGATACTGAAATTATTGTCTCAATAGGATGCAGCTCAGTATGACATCACCTGACACAGAGATGAAATTCAGCATACTTGCAAAATATCAGGCCATTAAACTGCAAGTTCCTTATTCTTTTTAAGGCAACATCAACATCGAAGTGATATTCTTTTACTAGAATTTGAAAACTAGAGACTGGTGTTTGCAACCAGTTCTCACATTTCTACAAAGCGGAGAGATTATTGCATAAGAAAAAAATTTATAGCATTCCTGGATCAATGTTGCTTTACACTTTACTAAACAATTTTACTAAGAAACAGAAGATAAAGCAATCATTATGAAATAACTGACAAAAAAAGTGAAGTTTATTTCTCTTCACAAGCTTTCAGTATTCGAGAGTTATATTCATACGATAAGATATACAAAGATGCATATTGATCATAGAGATACCATTGGCAATATCAATAACTACTAACAGATTATAAGTCTTCAAACATTCAGAGAAACTGAATTAAGCATTACATGTAGAAGCTCTGATGGGCGGAATCCTCCAATCCAAAGAAAAAAGCGTTCAGCTGATGTTCTCCACATGCCAGACATCAAATAGAAGACATCAGCCTTTGCGGCATCTGCTTTCATGCGGAAAAGATTGTAATAGTGATTCAAGCCGCTTTCTACAAGCATACGAAGTTCTACATCAGTTACATGAGTTTGCAAGGCATTTCTGAGTTCACAAATCTGTTTATGTTGCTCTTCAACCCAGTGTCCATATTCCATCTCAAATGCAGCAATCCCTGCAAGATCCAAAGTTAATACTTTTAAAACCAAAATAACATGAAACACCAAAACTTCCCTGGAGAAGGGCAACGTTGTATGAGAGATACGCAATATACTAGAATCTAACCACTAATGAATGCATGAAAAGGACAAGTTTATCAGCTTCCTATTGAGGTCTATGAAATAATTGTCAACAAACTTTGGAATCATATTGACATGTTGGGCATTGCTTATCAACCCTCTAAAATTAAAAGCTGCTGGTTGAGTGTGACAGTTTCTCAGAAGATGCACTGCAATATTAGTGAAAAAAATACTGTGCTTATGGGATTTTTTCTTGGAAGGATCCTGTCCCCAACTAGCGCTTGCTATTGGGGTTTAATTGCTTTCCCAAAATATTTGAGATATGGTGATCAGAAGATAGAAGATTGAATAATAATACCTCTGTATGGGAGGTTGGATCATGTTAATAACATGGAAGTGAGTAGTATCCTAGTCTCCTTGTGAGTCTCGGCAATATATCTATCTCAGCAGTAAAAAAATGTAGAGAAGTTCAAACTGACCTCTTATTAGGTGTCAACTTAAAAAATGATGAGGTATCATGTAAGGAAGTGGAGACTTGGTATGAAAAGGATGCAACAGATGATAAGGCACTTGTTGGAAAGTAAATTCAGAAACTTAAACAGTGACAAGTATGCTATGTACGGGTGATTGCTAACCACAGATATGATATTCAGGACAACAATTGCAATAGTCTGTAAGTCCTCTCCTCAGATGTGTTTTTGGAAGTTGTGTTAAAACACAAATAATTTGTGAAAGGTGGATCATCTACAATGGACTCGAGAAAACAAAAACACTTCACAAAGGTGGGGCCTGTGGCCTTGATAAAAGTAGCTCCAGCTTAACAAACTAATAATCCACTCTTACTTGAAAGAAGGAAAATAAAGGCGGGAAGGCATTCTGCATGATCTCTCACATTATTTGAAACAAATCAATAATCTTTTTTTCAACAAAAAAAAAAATTGTTTGCCGTTGGATGTAGCAGATCAACAAATTCAGAAGGAATAAATGTTTCTCATTATGCTCTTTTTTCAATTCAGCCATGGCAATTCTTGCTTAACCTTCCACAATTGTCCCAATTTGAGGAAAACCAATAACCCCATGAGGGGAGGTGTTCAAATGGATGGCTATAAGTTACATTCATAGAGCATGATCACCTCAACCATTATGGTCACAATATGTCAAATATATGTCCAAATATAGAATGACAGGCTGCCAGCTACCTTCCCATTTAATGTAACTGGGGCAGTGTAGAGCCTTTTTTCTATCCGACTACCCGAGATACATTGCAAATTCCTCAAAACACTAAGCGGTTAATTTTGCTTCTTGTAAGAAGCACTACAGTTAGGGAATAGTTCTTTACAGATTTTTCTTGCACTTTACATTGGGGTCCTGGGGAAAGCAAAACAAGAGATATTCAAAAGCATAAATCATACACTTTCAAAGAGACAAGAACTATCAGGAATATTATTTTTATTTTTATCAGTGATATTCAAGAAGTAAGGGGATGATTTAGGACACTGTACCTCTCCAGTAAGCAGATAGATAACAATCAATGAAACTTGGATGATGCTTGATTTTCGTTATTTAGTTAGATAAACATTCATACAGGAACATGTTTTCTATGAAATTAGTAAAGCATTTGATACACCGCTATAAATTCCAGTTGCTACATACCGAAAAAAAGAGAGCATCTTTTTAAGAATTTAATAAAGCATGCCATCACCTTTTTCATTAGGGCAATATTGCCTAAGCAATGTCAAAACAACCAAGGAATGAAGCATATTCCAAAGAGAATATTTCAGGAATTATAAATTAGTTAGGTTAAAGGACCAATAAAGAGAAAGCTGTTAGAGATGCCAATACTACTGCATGAACTTCAAATTTAAAAATAAGTGAACAAAACCCTCAAGCAAAAATCTCAATAATACAAAGTTTGAGACTCTAGAATTACAATCAAGATGCCCAATGGTCAATGTATCAGCTAACTAAAAGATCAGAGTAAAATATAAGTGACTGCCAAGTGCCAACTAGAGAGTGAGGACAGCAGCAAGATTAATGTAAGTACTGCCACCACATGAAATAACAAACCTGAATTTAAAGTTCCAGACACACCAAGATGACCAGAATCTAATCCAGCCCCTATGTACACACCCTGCAATAAGGCATTCCCTGATCCATCAATAAGAAATTAAATTCCAATGCCTGATCAGTATGGAAATGCATAGTAGCAAAAGGAAGGAAAACTAAAAAGATACAATCTTCACCTCACCTGCTGTCTAACTCTCTCAAGTTCTTGCTCTAATTGTGTTAGCTTCAAACGGCTTGATTCTAATTGTTGAACATAGGCCTATTAAACAATATTTAGATATGATCATCAACTTGACAAGTCCTGTCACTAAAATGCATTGCATCAGTATAGACTTAATGAGTATGCATTTCTTTCTACCTTTTTCCGCATACGACTTTTTCGGGCAGCTTCACGATTTTGTGCCAGACGTCTTTGTACCTGTTAATAGATATGTGCATATTATATACATATATCATGTATATCACACGTAAAATAACATGTATAATTCTCAACAATGTATAAGAAACACAATCAGGACAATGAACTAAATTTTATTGGAATGAAAGTCAAGCAAATAACAAACGATTGTGTTAAAAGGAAAAATAATGACAAAATTATATGCAAAATGATAGTAGTAGTAGAGGGAAATTGTGTGACATCAACAAGAGGATTTTTAAAAACAAAAAATTACATCTCATGCAACAAAGCCTTCAAGAGGGATAAGCTAAGCATTGAGCCTTTATTCAATTTCTCAAGAGGATTTTGGGTTCAGATGGCAGATATTGGCTCCACATGTAAATAAACTAAATATAAAGACGAAAAGAAAAATTATATATATATATAGAGAGAGAGAGAGGAGCTTATGGTGCAATCTCATCACCTTTTCAGCAGGCTTGTTTGCTTCTTGATCATTTCTGGAAGGTCCTAGAGATTCATGAGAAGTATAGTCGGCCTAGAGAAGTTACATGAGTTACATCAATTGCAGCATAACAATCAGAAGAAAGACCCTTCTATAAAACCAAGAAAGCAAAATTAATGCATCCTCACCTTCTTGTCTACCCTTACATCCAACTGTTCAATTATGGATGCTCCTGTATTTGGGAAACTTCCACCTTTCAAGGTGTCTGCCCACATGCTAATCTGGTGGAGTGGCTCATATATCCCCATTCTTCTTGGGGGGGCAAATTGAGTTGATGGAGAGCTCATGCTAAATAGACTAAGATAAAAAATAATAAATAAAAATTATATATACAATAAAAGCAATTAGTTGCAACATCAAGTGCAAGCAATATAAAAATTGCAGAATATTTGTCAAGCTTGAGGGTATGCGAAAATCGTCACAGTTAAGAGAAAGATTGAATGAGAAACAACAGATTTCAATTTTCACCTCAGCCAGACAAAACAAAAGAATTCCAGCCAAAGTTCACACAAATGGTTAGATTTAGCTGACAGGATTGACTTTAATATCACACAAAAGCTTTTATCATTGTTTGATGGCTCACAGATGGTAACCGTAAATTCAACAATATGATTGCACATAAATTAACAGCATTCTGTTCAGAATGAATCTATTCCACACAAAAACCATACGAAATGTGAGGGAGAGGGTGAGTGTCCACCAATATGTCCATTTTATAGCCTACTAAAAAAGATTGGCCAAATACGATCGCCACTCAACAGGATGACCTGCCTTCTCCTCTCCACATCAAAACAAAGAAAGAAAAAAAAAGGTTTCTCAACCTTATTTTCTAGCTGAACAAACACAATTTTCAGACATTCTGGTGTGCCTTATTATGATACCTTCCTCAACTAAAATGGAGATGCAACCTATTCCATCATTCAAAATGAGCCAAGCAGTAAGCTTGCTCCTTTATGATGAGAGTAAATTGGAACCTGAAACATGTTGAAGAGGCAAAAGCTATCATAAATACAAGAAAAATGAATCAGTGGCAAACTAAATTCGCCATCAATTTTGATGTCCTTATAGTGATTTCAATCCCCTTCCAATCACCATTAGTCCCTCTTGCCAAACATCAGTAAAGCCAACAGGGACAGAAGCTCAATCAACCATGAAGGTAACACACTCTACCTAGTTTTCAGGGAGATTGGTTCCTCTGCAGCTACCAATCTAACTCAAAGGTGAGTGAAAACACAGGGCCATTTCCAAAACCTCTACAAAACATTTCGAAAAGCAGAAGAAACATATGAAAACAAGTGCCAGAGAAGTTTCTAAACAACCCCAGAAATGTGGAAAGCTAATCATAAAGAAGGATTCATGACTATATGAAGTGATAAATTTCTTACTTGCAACTCAAAATTAATGCTTACAGTTAAAGATTAAGACCCAGATAGCAAACAGTCAGACCTCTCTCACAACATGCTTCAATGAATCTACTGCAAAAATGACATCAAAATCATAGTTTCATTAAAAAGTGAGCAGCAAAAACAGTTCATAATCAGGAAGTCTTCTTTCTTTCTTTTTTTTTACCAATTTTGTGCTCTGCAGTCTGCCCCAAAAACAGAGAAGAACTCGGTGAGCCAAAAATGGGAAAACAAAAAAGTAGTCCCCCTGTTTGGTTGCTGAGAAAATGAAGGAAAGAAAAACGAAAACGAAAACGAAATTCTGAGCTTGGTTTCCAACATTAACTAAAAACTAAGCTAAACAGCTGAGCTTATTTATAATTTCTTTCTTCTTCTCTCCAGTTTCTGAGCAACCAAACGTAGCTCAAAAGGAATTTGATCAGAAAAAACCCTTAAAAATCTAACCTTCTGATCAAAAGAAGACTTGCTCTCAAATTTCAACAGTGCAAAACCCCTTGTCCCCTTGTAATCACACTGCATCAAAATCCTGCAAGTTTCTAGTGTGAGAAATTTCCCAGTGATGGCATACAAGAATCAAAGGCAAAGCAACAGCTTCAAAGAAAAGAACACTATATATATATAGATATATAAAATGCTTTTTTAACTGCTACAGTCAACCGTTTCCGTCGTCTTGTGATTCCACTTAACTTTTGGAAAAAAAAAATGGCGTACTAGGTCGGTCACTCACTCACTCACTCACTCGCTGAGTCAACTCACTCACCGAGGAAGTAACCCGCGCCCCTTAGCTGAAGCACCGCTAGTGCCACCATAACTTCCTTGGCTAACGTCATTTCCCTGTGGAAGTGGTCGGCCGGAAACATCTCAACGCCGGTAACGTTGAAAAATTGCTTATCAGGTCGGTCGGTCGGTCACTCACTGACTCAGTCACTAGCTCAGAGAGTGAGTCGGCCAGCGCGGTAATTCAGACTCAGTCACTCACTCAGAGAGTGAGTCAGCCGCACCGCTTAACCTACGCACCACGGGTGTCATCATAACATCCTTGGCTGACGTCATTTCAACGCCGGTAACTTTTTTTAAAAAGGAATGCTATACTAATGGTGGCTCGACTCACTCACTGAGTCAGTCACCGCGCATCCCTTAAACTACGCACTTGTGATGTCATTCAAACTCCCTTGGCTGGAGATGTTGCACTGCTACGTGTAAAGTCGTGAGTGGTCTGTGAGTCACGTCAGCGGTGAAAGTAGCACTAGATTTTATTATAATTATTACTCCTATTTTACACATAGGATGGGACGTGTCAGATTCCAACAAAAAAGTCCAACAACTGTGTGAACTGCGCCCGACACTCGTACTACCGTGGTCCGTGGAGTAGGATGATTGTAGGCTTTTGTTCAGTACGGGGCGAGTATAACATAACAAAAAGTGTACTGTCTACTCTAAGGGGGTGTTTGGGAAAGTTGATAACTGGTTTTTCTAGATATAAGGTTTGTTTGGTAAATGTAATATCTTTTTATTATTATTATTATTTTATTTTAGCAGCTGGCGACACTAGTCCACTGTACACTCATGAGAGTGCTAGCACTATTCGACCAACAATTCTCCTAATATCAACGTACATGTTGTGCATGCCTTTTAATTGAAGTCTAATCTGTGACCTGCTCTGATACCCCTTATTAGGATCAAACGCTTACCACTGCTCCAAAAGCTTAAGCTATTAGAAAGAGTGCAACTTTATTTTCTTAATCTAATCCAAGTAGCCAGCGCCATGAGCCCACTGCACACTCGCGAGGGTGTTAACACTACTTGGCCAACGGAACCTACTTAGTCTAAACCTTAAGATGGCCAAACAGGCTCTTAAGTTAAGATTAATCGTAGGGGAAATTACACTTTATCCCCTGAACTAAACTATTGGTCGTTTTCACGTTGCCCCTCTATGATTTTAATTGCATTAATGTGCCTCCTAAACTATTATTAGATTGTATCAAAGTACTCCATTTTGTTAGTTAGTCATTTGTTTTTTTGACTAAAAAATGGTGTTAGGCTTATTATTTTTCTATACAGTATTTATCTTGGATTCCTAATAAGTCTGCAACAAATCGATGAAATTTCATGATTTTTCTCAATATATTTTATTTAGATAAATTACAGATTGACCCATATATACTCTCGACGAAAAACACTTTGCACCTGTAACTATCAATTATGACACATTGACACCTATTTAGTCAATTTACAGTAGGTTGAACCCTTCCATCAGTTAACTAAACATCTAATTAACAAAAAGAAATTCACATGAAGGTATTTTCCCTTAATGTTGATCGAAAAATACCTTCATGTGACTTTCTTTTTGTTAAACGGATGTCCGATTAGCTGATAGAAGGGTGTAATCTGTCGCAAATTGATAATAAGGAGTTAATATGTCACAATTGATAGTTTAGGGGTGCAAATTATTTTTCAGTGATAGTATAGAGGGGTCAATTTTCAATTTCTCCTTTTATTTATTATGAATTTTATTTATTGTATGGAGAAAATAATATATATAAATTAAAATATGTTAAGAAAAATCATGAAACTTCACAGATATGCTTATAGACATATTAACAGCTTAGGATAAATACTACATTTAAATAAATAAAAAAGTCTAATATCATTTTTTAGTTGGAATAAGTGACAGAAAGAAATAATTCGGTACAATATAATAGTTTAGGGGCATATTGATGCAATCAAAACCATAGGGAAGTTACGCGAAACGGGTAATAGTTTAGGGGTGCAAAGTGTAATATTCCCTTAATCATATATACTTTATAGGAAATCGAGGAATAAAGGACACCATACTTTTTGACAAATATTATGGGTCAATAGATTTTTGGGTAATAATATTTGGATGTTTAAATTTTTCTTCATAAACTATATATGCTTATGATTTAGAAAATTTTGATATTCGAGTGTTGAATTTTTTTTCAAAAATTTATGCTCATACTTTAGAAAGATTTAATAGCATATAAATGCAAACATGATCATTTCTATATATTTTCTATGTGTGTTTATGTATATAAGTTTGTGTCATTATAGTGGTGGTTCTATCTATCTATTATATAAAAAGTAGTACGTTGATGTGACGGTTATAAAATTATTTCCCTCCTTCATTCTCTTCTCTTTAATTCACCCTTCCTCTTCATCTCTTTTAGTTTTGGACATACTTCAAAATAATATGTTATTATATCATTGGTCCAACTAATTAATTGAAATTTAGATTTTCAATATTCTTTATTGATGTGGGTTCAATTTAAGTTTCATTTCTTTTTCCATAATTTTTTTTATTATTTTATTGTGGGTCTCATCTACTACTCCCATCTCTTTTCTTAATAGTTTTTTATTTTTATTTAAAAAATTAATTCCAATTTACTTTTTATTTTCTTCGTATTATTTTAAATATTTTTTTTTTTAACAATACATCCAAATGAATTTTTTATATTTTTAAATGTCACCATTCTAATATATTCCCATGAGAGGCTAGTACACATAACCACGTGTGTGCATATTTGGTAGTTGATCATTAATGATTCCAATCTTGAAAATAGTTAAGAAAGTACAATGGCCCTTCTCATCTTAGAGGGACAGAAGAGACCTCCCACAGGTCACTTAATACTTTTGAACACATCAATTATTTTTTGCTTTTAGAAAGACAATGAAAAAGAAAGGTTGAGACTTAGAGACATTTAATTATTCTTCCCATTAATACATACCAGAAAGCTTGAGAATAATATCCAAGGGGTACCTACTTCTAGTTAGCTTGGCTGCCCCCAAATTAAGTACCATATTAAATTTCAATCTAACTTCATTTCATGTAAGTTGTCTTCAAAATATGTGGGGTATACCATGGAGTACTATCTAAGATAAGCCTTATCTATATTGATGGATTTCATTAGTGTCATGTAATGAGCAAAATTTTAAATATATGTGGGTCTAAAATCAGTAATGAATGGGTAATTATGGACAAATCTAGATAACTATAACAAATAAGGGATTGAGTGAATGATCTATCCCTTTAATTAAAGATGAATTGAATGATGACTTATGCTCCGTTTGGTAGGAATGATGGAAAAGTGGAAGGAATGAAAGTAGGAAGGATGGACTTCCCATCCTTAGGGGAGAGAGACCCACTTTCATTCTTATGTGTTTGGTATGGTTAACGTGGAATGGATGGAAAAGTGACTTCCTTCATTCCTGTGTATTTGGTACGAAGGAAGAGAGAATGAATAAAAAACCTAATTTACTATTTTATCCTCACATAATATCAAAATGAAGGAATGAATTTTTGTAAAACATTTAGGGTAGTATAGCCCATTTACCCTTAAAGCATCTAATTCCTCCATTCATCCGCCCAAGAGTGGGTGGATTGCAAAAAGGTGAAATACCCCCTCTTCTGCCTCCCATTCTTCCCTCCTCTCTCTCCTTCCTTCCATACCAAACAAACCCTCAAACTCCAATCCTTTCACTTTTCCCTCTTCCCCCTTTCATCCTCCCACTCTCCCCTCAAAACAAACAGAGCATTATTGAAGGTGCCAACTAGCTTAGATGATAAAGTTTTTTAGAAATTGTATTAGAGACCTGGGTTCGAGTCCCACCTCCATCAGGATGGAGAGGAGATGTACTTTGGTCTTATTTGCATTATTTTTTCTTAAAACAACTTTTGGATCTCGAAATTCATCTGACCGATCACTTCTAGATGATTTGAGAAGTGATTAGATGGTTAACAAAATTTTTATATTAGAAGTGATTGTAGGGTTCCCTAATGGCATTTTCATAACTTTCGCCACAATCACTTTTAGTGTAAAAAATATATTTTTTTTTTAAAGAAAAAACAGTGTGTTTGTCTCTACGACGTGTCTTGCCACATGAGCTGGACTTCGCAAGACATTTTCTCCTCTGATATTTGATACCATCTCCATCAGATAAGGGAGAAGGATTAGATCAAATTAATTAATTACTATCCAATATAAAATAACAAATTAATAATGTTAATTAATAATAATAATTCAAGTTAAAGAAAAAGGTCAAAGTGACTAGTCTTTTTTTTTTTTTTTGGTTAGCTAGAGTGAGTGAGTGACCACCTGCTAGGCCTGATGCTTGGTCATATTTGATAATGCATAGCCTTTTTTTTGCCCTACATGATCACCACCGAGAAGTTAACCAACGGGATTTTTGTGATATTAATTATTATTTTACTTAAAAAGAGCATAGTGGTGATGATCGTGGCTAAGATGACTACTACTTGCTATACTTTACTACAAAATTGGTTAATAATGCACTTAATAATGACTTGCCTTCTTCACCAAGACTCTGGAAAAGTTTTCTCTCTCTCTCTTGAATCTAGAGAAGTAAAAGATACGAGTTTGGATTTGCTCTTGATCTGACAGGTGATTAACACCTATTGATCACCGTTGGATGGCCGACACGTATGCATGAAACGGGATCCAATGACTCACATAAGAAAAGTCCAAATCTGGTGTGTTTTGGATTACATGTCAGATGCATGTGCCTTTCTTATGCGAGCCATTGGATCCCCTTTCTTGCATACGTATCAACCATCCAACGATGATCAATCACCTGTCACATCAACAGCAAATCCAAACCCAGAAGATACCCACCACCCAAAATATATAGGTTTCAGCAAGAGTTGGATCACTTTAGCTTTAATGCTTTTAAGTAAGGTGGGAGTATTTGGATTCTTTCATACATGATGATGTACACTTTTTCTCCCAAGCTAGTGGCATTATCTTTCCTAACTCCCATCACTCCTGCATGAAATATTTAAGTGTTCATCAAATAATTTGAACACACAAGATAATTTAAAAAAATGGTTAGATTGGATCTTCTTTGAACCCCCTTGTTTAAAAGGTAATTTGTTAGGGCAAAGCTGGGTTTGCTTTTATTTGCTTTTTGAACACAAACTTTTGTTACGTATAGGCAACAGATTTACATAAAGTACACGCAAAGTGTACCCCAAAACAAAAGGGGTAGTAGTCCTAGCCACTAGTGAGTTTTTTTGGCTAGTTTGGTAAGTGGAAAGTACCATGATATGTGCTGTTCCAAAAGAGGAATGCTAAAGTTCATGAGCATACGGCAAAAAGAGGCAATTATCTACAATTTGGGTCTCTCTTCTCCTCCTCTTTGGCCTTAAGTCTAAAAACCCAATTATTTCTTTCTGAAAAGTCAATAATGTATATATATATTCTATCCATACTTGGAAGTTGTCATGATCAATATATCAATCATTTATGAACAATATGTGGCTGTTAATCATTGAGGAGGAACCTCATCTTCATATATTTGTGACGTTTATGATACATGTGAGTATGTTATTTACAGAGAGATGAGCCATTAAGGTCCCGACCTTAAGTTTAATTTAAGGTCCACTTCTCGCTGGGATAGGTATTTTGAAAAATCGACCGTTGGATTAGATAATCTTCTAATGGATGTCATGTTTGCCAAAAATCACAGTGATCCAACGGTCGGTTTTCAAAATACAGACTGTTAAATAGTTGTTACAGCATTCAATGGTAAATACTGTTAGAGAGTTTCACAGACTGTATTTTGAAAACCGATTGTTGGGTCACTATAATTTTTGACAGGCATAACATACATAAGAAGATTATCTAATCCAACGGCTGTTTTTTCAAAATACCATCGGCTGTGTGAGAAATGATGAGTGGACCTTAATGGATCAAATCTGGTTATTTATATATGCGACTATAAAATAGTGACACTAATTCATTAAAAAAATAAATATTAAATAGAAAGTCGATCATTCATTTGCACGTACTGTACACATCTTCTACCTCGATGTCTCTCTCTCTCTCTCTCTCAACCCTTTTCCTATTTCTAACTAGACTATTGAAGGGCTCTTGGCCTGTACCATACTGGTGTCACCAAGACTCACATTTGATTTTCCTTGAATCTTCTTCCTACAAGATCGTGAGGGTCATAATCATTCTTGCGATTTTTCAACATTAACAAATAGGATGCAACTAGGTTTGCTTTCTCATAATTAATTACTGTTGTTATGAGACCCACAATTATGGAAGAGCAAAGATCTAGATTATAATTAATACACTAATGATACCAAGGTTTTTTAATTATTCTTTTGCTTGATGAATAAACTAGCTAGGTATCTAAAGATTCATTTGATGAGGTGTGTACGAGCATGCAAAGTCTTCATTGATTATGCTTGGCTGATTCTTTCCATAGATTGTTCTTTCCTCTTTTTCTTTATTTTCTATTTAATTTTTTTTCTTATATATATATATATATATATATTAATTTTCTTATGAGGACTTCATTATGTAAGGATTTTGCTTTTTAGTCAATGTAAGATATGAATTTTGGAAAACCAACCGTTGGATTCGATATTCTCCCAATGTATGTCATGCATGACAAAAATCACAGTGATCTGACGGTCAGTTTCTAAAATACAGACTGTGAAAAAATGTAACCATTAGATACTGTCATAGTTTTTCACCGTCTTTATTTTTGAAACCATTTGTCAGATCACTGTGATTTTTGGCATGTATGTCATACATAGGATGAATGTTCAATCCAACAGCCGATTTTTCAAAATATTCATCTTACATTGACTAAAAAACTAAGTCCTCACATAAGCTTATGTAAGGACGTCCTCATAAGAAAAAGGACTATATATATATATATATATATATATATATATATATATATATATAGAGAGAGAGAGAGAGAGAGAGAGAGAGAGAGAGAGAGAGAGAGTCTCATTTATGTGAAAACTTCCTTATATGAGGACTTGGCTTTTTGGTCAATGTAAAATGAGTATTTTTAAAAACTGATCATTGGATTTAATATTCTTCTTATGTATGACAGGCATGCCAAAAATTTGATCGAACCACTGGTTTCTTAAATACAAACCGTGAAAAATTAAATACATGTTTAACAGTCTGTATTTCATAATCTGGTGGTCCGATTACTGTGATTTTTGGAATATCTATCATACATGTGAAGAATATTAGATCCAACGGTCAATTTTTCAAAATACCCATTTTATATTGGTCAAAAGGCCAAGTCCTCGTATAAGGAAGTTCTTACATGAACGGGACTCTCTCTCTCTCTCTCTATATATATATATATATATATATATTCTTATACTAATTTTAGTGGTGTGGGAGACCTAAACATTATGAGCCATTTAAGTTGCTTTCCTTCCTGCATGTGTTGTGGACTAAAGCCACGTATGGTGTCCCAACTTGACTTGGGTGCATGTCACGAAGTGGAGAGAGAGAGAGAGACAAAGAGAGTAGCTACAAAGATTCTCACGTGCCAGACGCGTGAGCAAACTTTAGGATTTGTTGTTGTTTTGAATATGACAGACAAGTGGTACACTGATAATCTGACAGCTCAATGAACCTTTTTTTGAGAATGACTTCTTTCAAATGGACAAAAGCATGTTATAAAGTGTACGCCTCTCCTCTCAAAGTTTGGGGCATTACCAACCGAAAAAATGTCCCTCTCAAAGGCGAGTGCCATCACACACAATTCAAAGTTACCACTTTCCACCTTTGCATATTTGCATATATCAACTCATATCATCTCTTTTTTACTTTTTTTAATGACAACATTATCTCTATGAAACTATAAAGGTTGCATGGCTAATAAATGTAATTTTTTTTTTTTTTTTTTTTTTTTTAAGATTCTTAGTTTTATTAAAGATTCAGATTAACAGTCTGTAAAACTGAATGAAGCAACTTAGGCTGTAAGATAAACTAAAATCACTCCGATTTTGTTCAAGATCGTCTTCATCAATCAAAGAAAACTTATTCTTGTTTGCTCGTAAGATGGGCGCGTTTGGATAAACTTCTACTTCATGTTTTTCTACTTTTAAAAGTAAAAAAATTAAAGTTTTTTATATTTTCTATAGTGCAAATTTTATTAGTTACTTTTAAAAGTGGTGGAAGTAAGAATTTCTTTCTACTTCAACTTTTTAAAATAACTATCAAATTTTTTGTACTCAAAACTTTCATTTTTTTTTTTTTTTTTTTTACTTTTAAAAGTAAAAAAACAGTAAGTAGAAGCTTATCCAAACGGGCCCTAAATGTACAAGTCAAGTTTAAATTTTATTTTTGAGTTATTTAAATTATCAAGTTAGAATTTAATATTAGAGTATTACTTGACTCGATAAATTCATTAATATTTAGATAATCAAACTATTTAAGTTCAGTTTAAGATTAACTCGATAAAAAACTTGCTCGATCAAGCTTGCATATAATTAAATGAATTTAATTCAAAAATTAATTATTTTTTTAATTCTAGTTTAAGCAGCACATTGCCCGACTTGATTTAACTCGTTTATAGTCCTCCCAAATAATACATTATCTAAATGGAGTAGTGCTATACCAATTGCCACTTTTAAGTGGGATTCATTAGGGGTGTGCGCGGGTCGGGTGAGAGCGGGTGGAGGGTAAAACCGCCAACCAACCCGCTCTTGGCGGGTGGCTAATTCTCCCACCCGCCAACCAACCCGCCTACCTCAATAACCGGCGGGTTGGGCGGATTGAGCGGGTGAAGCATTACTCTTTTTTTTTTTATAAACACCTAAAGTTCTTAAAATCTTTTTAACAATCAAAAACACCTCAAATTCGTATATAACAATGCAATATTGTGTTATTTAGTAATTAAACTATAATCCAAACAATTCTTCTAATAGTAATAAACTAAAGTGCCAAAATAAATTGCCCTACAACAATAGAAGTTACTAACTAACTAGATACATAACAATAAAGGTTTATTATTATTAAAAAATCTTACAAACTAACATATAGTTTCACATTCAAAATTGAAAGAATATCAAATCAAATAAGTGTATATTCAAACTATCATAATAAACATCTCTTAAGAAATAAAAAACACTAACTTGCAATCATATCCAATTAAGGGAAAATATAATGTAGTAATGAAATTTATTTTATATAAATATATTATTTATTTATATATAATTATTTGGCGGGTGGTGGCGGGTTTAGGGCGGGTTGTCACCTCTATAGCCGCCAACCGACCCAACCCGCCAAAAATTCATCAACTCTATCCAACCCAATCCGCCTAACCATTATAACTGCGGATTGTGGATGGGGTCGGGGTGGGTGGGGTCGGGTCCGACGGGTTGGATGGGTTTTTGCACACCCCTAGTTACATACGATTCCCGTGGTAGAATCCTGTATGATAACATGTTGGGCCTAGGCCCAATATGAGCATTTTGTCTCCAAGTAACTCTTTTTTTGCTGGGCCTTGTTATTGCAACCCCTTTCAACTATTAGCCCACCCCAATCATTTGTAATTGTTTACCATTTTATGAAAAAAATACATTGTTTTTAAGAAAACTAATCGCGTAATCCACTAGAAAACATCATTTTGAAAAACTTTGTAAAAGAAAGTTTTTCCAAAATATATCATTTAAGTAGACTTTTGGCATTTTTTACGAAATATTCTGTAAAAATAATAAATAGTCAAAAAGTATACTTAAATGATAGATTTTGGAAAAACTTTCTTCTACAGAGTTGTTCAAAATGATGTTTTATAGTGAATAGTGCGGCTAGTTTTCTTAAAAACAAAGTATTTTTTTATAAAACGGTAAAAAATCACAAATGGTTGGGATGAGATAATAGTTGGGAGGGGTTGCAATAACAAGGCCCTTTTTGCTTCTCATATCGGATGACTGAGAGTACCTAACAAGGCTGGCATGACTCCTAGCCCACTGAGAAAGCACAAGCAAAAAAGAAAACATGAAAACTGGGCCAAGCCCAACTAAATTTATAGTGGTCTGGGTTGGAGATTGATCAAGTTTAAAGAGCCAGAGTTTGAGCTGGCTAGAATATACATGCATGATTGCATATTTGCATGCAACACCCTCAAATTATACACTTAGGGGCTGTTTGGAAAACATAAAATCTTATCTAGCTAAAGATGAGTCTTATGATCAGTTTAATTTATGTAAACTTGTTTCAACCTTGTACAGAAAGAAAAAAAAAGCTTTTGATCCTGTTGGTAGAATCCTGTATCATGTAGACACAGAGGGGCTCACACCTCCTTTGGAGGCGTCAGGGCCGGCCCTGACGGGAGGCCCAAGAGGCCAAGGCCTTGGGCATCCCAAAAAGGGGTGATTTTGAGGGGCATCCATTCAGCCCAAATTTACCCTACACGTAATGCCATCAGCCCAAGCCCCAAAATTCAATTCATTGAAAACCAATCCAGCTCATGAAGCTTCAGCCCAAAAAAAAATAAAATTGAATAGCCTAATTGCCCAAATGCCCAATCCAGTCCTGCAGCCCATCTCACAAATGCCCTGTAGCCCAATGCCCAAATCAGCCCAATCATATCCCATTTGATAAGTCTCTCTTCATCCGAGTTCAAAAATAGCCCAATTTCCCCCACACACCTCAGACTTCCTTTTTTTTTTTTTTTCGATAAGTCTCTCACACAGTCCTCTTCACACACAGTCCTCTCGCACAATCATTTCCCATTTCTCAAATCTTACCCACAGTCTCTCCTCTCATTCTCGCACACAACTCACGGCGGTGCCGCGGTGGGCAACAGCGAAGGCTGAAAATTATGAAAAATAAGGTTCAATAACTAAAATTTTGCAAAAAAAAGTGGCATCGTTTTAGGAGCTCACCTAGGGCATCCAAAACCTGAGGGCCAGCCCTGGGAGGCGTAAGCCCCCTGTATCTGCACGGGATCTCCTACAGACGAGATGAATAGCAATGGTCGTATAGGAAATAGAGCAAAAATACAATATTTTTTTCAAACCAACCATGAACTAATTTAAAAATCAAATAGGGTAAGAAAGTAGACTTAGCTTGATCTAGTTATCAGAATTTCCAAAGAAGTCCATAAAATGGTGTAATAATTCATTATTTCTAGTCACCAACCTATTGAGTGAGAGAGAGAGAGGGGCTATTGGGCTGAGTTCGTGTTGGGCTTCAATTTGGACATTCTAGATCAGGTTTGGGTTGGGTCGAACAGTGTAGAATCCATAGTTCCACGTATAGAATTTGCCCTGTGCCACTACATATTCCCGCGAGTACAGAATATTTCAGATTTAACAGTCTCAACGGTCATCTGTTGTTGCTCCTCTCAACAACAGATGGGTTGAATTTCATATCTATATCCCACTACAATAGCACGAAAATCAGGTTTGGCTGTTGAGATGAGAACACTCTCTCTCTCTTAAAATAGGACAAATCTGCGTCGGCAGATCATGCTGAACTGGTTCTTCGATTTTTGTGGCGGCTCAGATTGCGCTTCTCACACTTTCTATATTTGCTCTTCTCCCATCCCGTTTCACAATTCCACTCTCTATAGAAATGTGAATTCTTATTCTCTCTTTTTCTCTCTCTCAACAATGTCGTTTAAGAAACAATTACTGTACTATGTTTATGATAAATTTCCTGAATTCTTCGGAATTCACTTTCTGGCAATTCGATTTCAACTCACATGGTGAACACAAACCACTGCGATTTCACTCTTACCCTCTTCATCAAATTTTCTCTCTTAGCTTTGTCGGAAATTTTTTGCAGGAATTTGTTATTGGGTTGATGGGTATAAGAACAATGGTCTCACCAAGCAGAGTTCAGGCGCCACAATGTCCGCCACTGAATAGACAGGGGTCTCTGTTCAATCTCACCTTCGATGAGATTCAAACCCAATTTGCAAATCTAAGCAAACCATTGAACACAATGAGTTTTGACGAATTACTGAAAAATGTGATATCTGCAGAAGAAGCTCATCATCAACAGCTCATCCAACAAAATCAGTCATCTTCATCATCGCCTTCTTCATTCCTTTTTGGGAATTTCAATTTGAATAATAATGGTACATTGAGCAAGAAGACTACGGCAGTTAATGGTAGCAATCACCCAGTAGGAGAAACGACGTCGTCGTCACTAGATGGGGGTGGTATCCTTACGCCTCAGCCGCTGGCGGCGGCGCTTGATCCAATGGTGGTTGTGTCACAACAGACAGATTGGCTACAATTACAGATGGCGGCTGCCGCCGTTCAGCAGCAGCAGCAGATGGCGGCGGCGGCGGTGTTGGATTCGAGCTTTCATGTTTCTGGGGAATCGGTTTTTGAGAATGCAGTTGTGGATGTTAATTATAACTCGGAGAATCATCAACTGGGTATGTCAATGCCTTCGTCGTCGGATAATTCTCAGGTGGCTATTGAAAAGAAGCGTCGAGTTTCAGATGAGACGATGGAGAAGACTATTGAGAGGAGACAGAAGAGAATGATTAAGAATCGTGAGTCGGCTGCTAGGTCAAGGGCTAGGAAGCAGGTTAACATTATTGAGACGCTGTTTGGATGAGTTATCAAAAATTACTTTTAGAATTCAAAATTCTATTAGATGGGATAATTTTCTAAATTATTCGAGGGATAATAGAATGATTAGAAATGACCTTGGGAATGATAGATTACTTGAGAATTCGATCGATAGAATGGTTAAAAATTACCTGAATGATGATAGAATAGTTGGCAAAGCTTGTTCACTTAATTTCAGAAGAAATTATATAACTAGCCTGAAAATTGAGACAATATTTGGATTAGCTTCGTCTAAAATGACTTTTAGAACTTAAGGGCCTGTTAAATTCATGAAAATTTTCACCATTATCATTTTCTATGAAAATTTTTAAAAATTGGTTTTCATTTTTAATTTTCAAAATTTAGATAATGCATTTACTTTGCAAAAATGAAAACTGTTTTCAAAATCTAAAAATAGTGTAAATGTGTTTACACTAAAATTATATATTATCTCTATATGTTTTATTATTTTCATTTTTTGGTTTTACAGTTGGTGTACTTATTTTTTTTCCATGTTTATAAGCATTGCCACGATATCATCATTGTTTTCAGTTTTTGTGAAAATATAAAAAACGTCTTTTTGATGTTTTCACATTTTCTTAAAATCTGAATTCATTTTTTTGAAAATAGTTTTCAGTTTTTACAAGTAAACGCGTTTTTTAGGTCGTTTTCTGTTTTTATTGAAAATGAAAATGAAAATTGTGAAAATTTTCACGAAGTATGCCATGTGATATCACTTTGAGTATTGAGAATTTTGATATATGAAGGGATTTTGGATTTAAGTCTTGAAGGGATATATGAAGACATAATTCCCCAAAAGTGATTATAGGTAAAGCTAATCCAACCGAATCCTAAATCAGGCTAGATTCACTCTCTTGTTGCTATTTATTTTTTAAATAAAAAGTTTATTTTTTTTATTTTTCTATTTTTTTATTTTTTAAGAAAAAAAAAAGAAAGAAAAATAAAAACTTTGTTTAAGGCTAAACAAACTTGTAGGGAAAAAAAAAAAAACTCATTTTCAAATTGTTAAGTTTTTATTCATATTTGTTAAATAACATGAAGTGTTTTGGTGACTGCAGGCATATACCAGCCAGTTGGAATGTGAAGTGTTTCAATTGAGGAAGACAAATAGCTGGCTCAAGAAGCAAAAGGTACCATAGTCCCACTCCTTTGCATATTTTGATTATACAGTAATGTTTTGCTGCCAAGTATTGGAGATTCAGAGACAATACTTCCAGCAATATAAAGTATCAGCAATGTAGTTTTACTGTGATCATAATATAGTCAATTTCTCAAAATATCACCATTTTTTTCTAATCAGTTTTTCAGAAACCGATCGTTGGATCACTGTGATTTTTGGCAAGCATAAAATTCATAGAATATGTATCTAATCCACTGACCAGTTTTTCGAAATCTATTACTCCCTCCGTCCCACAAATATATGCCAAAGTGGTCAAGACACACATTTTGAGGAAGCCGATTAAATATTGATTTGGCCATATATTTTTTTTTTTTTAAATACCGTACTACTATAAGACTAAAATAGTATTTAAAAAAAAAATTGGAAAAATATGACCAAATCAATATTTAATCGGCTTCCTCAAAATGCGTGCCTTAACCACTTTGGCCTATATTTATGGGACGGAGGGAGTATATATTTGATCATACGCAAGTTACCTTAAGCAAAATTGCATAAAGTGCATCTTATAATAAACTCCCCTATCGCAAACAATATCTCCATAGCAACCGCTCATCAATTTGATCCTTTAACACTATCTGTTTGTGTCAAATGAAAGTATAGTTAGATAGGTTCCATTTTATTTAACTTTTTAAAAGTATATTTTTATAAAATAAAAAAAAAATGGTAATATTTAATTTCGTAGCAAAAAAATAAATATTTTTTTTACTTTTTAATTTTTTGCATTTTTTCAAATTAGCAATGTGTGATTTTTTTAACAAAAAAGTAAAAAAAAAATAAAATAAAATAAAAGGTAAATCAAATATTACTAATTTTAAAAAACCAAAAAAGCAAAAAAAACATTTATTTTAAAAAAGTTCAACCAAACAAAAATATTTGCAACTTGTTCGCGAAGCAAGTGGGTGTGTTTTAGTATTTTACAAGTCTGCTTTCAAACTGAAGCGTTTTTGTTTCGAAAAACATCGGCCAGTGTTTCCACGCAACATTATACCATTCTGCACTAAGTCAAAAGTTGTGCATT
The DNA here is from genome assembly GCA_017140935.1 of Hamamelis virginiana. NCBI lineage: Eukaryota > Viridiplantae > Streptophyta > Magnoliopsida > Saxifragales > Hamamelidaceae > Hamamelis > Hamamelis virginiana. The sequence continues at coordinate 859,536 of JAESVK010000823.1, forward strand.
TGAAGGATAAAGAAGTCTAAAAGGTGATTTCATCGTGGACATTCATGGCAGTGAAAGAGATTAGACTCATACACGTGCTTTAAGTTCCGTTTGGATTAGCTTGTTCTAAAATCACTTTTGGATAATTGTCTTCGTATATTTTTTATTTTATATCTCAAAATTTTCATACTAAAAATAATTATGACAATCTTCCCATAGTCTAAAAGTGATTATCACTCCGTTTCTTAAATTAAGTAAAATTTTGAATTCCAAAAATAATTTTAGGTGAAACTAATCCAAACAGAGCCTTAATGATTTGAAACTATGGCACCGTTTGGATTTGTTTTTCTTAAGTACTTATTTGCTTTTTTTAAAATTTGCAATATATAATTTATTAGAAAAGTTTTAAAAAAGCAAATAAGTAATTTTAAAAAACAAATCCAAACGGTGCCTATAATTTCCTTCACCGCTGTAAGGAAATCATAAATCCTATTCCTGGTTGGAAAATGAATCCAAACAAATTAAAACCTTTAGCCAATGTTTTGATATTTGAAAAGTTGAGGGAAAGGTAAAGAAAAGTTTTGAGAAATGAATCCACTACCAAACAATTTATACCATTTTCCTTTTCTTCCTCTTGCTTTTCCCAAGATCCAAACATAGCATTAATTATAAAGGAAAATTCTTGTCATTTGTTGTTGTTGTTGTTGTTTGGCAGGAAGTGGGGATGCTCTTGTCTTCAAATCTAACTCCAGCGCCTAAATACCAACTGCGTCGCACCAGCACAGCTCCATTCTAGCACCTGTTAATACACGCATAATCAATTTTTTTTTTTTTTTTTTCATTATATTTTTAATCCTTCTTCATTAATTTTGCAGATCAGCGGTGAAATTTTGTTTAATTCGCATTTTGAGCTTTTTGTCGATGAGTTTATGTTTTTCCGAGGTTTGACACTCTTGATTAATTGATTGTAGGTTGTTTGTGTTGGGATTAAACAATCCCTAGAACCCTTTGATATTGGAAACTAAGAATCATAGAAGAACATACAACAAATAGAAAATAAACGGAAGGAAAAAAAGAGAAATAGAGACACAGATTTACGAGCTTTGACAATTTGCCTACGTCCTCGGGAGCCACACCAATTCACTATATTCAAGAGAAAAATCAGAATACAACAGCCACTCTCTCATCCCATAAAAAAAATCCTAAAATACACCCAAAATTGTATATAAAGAATGAAAGATGCAATGTCAGAAATACTCCTGTAAAAACGTAAAATACCGTTTTTGTCGCAATCTGGGCCGACGCAGGGGGGCTTCGCCCCCTCTGCCACCTCACCGGGCTATCTGCTGAAGGTTGTCTACATTTCCAACAGTTTGGCTTGAAAGAAAATGGCAGACCCACCCTATCCTGTGGTTGTCTGAATTTTTTGATAAGAAAATTACCAATGGAAATAAAAACATAAAGGGGCTTGTGAATCCCACCTAGCTCATTGTATTGGTGCTGATTGTTGTTAGATTAGCAGCAGATCCAAATCCTGTTTGTAGGCAGGTCGCTCTTTTACTGACTCATTGAAGTATTGATTCCCTATCCTTTCACTATTATTAATTTAAGAGACTTATAAGCATTCATTCTCCCAACCTTTCTGACAAATTCGAGAAATATTGGAGCACGAAAACTAATAGGACTGCCATTCAGTGTTGGTTCCGACAAAGTTTGGAAGAAGTACACCAAGTATAATTCTAACCTCAAAGTGCACCAAGTATAACTACGACTTCCAATGTTGTATGAAAACTACTCTTAAGATTTGAACTTATATGTTAATGCTTGACAATCTATGACTTCACTTTTACTATTGCATCCTGAAATTTAAACCCTAAACCATCAGTACATTTTTAATCCTAAACTCTTAATTTTAAACCTTGGACTTTTATAAGTGTAAGTTGGATTAAAAATACATCCACAAGCAAAACAAATGTATATTGCAATTGGTGACTAATGGACAATATCTACATGCAAAGCAAGTCACTATTAGTATAAATGTATATGCATATATACATGTATATTACTGAAGATGTTAGTATAAGGTGCACCAGATGTAAAGTTACAACAGAAGATATTTGTAGAATTAGTTGTATAATAGATTTTGAAAAACAAACCTTTGGATCAGGTGTTGTGAAAAAATGGCAACAGTTTGAAGAACAAAATAGTTAGAATTTTACGTTGGCATTTTTTAAAAAGCAACCATTAGATCAATACAATTTTTGACAGGCATAACATACTTAAGAAGAGTATCTAATCCAACGGCCAATTTTTGAATATTTATTTTATAATTAGCCCTACAAAGATCACCTAATATAAATTGCATCAGGTGCACCTTATAGTAACATGTCCATATATATATATATATATATATATATATTTGGTATGCAACCATTTCTAGTTAGTTGGACCAACCACAAATATTTTTTTGTTACAAACCAGGAATATATAAAGTGTGTAGAGCTGCAACTTAGGTGGATTGGATGACTTGAAGGTCCACTTGACCCAACCCAAGGGGTTAATGAGGCTGACCCAAACCTAATCAAACCAATTAAGATTTAAGAGTTCTAGGTATTCATTCTAAATATGAAATATATAGAACAGGATATCAAGGACTTGCTTGAACAAAATTTTAACACTCTGTTCTCAATTTGCATTCCAATTCACATGTTATGTTGATATTATTTACAATATTGTATTTTATATTTTTCAATGGATTTATATTAATTCTAACCTTTGGTCTAATTAGTCCCATCAATCCTGAGAGTCGAAATCGATACTTGCTTTTCACGTGACATGATTATCAGCCAACTAATTCAATAAATGGGTGTACTTATAACATTAACTTGACATAATTATATATTAATGAAGACTCGTATCTCATTGAAAATTTCAAAATAAAGAAAATGGCATATTTACTTCGTGAAAATTTTCGCAATTTTCATTTTCATTTTCAATAAAAACATAAAACAGCCTAAAAAACATGTTTACTTTTAAAAAATGAAAACTATTTTCAAAAAAATGAATTCAGTTTTTAAAAAAATATAAAAACATCAAAAAGATGTTTTTTTGTATTTTCACGAAAACTAAAAACAAGAATTATATCGTGGCAATACTTATAAATATAAAAAAAAAAAAAAAAAATGTATACCAACTGTATACCCAAAATATAAAAATAATAGAACATATAAAGATAATATATAGTTTTAGTAAATGCATTTACACTATTTTTAAAATTTGAAAACAGTAATTTTTGCAAAGTAAATACATTGTCTAAATTTTGAAATCTAAAAATAAAAACTATTTTTAAAATTTTTTTATAGAAAATAAAAATTATAAAAAATTTTACAAAATAAATGGAGCCTATTTTCTTCAAGAAAAATAAAAATACGAATATCTTTTCAAGATAATTCAAGCGATTAAGAATTATGCTTTCATAAAATGAAAGACCTGAAATTAAACTTTAGAATCTCGTTGACTAATCTGCGACCAAATTTCTTTCAATCTCCCTTTTTTTTTTTTTTTTTTTTTTTTTGAAAGAATAAAATCGTGTAGATGGAGCTCGTGTCTTTGGAATAAATGCTAGTGGATCGGAATTTGATACTTGCTTTCGATATGCCCACTGTCCCAGCTTTTCCAAAGCTACTCCACTAATGGCCACTGTAGGTCACGTTTCTACCTCTCATCTTATTTAATTTTAGTCTTAAAAATTAAATATATATATTTTTTAAAATATATATTAGTAGGATTAATGATTAGTTATTAATGGAAAAGAAGAATGACAAATGGTTCAATTCTCATTCATGGCCGGAAAATAGAACCCACCCAGATCGAATCTCATCCAAAGACAAGAGAAACTTAAACCACTGAGTCAAATCTAATATTCAGAACTAAATCTTTTTTTTTTTTTTTTGCTATACAGGTATCCTGGGCAACTTGCGGGGATCAGATTAAATCCTGCACCTGAAGGCTTTCGAAACAAGGCTTACACTTTACAGTTCGTGGCCCAGGATATTAGTAGTTAGTGGGAGCCGAACCCATGACCAAGGGACTTGGTACGCCCTTAGCCCTGCCTCCCCAACAGCTGAGCTACCCAGAACTAAATCTCTTATTGATATATTTAAATGGCCTATTCCTAAATCAACCAATTTGATTGGTGATTAATTCAATCCTTGTAATTTAAACTAAAAATAGTTAACTATTAAAAAGAGTAATGTTAGATGGATTAAATTTTAGACCATATTTTTTAAACCAAAAAATGTGACAGAGTAATATATAGAATCTTTATTGTTGTGCATTTCAAAAATACACGAGAGCAAGGGCGGAACCAAGGCATAGCCAAGAGGGACCATGGCCCCCCCTAGCTTTTTGACTTTCCTTAATATATATATATATATGATATTTGCATGATGGAGAAATGTTGGTAAGGGGCTTGCCCCCTAGACTGTACTCCTGGTTTTGTCACTGCACGAGAGTAGAGAATTTATCTTGTTTCCGCATCATTTGGTTTAAAAAATGACCATAAATTTTCTCCATTACCATCTATCTTAAATGAAAATTTGTGCCACATAAGTGAAATATTATAGCCACTAATCATAAAAGTAGTTTTTTAAAGTACATAAACTTTCATGAGAACTTGAATGGACTCAAAATGCTCAAGCTAATAATAATGCTATGCATTCTTTCACAAACTAATAATAATTAAAGCTGCATGAACTCTATCACAAGGGATTATGTACAAAGAATGGGTTGCATCCAAAGACATGAATTAGTAGAATGATAATTGAGTTGACCAATTTGATGCTATGCATTATTTAAATTAGGATTTTATTAACTATTAATGAAGTTGTTATTAATAAATAATTGGCTAATTAGTAAGTAAGGTGGGTATTAACATTAATTAGTAGAATGACAACTGAGTTGATTTGATGGACGCGCCTGTTCAAGAAATTTGGTGACCTTTTAAATCTAATTCGAATGACCGTTTGTGATAGGCGTGTCGGATCAGTTTGGATTTTGAAAATTGCTAAAAAAAAATAATTGTGATCGACTGCTAATAAATATGGGAACTCCTAAGAAAATTTGAATTATTTTTTTCAATTTTTGACCGTTAGGAAGGCAAAAGGAACACAAATTTAGTTCATTGTCCACCATTGTAATAAATTAAAAACGTTGCTAATATTTTTCAAAATGAATCATTTTTCATGTAAAATGTCGATCAAGTAATAATTCATTTAACAATAGTCTAAAAAAAAGTAATATCCTCACTCATTTTGTAACTCGTGTTTAGTAATAAAGTACACAAATTTTAAATAAAAATGGTATACAACCAGACACTTTTACCCGAAGTTAAAAACTACTCTGATATGTCGTATTTTTAGTGGTGTGTGAAAAAGATAGAATCGATTTAAAAGAATAGATTTCACTAATCAAAATATGACATATCATGATGATTTTTAATTTCGGATTAATGTGTTTGATTTTATTGCATTAATCAATTTTAAATGTTTTTTGATAAATGCAAGGCACTACGAGGAACCTTCTAACCTTGTACTTAACTATAGTAAGCCAAACTATAGTTAAGTACAAGGACAGTGAAGTCTTAGAATAGAATTCAATCCTATTCCCATACTAACTAAACCTGCTCCCAAGTCCAAATTATCCAGTCTCAAGTGTAGTCTCTCGACTCGCTACTATCTTTCGGTCAGCCAAAGCCAAGGTCCTGTTCAAGGTCCGATTACCTACCCTGCTGCCCGTTGTGCTTTCTTAAACTGGCTGAAAGTTTACGGTCAGCTCCCCCCTCCCCCCCTTCTCTCTCTCTCTCTCTCTAGCTTGTTCTTCAATTTTTCTGTGTTCAACACTGAACGTACGATCACAATCCAACGGCTGAAAATGAAAGCAGTTTCTGATTCTTGCTTAACGTCTTAGAGCAGAGAAGCCTCAGATCTCTCAGTTCTACATTCACTCACTCGATTCCAGGTACGCGACTTCTCTTCTTTTAATCTTTGTTTTCTCTCAGAATTTCAACTTTCCTTTGTATAATTCATAATTCTCTACTAATTTTCTCGCATTTTCTTTCGTTACTCCAGTGCTTGACAACTTTTTCGTTGAGTTCTACAGTTTTCTCGGAAAATTTCCAGAGTTTCTCAGGTAACGTTTGTTTGGTTCGTTTTCTCTTCTAAGTTCTCTCCTTTTATCGCCTCTTTTTTTCTTTTCTGTTTTCCTATGCAGGAAACTATCTTCAGACATTTTCCGGCAAAACTTTCCGGCAGCTATATTATCCACGGATTTTTTTTTTCTCTGTCCTTTTCTTCAATTTATTTTTATTTTTAATTTTTTTGGCTTATTCTACTCAGATCTTCTAATATAATCCTTTTTCTGTTGCTTTTTCCATTTTTCTACTCTATTCAGATTTATTTTATTTTTTTGGTATTTTTTTTTTTTACTGTATCTGAACCCTAACAGACGTGAGTCCAGATCCAACGGTTCCGCCAAATATGGAACAGATCTAACTGTCATCTCATCGACAGGTGTGGGCCGTACACATGGAGATTAACATGAGTCCTTTTGAGATGATGGTTAACCGGGCCTTGCTAACGTGCGCTGGAGACACACTAGCTACGCTGCTAACCTCAGTTCTGGTTAAATCCCAGCTTTCAGTTTCAGCTCAAGTAAGTTTAATTTCATTGATTAAAGTCTTTTAATCTTTGTTTTACTTCATAATTATTGCGTAATTCAACACTTAGCCATAAACAAATAAATAAGCAAGCAATAAACAAAGGAAATTTGACCTACTGGCCCCGTTGTCGTTTTCTCGGTTTTAGTTGTTTGGGAAATCTGGTTTTTTTGGGCATCTTTTCGAAAAATAATTTTTAAAAAATGCTTTTCTGAAAGTTGACAAAATATCTTGGCCGTTGAGATGAGAACTCTCTCTCTCTCTCTCACTCTCACTCTCACTCTCTGTCTCTCCTAAAAAATGCTTTTCCTGAAAACAAGTTGTTTTTAGAAACAAATTTGAATATTCGATAATTTTTTTAAAACTGTATTCTATTTTCATTGACTTTAACAGCATTTTTTTTTTTTTTTGGGGGGGGGGGGGTTTTGAGAACGTAACAGAACTTCATTAAGTAAATTATTTTAGAAAAATAGCATAATGAAAAATCAGAGCGTAAAGGAAAACTTTTATTTGTTGTGTAGTGAGAGATGTTTTGTCAGTGTATCTGCTATGTAGTCTATTTTTATTTTTATTTTTATTTTGTATAGTTATATATTTTTTTTAATTGTATATTGTTGAAATATATATTTTATATTTATCATACATATATGATTATTATTATTATTATTATTATTATTTTGTTTCTTAGGAAGCCATTGAGATTATGAGCTGCACAATAAGTATAACTCATAGTAACTTTTTTTTCTTTTCTTTAGTTAGAGAAGTAGCTAACTTACACAAGGACGCTCCAATGGAGCTGCTTGCGGCTAGCTAGAATAAAGTACCATCCATACTTTTCAATTTTAACATAATTTGATGTAAAAAACAAAAAACAAAAACAAAATGCAGATTACAATTTTAAATGTGAAATTATTTATTTATTTTATCAAATAATAATTTTAAGTTAGAAAATTGTTATCTTTATTTAATTGTTACATTGATTTAAATTTTTTTTTTTTTTTAAATTAAAATATTTTTTTAATTCCCATCTACCTTCAATGGTTATATATATCTCCAATGGCTATATTAACAGCCACCTCCAACGGCTATATTCCAATTTTATATAAACAGGTCATAACTTCTTCTTTGAAATCGCCATTTGCACTATCTTCAACAAACTTCATATTATTATTTTTTTAATAGTTTTAATGGCTTCGTCATCGCAATTTGTTCCTATGATCAAGTCAAGTTCTTCTACGTCTTCTACATCTTCAAGTAGTGAGAGCTCGTCAGATATAGATCAAGAGACAATATCTCAACGTTATCGAAAACGAGTGCAGAATGCTATGAATTTGCTTTTTCTACGATTAATGCTTACTCTTCTCTCGCAACCAAATAGGAGACGATATATTCAACGTGATCGAGAGGGAAGCCGTCAACAAAAAGTAGTTGTAAGTTTGAAGAACACTATTATTTGTATGTAATGGCTATAATGAATTAATTAGTTTTAAGTATGAATTCCTTATTTTTTTGAACTTTTTTTGAAAAAAAAAATTGTACAGCTTCATAAAAAATATTTAATTGTTCTAAAAACTTAGAAAAAGATAACATTTTATTTTATTTAGAATTAAAAGTCTAGCTAGTACATATGTCGAATAAAAACAGAAACTATTACATAAACTACAGAAAAACATAAGCTATTATACTTACTGTATTACAACACTATCTATTACATATCTTGAATCAAACTCTACTGCGACTTGAGCCATCTCCAACACACCCTTGCAACGCACATGACAAAATTGTATTTGCCATCTCCAACACACCCTTTCTCCTCTTCTTGGACTCCTCTATTTTGCGCTCAAAACCAGAATATTTATTTAAATGTTTTTGGATGGTTAACCAAAGATTCATCAGACCCGAGCTGAATCTTTCTGTCTCATAATCTTAGATTTCAAAAAAATTCATCCCAAATTCGGTCCCATAACCTTTGTTTTGGTTGATCCGTACATGTGGAGACATCTTCTAAGATGCGCAACCACGCTTTGCAAAGTGCTTCATCTTCCTCTTTAGTCCCAATTAGGATTTCTTTCCTTTAGGTGGAGCTTGAGCATTATTTTTCTTAGAACTTGTGGGAGGTTGGAAATTATTAGATTGGGATGGTTGATGAGATGGGAATTGAAACTGTCCCCAAAAAAATTGATGACTGAATGAGTTAGGGGGGTATTGTGGGTTGAACAAAAAAGCGATGGTTGAGAGTTGTATTGTTGGTTAAATTGAGGGTTGAAGAATGGCGGTGGAGGATCTATGTAGAAATTACGAATGGTTTTATTACTTTTTCAAATTTTTATTATAATCACCAGATTTTATGGTGACCAATAAAGCCAACTCGAGAGTTTGTCTCTTCAATTTTACATGCCCAAAATACCCACTATAAACAGTTACCATGACACTCACAATGAGGACAATTGTGCCATTCTAATTACAAAAACTAACAAGAAATTACCAGCGTGAAATGGCTAGCCACAGTTTAGTTGCATGCATAGTATTAAATATTGCAAATATCGGCGATACATCTCTGTATCGGTAAGTCTCGATACGAAATATCAGTGACATATCTTTTTCACATTATATCGATGGATATATCGCATATATTGGCGATATATTAGATATATCGGATATATCGGGAACTTTCATGAATAAAAAAGCAAAATATCGCTGATATATCGGCCATATTAAGAGATATATCGAGATATATCGAGAGATATTGGTGATACATCAGATACATGTTCTTTATTTGATTACGACTTTTATAGCTATAATATCCATCATATCTTTGAATCGATATCGATTTTTCGGATACAATCAATATATCCGTCAATATATCAATGTTTTGGGACCCTCGATATATCAGTCGATACTTATATTTAATTCCTTGGTTGCATGCTAGCATCCGACACCATTTGGAGAGGCACTAACAGCTCCATTGGAGCGTCATTTCAATGAATGCTTTTGCCATTTGACAAAATCTGACCCTAACCCACTAACTAACGTCTCCATTGCTGGGGGGTGCTGCTCTTAATGGTATTGTCATCACTCACCGACTTGGCCTTTGCTATTTTGAAATGATTGTCGTCACTAAAATTTACCACTAAGACGTAGAGATTTACCTCGGAACTCACATTTGCATCTCAAAAAATAAGAAGAATAGATTAAGTCAAAGAGGCTTGGCTTATGGATTTTCACTTTAGGCCTCAAATTGTATTGAGTCAGCCCTAAGTATGGTTCTGTTTGATTGTTGGAAAAAATAAGAAAAGAAAAGAGAAAAAGTGATAATTTATTATAGGATAATTTCCCCTTCTGTTAAATAAACTAACACATAATGTATTGCTAGCCCATGAACTTAAGCTTGTGATTTATGATGGAATTAATGATTCAGGTGTAGATTCCACCTTCTGTCATTACTAGTCATTGAAACTTACCAATAAACAGAGAATAGAATCACAGGATGGCTTGTTAGGCCATTTAGCCTAATTTGTGGTTGTCAATTTTCTGATTAATTGCATTCCTTCTTAGTAAATCTGAACATTACTTGTGAAAAGTACTTGGATTAAATGGCAGAATAACATCACTTTCATTCATGAAGTTTTGTGTTTATAGTCCTGAATGAGAGTGAGGGAAGTTGGGGATGGTGTTTTGAGAGAGAGTGAGAGTGAACATGACCTTGTTAAGTAGCCTACTGTTCTAGACTTCATCTTACAGCTTTTGTTCTATGGTTTTGTATTTTTACATTTCACTTTCCTGACTTTCTAATTCTGGAACTGCATCTTGATCCAATAGGTTCAGGATCCTCTTGATCTCTTAACAAGAGACACGGCCAAAACTAAAGGAGACCATGACAGTGAAAGTCAATCCAAACCAATTGATGCTGGGGGAGAAGACGGAGATGAAGGTAACAGCAATGATGATTATGGTGATGGTGGATTCGGAGATGGTGAAGAGGAGCTGTCTTCTGAAGAGGGCGGCGGCAGCCACGAAAAAAATTCTAATGGCAACAACAGCAATTCCAAGAAGGGGCATGAAGGAGGAGGGGCTGATGGTGGAACAGGAGAGAATGGGGAAGAGGAAGAGGAAGAAGATGGCGATGATGACCATAACGACGGTGACGATGATGAAGACGACGACAATGATGACGATGACAACGACGACGACGGTGGGGATGAGGATGAAGAAGAAATTGTAGAAGAAGAGGAGCCAGATGATGAAGAGGAAGAGGATGAAGAGGAAGCCCATCAGCCTCCAAAGAAGAAGCAGAAGTGAAAAATGAAAAATATTTAGAGATTCTTATGTTTGATTATTACTTTTAAGATCCGACTCCTTAACCTTAATTATGATCTTTTATGTGGGATTTTCATCCAGTGAGCTGGTTGGGTCCTACAATAGGTCCTATCATTTTTCTTTAGCTACACTCTTTACATGCATGTTTTAGAGAACTTTAGTAGGAACTTTAAAAACATCCATTAATTATCTGATTATTGAGCAAATTAAATAGAATTTTGGCCACTTTGATTCTCATGACTTAATTTGTAGTATATTAAACTAGTTAATGTTTTGGCAATTTTTACTATGTATAGTGATTAATGTTTGGGATTGTTTTGAAAGTTTTTGAGTCAGGTTTTTTGGTAAGTCTTTACTTCCTATTTTGATTTTGATTTTGAATTTTTTTTTTTGGGGACTATTTTAGAATTTCAATATTTTTTGTTATTTGATTATGTGTATTTTCTAGTCATAATTGGAAGTAGCTAGATGCCCTTCAAAATAAAGAGATGAAAGTTTTGAGTGTGAAAATTTTGGTAGTTACTTTTATAAGTTGAGGTAGTAACTAGTAAGAAATTCTTGCCACCTTGACTTTTAAAAGTAACTACCAAAATTTTGCACTAAAGAAAATATAAAAAACTTTTATTTTTTTACTTTTAAAAGTAGAAAAACAGAAAGTAGAAGCTTATCCAAACACACCCAATTTATTTTTGTCTTTCTGTAATAAAACCATTTAGAGTTTTCTTGTTTATTTATGTTATGAATTCAAGGAGCTTTTACTAAATTATTCACAGTTTGTATTCAAGGAACAATTAATTTATTCACAATTTGTATTTAAGAAATTAGTGGTTCGATCACTATAATTTTTGGTATGTCTATAATATATGGAAAGAATATTAAATCCAATGGTCAGTTTTTCAAAATACTCATTTTACATTGGTCAAAAGGCCAAATCCTCATATAAGGAAGTCCTCACATGAATAGAACTCTATATATATCCCCTCTTTTTTTATTGCACTTTTTGATAATGACATAATGACAATATATAAACACCATGGAGGGAATGGAGTAAGTTCAAATCTACTAGATTTAAAAATAATAATATTCCATAATAAATAACAGATAATAAATACATGCCAAATTAATGTCCATATAACTTGATGGTATGTTAGTCTAATGGCATGTAACCGCACTTTCAAAAAAAAAAAAAAAGGAAGAAGAAGTTGAGGTTTGAGTACAAAAGATGCATCGATATTCATATAGCTTTGTTAATATTAAAGAGTTTTGGGATAAGGGTAGATTTTTTACACTTTAAAATAATAAAAAACCAAAAACAAAAACAAGAAAACAGAAAATAAAACAAAACAAAACACATAGTGGCTCACCGGATTGCGGCTGACTAATAGAATCCCATTATAAGAACATATTACACAGCCAAGGTCGTCCAAGAATTCCAAAGATTTGAGTTCTTCCATCTCCTCTTTAGGCCCTTGTTTGATTCTAGGTACAGGTGAAGGAAAAAAAAATTAAAAATACTAAAAAATAGAACCCATTGATAAGTAATCTTTAGCATTTTCTTTTCTTTTCCTTCATCTTTTCCTAGATCCAAACAAAGCTTTGGCCTACACTAGCTATGCATGCTTCCATGATGGAAAAAGAAGCCAAAAGAAGTACTTCTAGATCGGCTACAGTGTCAATGAAGAAAAATATCCCATGACTCTCTCTCTCTCTCTCTCTCTCTACCACGTTGAAGGCTAAAATGTAAAAACTACGTACGTACTGATTAAGTCTCAATCTAGAAGGAATCCTCCTCTAAAATGGAAATTCTCAAATAAGAACCTTGAATTGGAATATATATACAGCTTCATAGTTTCCAATTTCTTAAAAGGAGACGTAAATCGAATAGAATTAAAGTAGGCCCAAAAAGGACACTCCATGATTTGGTAATTTAAAATCGGCCTCAAATTTTATGGGCCTGAATTAGGGGTAAAGTCCATAAGTGAGCCCATACTGAACTTTAACATGTATGACCTCATCTTGTTCGTTGATGAATAAAGTAGAAGGTGTGCCAGCCTTGTTATCAGGTGTAGCTACTAAACTAGCTTAGTAAAATCCTTACCCTATTCATCAATTTAAGACACTAACACTGTGTTTGGATTGAGAGAGTTGGAGAGAAAAGAAAAGAAACTTATATGTTTCTCTCAGTTTCCCTTGTTTGGTTTCCTAAATTGGGAGAAAGGAAAAATGGGAGAGAGAAAGTGGGTGCCTATTTGTCCACTCCAAATTGAAGAGATTTGAAGAGAAAAGAAGAGAAATGAGGCATATTTAATCTTTTGCCACATACATTGCTTGAAATTTTTGAAGAGTAGAGGTAATGTCGAAAATTACACTTTAATATTCTCTCCTCTTATCTTCTTTTCTCTTTAATGATGTTCTCTTCTGTTCTCTCCTCTCCTCTTCAATTCTCTCAATCCGAACATAGCAAACTGTCAAGTAAAGCTATATATTCCAAAAAAAAAAAAATTCCCAAAAAATTATCTCTAAATCAATCCAAGTCTTTTATTTATATAGGAGAGAATTTGCTAAAACAAAGAAGGGCTAAATTATCCGAGCATGGAATATTCTTTTTGGATTACTTTTTTGAGGACATGTAGCATTTTCCTTAATAGTTCAAGCATGCATTGAAGTATCAGGGAACCCAAAAAGAGAATACAGGACAAGCCCTAGATGTCAATTTTCCTCGAGCCCTTATTGCTCCAATGCCCAATAAGCTTCTATTAAGGAAAAGACATCAGGCCTCAACAAATTCTTATTAAAAGAGAGAAAACCTTGAAACCCAAATAAACTCCTATAACCAATAGGAGTTAGCCAGTTGGTGGGAGGGGTGGAATTTGGAATAATTGTTCTCCGTTTCAAAATCCCATGTTAACATGTTGTAAATATGATCGCTGTAATTAATATTCTAATGTTGTATTAAAAAAAATATACTCTTATAGAAGGAGAGAGGAGGCCTTAGACCCAAATAATCTATTATACAAAGAGAGAGAGAGAGAGAGAGAGATTAGCCCTAAGTGTCGTGTCATATCTGCCGGAAGACTAACCAAACATAGCTGATAAAAGAGAAGAATTTAGGACACCCATGGTGTCTTTTTGTAAGCAAATCCAAAACCAGAACCAAAAATAAAAATAATTAAAATAAAAGAAAACAGTCATACCTTATCATCCTCATCATACAAAGCCACCCTTCTACATTTTCTATAGTTTAATGCTTAAAAAGCTCGCATCACAGATATTTCCCATTTGTTGTTTCTTTATCCACATCAAATATGAAATGAAAGAAGAAAGAAAGAAAGAAATCAATCCTAAATCTACCTGCACTTTATACACATTTTCAAGATCATCTCGATTTACATGTGTAAAGCAATAAAGGGTAATGAAGTTGTAGAGAATTTACAGTTAATTCCTTCCAGTGGTGGTGTCTTTTAACTGGGGCCTTCTTGACTTCTTCTATGAACCTATCAATCGGTCAAAAAAAAAAAAGAAGAGAAAAATAATAATCAATTAGAGAAAAAAAAAGTAAACTTAAAACTAATAATCAAAAAGAAGAACCAAACAGGAGAAACAAAGTGGCACCTGTAAATGAGTAAAAACGAGGCAACCCATTCAACTGTTTTAAGTTTTTAACAATAGTACAAGAAGCACCATATTGAACATCACAGCCCAAGATTCAACAACATCTATAAAATTTATCAATGACCTAAAAAAAAAGGATAGGTCCTGGGAGCATCTTGTTCTTGGCATTAAATCTATGATTCATGGAGCTAGAGAAAGAGTGCCAGATTTGAACACGGTAAATCCCAAAAATCTAGACAGGGGAGCACTGCTGTATATGTGTGTAATTTTATTAAATTGAACACACACTAACACTTTCATGCATTTGAGTACGTGTATGTATGTACAATAACCATAGAGAGTAATATAGTTAACAAGACAATAAACTGAAGTCTTGATTAAGTGTCCAAACAAGCATCGAAGACAGTTGTGTTGACAAGTATCTGACACGAATAGATGATTGGGTGAAGTTCCTACATATGATAGCGTTTAAAGTTTTATATAAACAAAACTGTCACACAAGCCCCAAAATTTTAACCCAAATCTAATTATATTGCCTATAGAGAGCAGGTGAAGTTCCTACATATGACAACATTTAAAGCTCTATATAAACAAAACTGCCACACAAGCCCCAAAATTTAACCCAAATCTAATTATATTTCCTTTGGAGTTAATAATGCCACTTACCAAAAATTTGTAGGCTGTTGTAACACCAAATCATTTCTTTGTGGCATCAATGAACATGGCTCGAGTCCAGTGCTCAACATCCTCAGTTTGTGATGGTGGAGGAGGTAAAGTTGGACGCTCCACAAGATCCCATCCTTCAATAAGGCTTTCATTCTTTCCAATATCAGATATCTCAGTGGGATAAATATAACTTGCAGCAGAATTTGGAAGGTTATTATCACAAATGTTTCTCTGCATATTGTGGTGAAACAAGAAGTAAAAATCTAGTTTGGCATGCAAAAATGCTGAAGGAAATGAGTCTAAAATTTTCCAAAGTGTCATTTAATTTTCTTAATGAAATTTAAAAAGGAAGAGAAGGCGAGAAGGGTGCAAATGGAAATATAAACGCTAAGCAATGAACTTCTGACTCAAATAAAGCCCAAAGATACCTTCTGCACATACCAAGGAGTGACCAAAGCATACTCCTAAATTTTCCATAAAATGAACCATTTCCAGTTATCTCCTTTGGTAAATCCTCCTTTAAAAATTGAGGCACATTACCATATAATTCTAAGCTATATAAAGAGACCACCCATATCATAGCATTTTTGCTGCATGTATGGAACACAATATAAACACTTACAAACGGACGTGGAATCGGGAATTTAATCTTGGGGGGACGAGGACTAAAGAAAGAGTGGAAGAGTAGAGAAAGAGGAGGCAGACCTGAAGGAATTAGGTGGCAATAATAATAATAATATATAACCTAAATTTTTTTTGAGGTGGAGCCGCTGCCCGCTCTGAATTGAATGTAGCCCCGCCCATGTTTACAAAGGTGTCGCAATTCATTTTGAGGTTGCCATGTCAGAAACCAGCAAAACCCCTTCCCAACCCCAAAGGACTGTAAATGAGCCAAGCCACCAAGCTCCACTCCTCAAAAGCCCATTTAGTAATTGGAAAAGCCAATCAAAAACTTCAACTCTAAGCCCATTAGCAAGACAAACTGAGCTCACAGCTCAGCCCGACAAAGCTCATGAATATAAGTCCCTTGGTAATTCCGGATTCCCATGCAATTGAATAGGTTTACTTTGTAATTGAAGGTAACTTCAACCATTCGACAACATTCATGAATCAGTATTTAGTTCTAAATTCTTCAAGTTTAATCCCAAGCTAACTGAGTCGACCTCAAAACACAATAAACTCAGGCCAGATCTGGACGATTACACCCTTACCCACCCACCCCCAACCAAAAAATAAATAAATAAACACAAAACCCATGACACCTTTCTTATGAATGCCAAAATAGTATCCTTAGTCAACCACAACAGGGAGTGCAAAGTATTCTTGATAATTTCTTTAGTTAAAAGCACGAAGTGTCCCATTTTCAATATACTGGAGCAAAATAGTCCAACAGCTTAAAATCAAAAGTTCTCCTGCCACAAATTAGAGTTCAAGATTACAATAAGAAGTAGCACATGTGATCTGTGTGCACTTCACTAGGTATTAGTATTCTGTTAAAGAGAGAGCAAGTCATGGCAAGGAGGAACTGTGAAGTATAACCCAAACCCCAATCCCCCAAAAAATAAATAAATAAATTGTGAGAGCAAAGGCGAGTAGTTGTGGTAGAGAGAAGGTGGTTATTGTAGAGAATAATTATCTTCCAGTTCCTGAGTTTAAACTATCACTATTTATTTAAATTGTGTGAAATTACTCTTTTAATTTTGATATCTTTACTTGACAGAATATCCTGGGTATCTTCGATGAATACATGTTACACTAAAAAAAGGATTTGACTTAACAAGGTTGTGTAGATACCGTTGTAGGTACTGTATGTGCACTCTCCAGTAAAGTGCTTGACGAAATGGCCGAATTTACATTCCATACAGATTTGTTCAATTGTTGAACTTGCTTAGATGACCTGAAAAACAATCATACACAATAAAGACAAAAATTTCTAAACATGATAAGTACAATAGAAATAACAAATTATGATCTTACATGACATTTTAAGCAAAATAGAGTTTTCAAACAAGCTGCTTAGAATTGAGATGATTTGTTCTGGTCAAAGACATTCTCACCCAGGATTTATAAACCTCTTATATTGGTGATGTTCAAGTGTCTGAAGACACTGGCACACACACAGAGGATTTATAAACCTCTTATTTTGGTGATTTTCAAGTGTCTGAAGGCCCCCACCCCCCCAAATCCACCCATGCACATACATGTAAGGAAATAACAAAATCCACTAAACGTTTCTAAAAGAACCTCTAAATTCCTTGGCCAGATTTACTTAACATAGTTTAGTTTCTAAAATTTTCCCAAAACCAAATTCTGCAATATATGAGAATTTGATTGGGTATCACTCACTATCCAAAATCTAGCACTTGATGCTTTCCATAATCGAATATTTTTCAACAGCAAAGTTTCATGTCATGCAAGTATTGGGTAAGGCTTAATTTTTATTTTTGTTTTTTGGTTACAAATTATGATGATAAATCCAACATGACAAAGGGTGTATATGGGCAGCCATTGAACTTAAATTGTCCAATTACATTTTATAAAGCAATGTCTGTACAAATCACTGCGGATGTATATTATATAAAATGAGAGCCAGCTGATGGATATTATATAAAATGAGAGCCATCATCACATATAATGGTACAGGATCGATTTTAGGATTTCCTAAAATGACGCCTCTCTATTTTTTACAGTCCTTTAATGGTAGCTACAATTTGCACATAGTAGAACTTAAATGATGATGCACAGATCAAATATCACATGAGGAAAAGTGAGAGGATAAACCTTGAATAAGCCATTTTCAAGGAAAAAGCAGATCGAACTTCCTTGGAAGAAGATAGTGTTGTCAACAGCTTTGCAAATGCTTCAAAAGTAGATGCCTCAGAAGGGACATCTAAACATAACGAATTATAACAGTAAGCTGTTATGCATGCAACACTTTTCTTGAGAAGTGAAATCCCTTTCTGCAAGTCCTTGTGCAATTCGACAGAATGCGGAGAAGCGGAAGAATAACTAAAGCTAATACTTCCAGAAGAATCCAGACGAGGCTTCCTCTCAGATTCCATTGAAGCAACTCCAAAACTACTCGAGCTTCTATCAGACCATGAATTCTCCCCACCAGTGGAGCAATAATTTTGGCGTGGAATAAAAAGGGGATATTCATTGCTGCATGGCATAAATTAAAATCACTCCAAGTAGCTGATTAACCTAAGTTAGATATGTCCAATCATATTTCCAGACAAAATACCTTCGAGAAGATGGACGTGCATCCCAATAAGAATCTCGTTGCCATATTCGAGAGCACGAACCCTGAAGCAAAATTATGGTATAAAATATCAAAAGATAATAACATAAATGCCAATTAAAAAAAAAAAAAAAAACACTCCTAAAAAACAACATGAAATGGTTGTTAGATTGTCTTTATTAAGGCTTTAAAGGTCCCCTTCAAAATAGATAGCATGCCTTCTGAAAATGGAAAATATCTTCGAAACATTTCACAAGGAAAGTATTCTGCAGAATCTAGGATAAAAATTGGAAAAAAAAAAAAAATTAAAGAAACAATATGCATTTAGAACTTTACCTATCATCAAAAGATATTCCTTTGCATTAACTCGCAAAGTTCTTTGAGAATTGCTAAACTGTATAATTTGACCAAACGTGCAAAATATTGTCAAAAAATATGTTTGTTCAAAAATATTTGGAGAAAATACAGAAAACCCCCCTTAACTATCACCTTGTGACCCTTTACCCCCCTCAACTATCGATTGGAACACTTTGCCCCCCTAAACTATTGAATTATGACAAATAACCCCTTTCGTGATTTTTTTTAGTCTGTTTTATGAATAACCGACCGTTGGATCACAGTGATTTTTGGTGTGCCTGACATGAACAGGCAGTTTATCTAATCCAATGGTCTGTTTTTTAAAATACAATTTCAAAAACGTCTTAATTTTCATAGTTTATTTTTAATCTAACGGTCTGTTTTTTCAATCTAATGGTCTATATTATCAAAAACTGACCGTTGGATTGGATAATATGCATAGTTGTTAAAAGCGCGCCTAAGGCGCGCCTAGGCCCAAGGCTCAGGCGGGCGCAGGCTTTGGGCCTTGCTTCAGGCAAGGCGAGGCGCAGTCCCTCAGGCCCCAAAAAAGCGCGCTTTTCTGGGCTTTTTCCCAGGCGCAAGGCGCAAAAAAAGCGCGCCTCATGGACCTCAGGCCCTTCTAACAAATTTTTAAAATTTTTAATTTATATTCTAAATTTTGGGAGCCATTAGATTTGATCTAATGTCTATGATATTAAAGAAAAAACAATAGAAAGAAAGAAATAGAGAAAAGAAGAGGGAAGAAGCAAAGAGGAAAGAAGAGGGAAGCCCTAAGTCCTGGTGTTCTCTCCGGCAGTCCAGCTTCAAGCATTCAAGCATTCAAGCTCCGACAAGGCTACAAGTAAAGTCTTTTTCTTCTTCTTGCTGCTTCATCTTCTACGCTGGTTCTCTGTTATCTGGGTTTTTTTTTCTTCTTCTTCTTCTTTTTCTTCTTTTTCTTCTTCCTCTTCTTCTTTTTGCTGCTTCATTTTCTACGTTGGTTCTTTTTCTTTTGCTGCTGCTTCTCTTCATCTTCTCTGTTTTTTTATTTTTAATCTTCTTATTCTTTCTTCTTTTTGCTGCTGCTGCTTCTCTGCTACTGCCTTCTTCTGTGCAAAGGTGCCTACTGCTGGTTCTTCTTCATCTTCTTCTTCTTATTATTGTTTTGATTCATGCTTTGTTTTATTTATATTGCTGCTGGCCTGCTGCTTGTTGCTTCAATTTTTTTTTATTTTTTTATAAAATATCTACAATTTATCAGATACTTTGCATGCAATTGGACCATTTGGCTTTAAGGTAGAGAATGTTAAACACTTGAAAAATTGAATTGCTGCAATTTGCACAAGAGACTAAGAGAGAGAGTTAGTATTAGACTATTAGCAAACTAGCACTAGAGATTATTACCAATTGAGCTTACAGGCCAAAAATATAAAATAAAAATGATATTCAATTATTTATGTTTAAATTTATTTATTTATCTTATTGGCAGTTAATCAAATATTTTAGAATTATTTTTATGAAAATGTGCGCTTCGCTTCCCTCAGGCCCGCGCTTTTTTTTGCGCCTTGCGCCTAGGCCCTAGGAGACCTTTGCGCCTAGGGTGCGCCTTGCGCCTTTAATAACTATGATAATATGTCTGCATATGTCAAATACACCAAAAATCACTGTGATCAAACGGTTAGTTTGCGATACAGACTGTAAAAAATCAGGGAAGGGGGTATTTGTCATAATTCAATAGTTTAGGGGGGTAAAGTGTTGCAATCGCTAGTTGAGGGGGGGTAATGTGTCACAAGGTGATTTTTTTTTTTTTGGGGGGGGGCGGGGGGGGGTTTCTGTATTTTTCCCAAAATATTTCAAACCAAAATCTTATAAAATTTATTTTTAGAAAAAAGTTGCTAGTTATATTGTTCAACACAGTAATTCCAAAACTCGTGAAAAGTTATTCAAATAAAATTTTGTACCATTAGAATATATGTTTTCAATCCCCTCAAATATATTTTTTCCTATACATAACTGGGATGATCAAGAAAAACTATAGAGATTTATAACAAATTCAAACCACAATCTTCAAGTAAAATCGAAATCCATTGAACAAAGAGTGCAATTAGAGCTTACCGCAAAACCTGAATTGTGAAGTGCAGGAGCAGCCAAGTTCTGAACAACAAGATTTAGAAGTTGCACCATGTATCTGTTTTCAACCATTGGTGATTACCATGTAGTGTTAGACACAAGAACAATCATCAAGTTAAATATAAACCGACTGCACAATATTTTCAAGTATGGCTAACAACTGCACTTGGGGAGTACAAGACAATACAGAATACTGACCACAAAACTCTCATAAAACTAAAATGCCACAAATTATTACATACAACAAATGCTCAAACATCTACAATGGAGCTACAAGCAATAGTTCTAAGTAACCAGAGATAAAGAAGTGCTTCTCCACTTTATTCAGTTACAATACAGTAAAAATGAAAATTCTGCATGGTTATAAAAGAGAAAAAAACAGCAGCAAATTTTCCCACCATTTGCTCAAATGGAATGATTTACCCTCTCAAAGACTGGAAAAACATTAAACATTAACACAGCTGACATATTGTAAGGCAGCTAATAACCAAGTCACCAAAACAGAGAGAGAGAGTGAGAGAGAAATATCAAATGAGAGGACGAGTGCATCCAGTGTGCGAGTGGCCATATAATAATATCTATATATAAACATATAGCGTTTTTCTAATTTTTATGTAAGGTTTATTAATATAAGTAATCAATGAAATACAAGTGTTTATTGTATAAAAGACAAACATTGGGTTGATATAATATTATAACAAACAATGGCACAATAAATTAGATATCTAAAAAGTAAAAACACCAACGCAACAGCCTTTTGAAGTAAGTACACTAGAATTAACAAATATGGAAAGGAGGCTCTTGTTTAACTATTCAACTCTCTCTCTCAACACACACACAGACACATGTACGCGCGCGCAGAGAGGAGGTGGTGGAAGGATTCTTGGTGCTGCCACAGCCACAAGAACAGCCAGTACAGTAAACCTAATCCAGGGATATTTTTTTCCCGCAAAGGGGGAGGGGGGAGAGGGAAGGCCGTTCCAAAGCTTTGAAATCTTTTCTCATCCTCCTTGTGAACAGATTGAATGCTAGTTTTCTAAGGGAATATGCTCAATACTGCCTTGAGGTGTGAGGCATGAACAAGGCTTCAACCTCAATGCGATGATGCAAAATGACCACTAATATCCTATCGTGCATTATGTTAGTTTACCTCATACCTCTTTGTTGGGAATTTTTACAAAACCCTTCAATCATATTCTCCCCTAGTACACAACACATTTTGAGCTCATGATTATTTAATATCCTCTTTTTTTTTCTTCTTTTTTTTTTATCAAGTACAGTATTTCATTAAAAATATGAAGGGCTCAGACCCCCCCTCCCCGGTACACGTGACATATACAAGGCACAACGGCCCATAAACCAAAACTAAATCAGAACTCTAGAGCTTTCAGCCCGCTTTCCCTACTTCAATGGAAAGGGGGTAATCGATTGCCCATCACAGATGCTGGAGTGTGGCCAACTAATCACTTGTAAACTTCAAAATATTCTGCACATATAATCTGAATAATGTGTTATCTTCAAAATATTCTTCCTATCTTAGGTTACTTAGGCACATGCCACAATTATGTATAAATATAGCTCCAAAGAAGCATGAACATGAAAATACCAGGCAATAAATGAATTAAAAATATCAGTGCATGAGATTTTGAAACTGGCGAGAGCATTTAGATATCATTATTGTCTAACGTCCAGGGATACCACAAAAATCTTTTTGCAGACATATATGCACATATAGCAGTATACTGACAAAAAATTACCCCAAGGAGGCAGCAAGCTCGTCTGAGGAAACGGAATGGGGATCAAGCCCTCTTGGTAAGCGCGCATGGCAAATATGATCATATTCACCGCTAGATCCATCTTTTCTCTCTCCATCAATATTCACCTGAAACATAGACTGAACATATCTCATTGAAATCCACCAGAACAATCATGAAAAACTGCCATTGCCTTGGTTTGAGAAAACCCCTACGCATATAAAAACTCAATTTGATTACACCAATGTCACTGTCTGACAAAACTAATTGAAACACCAAATCAACATTGTTTAATGAATATGTTCACGGATAGTCAGAATAGGATTATTTAGAGGAGGGGGGAATTTGAGACCAACAAAACAAGCCCAAATGAAATGGAATTTGAACAGAAATTACATATCACAATAAAGGCCCCATTTCATTTTAGCGATTATCATAATATCCCTTTTTTCAATACTTGGCTCTACAAATCCCAATTCTAATTCTCATTATTCAATCATACTACAACCATTTTCCTTAAGCATTTCCTTTCTATTGTGAATTCTTTATTGTATCATTTTAAAGGTGAATTGCTTGATACTTCCAACTGACATTTGGGCTCTGTTTGTTTCAACGTAAAATGAAAGGAGGAAAATTAAATTAATGTAAATAGGCTTTTTACGCATGTTTGTTACAACGTAAAATTGTAGAGTAAAGTAGTTCATTTTACATAATGAGTCCAATTTGCCCGAAAACAACTTACCCCAAAAAGAAGCGTAAGTTGTTTTCTATCTCCCTCGGTGTCTCGCCTCTCCACTTTCTAAAATCTTTCCTTAAATATAATTGGCTAACCCCTTATTAAATCTCTCTCCACATCACTTCTCTCTCCTAAAAGATAGAGATAGTTAGATTTATATTGTCTGGCCATAAAATTAGTGGCCTTTTATTAATTAAAATTATTTTTTATTTGTTTTCAAAATTATATTACAGAAAAGATCCAAACACCAAAAAATACTGTAAAATGTTGAGTTTTCAAAGTAAAAGGTTTTACATCGTAAATAATTTTACGTTGTAAATTACTTTACGAAGAAACAAACACAGCCTTGGAGTAATACCATTAGATGCTCTAGGAAATGAAAGGGGGAAAAGTAATGCAGAAATAACACATCCTGCAATAACTGGCAGCATTGTGCCATGAGAGGCTCACCTCAGGTTTGGGCAGTTACCGAACACTTCGAGGCTTTGAAAAAAAATAAGGCATATTTTCATTAAGCCTGCACCTCATGGACCAAGGCTTAGGCATAAGGTGAACCTTTTGGGCCTTCCTAAGCATCCACTCATAAAGTGTATGCCCCAACCCCCATGTGATAAATGTTTGTTTCTTATCTTTTAATTTTTAAATGCCTGGTCCTGTCTCTTTAATTTTTAAAACCACAGTTTTTCTTTTATCCCTTTTTCACATGTAACCAGCCTTCGTTTATTAAATTATGTTCATTCACCTCTATATAAAATCTCCATTCTATTCAGAATGTTGACCATGTTTCTTTATTATTTAACTATGTTAGCATGTCCAGCAACATGTTAATATATATATATATATATATATATATATATATATATAGAGAGAGAGAGAGAGAGAGTTCTGCTATTATCCAGTCGGCCGGATAAAGCATGCATCCAGTCACTGCCTAACAACCATTAGATTATATCAAGGGCTGAGATTTGAAGCAGCTTTATTACCTGACCTTGACACGGATATCAAAAATAAAAAATAAAAAAAGACCCATTTTCTCTATCCTATTATACGATCTCTCTCTCTCTCTCTCCTCTCCCAAAGTTAGATCTTCAACTGGATTTTGTAAGCTTGCAAAATATGGAAAAAAAAATGTCTCTGAAATTTAGGGTTATTTTCCTCTACTTTTCTGCTATCCAAAAAAATGCATGAAAGCATGATATTTGGTAATCTATTTTTGTTAGATTTTGTTTGTGTAAATAAATTATCTAAGATTTTTTCAGCAATGATGAATTATGAATCAATTCACATGTCAGACTTCACATTTTTCTTCTCTTTCAAGGGAAAAGATCAATAAGAATAAAAGTTCATATTTCTGTGTTGAAAGAGTGTTTTGCGATTTTATTTTTTTTGGTTTTGGTAATGTTACTGCAACATATAGATGTTTTATGGAAGTTCTTTATTTTGAACAAAGAGGGACAAACAATTCAATGAACAAGCCTATGAGTTTCAAATTATTTCAACCATTTTAAAAATTGTTTGGATCTTGGAAAAAATGAGAGAAACGAAAGAAACATTCTGAATATTGAATTTTGTTTAAAAACGAGTTTCATTCTAAAGCACTTTTAAGGGTTCTTTCTAAAATTAATTTCCCAAAATTTTACACTCTCTTGGGCTTTTAGCATGCTTGCTTGTTCACAAGGAAAACGGAGCACAAAAAAACACCCACCAAACAAAGACAGAGAAAGAGAGCGAGAGAGAGGAGGGTGGGGGTTTGAGCTGCTTTCACATCCATGGGTCACAGCGGCTAGGGCGGGTTCTACAGGTTGAGCTGCTGCCCGGCGATCCAGCAGCGTCTAGGGCTTGGGAGAAGAAAGAGAGAAATTGTTTTTTTGGGAGAGGAGAGAGATAATGTAATAGGAGAGAGAAGCTGGGTCTTCTTTAATTTTTTTTGAAATCCAAGTAGGGGTCAGGTAATAAAGCTGCTTTAAATCTCTGCCTTTGTTATAATCTAACATTTCTTAGGCAATGACCGGATGCATGCTATATCAGGCCGACCGGATAATAGCACATCTGTGTGTGTGTGTGTACATAAACATATTACTAAGTATCGACATTAGATGTAACTTGTGACTCTCTATGATTACTTTTTGTGGATAAAACTAGAGAGTTGAAATGCTACAACCTTATGTATTGAGGCTTACATTACAGTTTGCAGGAAGTAAAATGACATGCCCTACTACGCTTTTGCCTTTAAAATGACTAATTGACAAAATAGGTCTTAATAGATCAAGTTAAGAATTGTTGAACAAATTTTTATATATTGACTGAGATAGTCAAGATAAAAAATTGTGAATGCCAAAGGCCAAATATGGTTGTAGTCCCAACAACTATAGCTGAGTTTTTAGGAACCCCAAAAATGGGGGGAGAGAGGAGGAAGGGCATCCACATCTAAAATGTGCGCAAACTTCAAATATGTCACATAATCATCAAGATTTATCAAAACTTATGGTTGACAATTGAGAAGATAACAAATATTAACACTTGACCATTTGCAGGGGTGAAGGGACATTTACTTTCAAAAACCTTACCCGACGTTGTGGGAACAATTTGCATATCTGTTTTATAACCACCGACTGTTTATGAAGACGTTCAGAGGTAATTGCCATCTGCAGTTCAAAAATATCTTAAGCATCAAATTGGTAGGACATCAAACGCAGAATAAGCAAGGTAGTAAATATCTTCCTATATATGTTTTACTCATTTTTACGTGTAATAATTTTGTCAAGGTCAGTCCACATCAAAAGATAAAGCATACAAAAAATTATCAATGTTTCAAAGGAGTACGGAGACTTCCTCACATGCCCTAGACTCTGAGTGCAAATAAGGTTAGGATAGAACTTCTCTAGTTGTTCCACGCGATTTCTTTCCAACTGCAAAATACACAAAACATCTTCATTTATTCTAACAGGAAATTTTATATGGTGACTTAAAATGTGGAATACATAGTTTGACTAGCATAAAATAAAAAATAAAAATAAAATAGGAAATCTATAGTACCGTACACTGGGCTGATTCAAGCAACCCATATTTGAGTTTTAAATCGTAAGACATCTTCTCAATTTTAGCCTTCCCTGTAAGAGTACCAATTAGTCTAACAAATTCAGAGTATATAGAATGTAGAAAATATTCAAATCAAATTGCATGTGACTGTGACTAAGGGGCAGCCAACCTTGCACGAGTTGTTCTTTATTACAACGAAGCTTATCCCTCAACCTTGCAAGCTTCTCATTTTGAAGCACTCTCCAACTGAGTTGATCATCTGATTTCCCCTAACGAATGTCACAAACAAACATAACATTAAAAGCAGCAGGTATGGAGTGACCAAAGCAATGAAGAACTAACCTAAAAATCAATCTCTCAAGAAAAGCAGGTGAAAAAACAACGAGAGGCACTCACAAACAAAAGCAAGAAGCAAATTACAATAGTCCCAAGTGTTCCACAATGCATTTAAGAAGATTGCAAACCATTTAAACAAGTATATTTGTTTCTCTATTACTTGTTTAATATCATGTCATTCAAAGCTTTCAGTAAGTGACCTCATTTCTATTTTATTAGTATCAATTTGGTGATAATGATGATCACTCCATCCTACACAACCAAATCTGTGATAAAATGTCATTTAACACGCATAGAGCCCCTCCACGGCCCATTAATTATCTCATAATTCAATGCTCCTCTGCATCATGTCCTTGAAGTTTCTGTTTGTTCAGATTGGGCATTATGGTTCTCAAAAAGTGCAAAGCTTGGTCCTCTCAACATTAGGTGTCATGGAAAGGAAGGAAGAGTATATTTTTCTTGAGACAAGGAAACTACGGCATATATGGTAGCAAGGATGTTGATTCAAATGTTCCATCTATTTCAGTTGGTAGGCAATTAATAAGATGTTTCCAAACACAATCTGACTGAATTCTAGGATGTGATTACCATTCTAAATTTTATCTATAGCCACCGACATTCAAGCAAAATAAAAACTAAAAATGGGAAGAAAATAATAAATAATCAAAATTTCATAAAGCATGAATCATACCTTCGCCACAAGCACTTCACTCAATCTTGAATACAAAGAATCCCGATGACTCTTCATTGATTTCAAAGAAGTGTTGTACTCATTAAGTCTGCATACAGCACAACAATATATAACATAATCAGTTAGTATTGATAATAATCTACCATTTAACCCAGTAAAACCCAGCGAAAGCAAAGTAGTACATGAGTTTGTCAACAAAACAACACAAATTCAGGGAATTTCTTCCACAAATGATCTCGCTTTTAAAGCTTGAATCTTTATACATTGACATATATATATATATATATATATATATATATACAAAATTACAGGCAGCATTCTCTGTTTCAGCTCAGTTTACAAAATTGTAAAGAATGGAGTTTTAACAAAGAAGACAGACTATCTATATCAGATTTTAGAGATTATACCTGTAATTAAAACAGACCTATATGTATATATATATATATAGCTGGTGCATAAACAATAATGTATGCCATCAAACAAAATTACAGGCAGCATTTCTCTGTTTCAGCTCAGTTTACAAAATTGTAAAGAATGGAGTTTTAACAAAGAAGACAGACTATCTGTATCAGATTTTAGAGATTATACCTGTAATTAACACAGACCGCACATATAGAAGCAAGATTCGAGTTCTCACAAATAGCACAGTTATTGGTTTTTCTTGTCATCATCTTTACTTTTCATCAACAAACCTCACTGCCAATTCCACTACAAAACCTGTAGGACAACATATCCAAAATCAGTTCCAAATAATAAATAAATCCTCTGCTTGGTTGCTGAGAAAACATTAGATTTTTCGTTAATTAGTACCCATTAAAACTAAAACCTCCACCAAAGTAAACCAATATTCAACGAGTTAGCTCAGATGACTTGATTTTTACGTTTTTTGAAACCAAATTGACAGATAAAATCAGATTCAAGATTTTAATTCCACCGTTTTTCCCGGCATCCAAACTTAGGACGAAACTAGAATTAATCACAGAGAGATTGTACTAACTAATATATATATATATATATATATATATATATATATATATATATATATATAATGAAATTGAGAGATAGATATGTATGAGAATATACTTACCAGAATCGGAAAGATTTGCCGGTGAGTTTTGATTCTCGACCGTCGGAGAATAGCCGGAGACGATTCCTCCTTTAGAAACGTAAAAGCTAGGGTTTATATATCTTCTAGCTATATATATAAATTGTTCCCGTACTTCTGAATTCGAAGAATTTCAATTTTTCAAAAATGTCCCACAGAGGCGTGTCTTAGTCGAGTAGAGGTTTTTCGGTTGTCAACAAGATTAGCAAAATTTCGAATTCGGGCCGATAAATGAAGAACCAATTCTCAATTTCTCATATATGGGGCGAAAAAAAATTATGGAGACTTCACACTGAAGTTTTTCAAATTAATAGTAATCTCCCCCATGCTTTTCAAAATTATAATAAACTCCAATTATATTTGTACTGTTTTTGTAAATTGCCCCCTGGTTTTCTGAAATTTTAATTGAGGAACATACAGTTTGAGTATTTTGTCAACTATCAAAAGATAGAATCCATTATTAGTCATCTTCTGATAACTCGAATATCTCGTTATTTGGAATAAAAAAATAAAAAAATAAAATATAGAAACCATTATTGTTTATTTTTTTTCAGTAAAATGTACTATAATATATTATTTTATAAGCTAAGTACAACTTACTATATCAAACTTCGAAGATTGTTTCAATTTGGTACACAAACTTTTAAATTGTGCGATTTATGATAAATTTTTAAAACCAAGTTTTAATGTAAAACAAAATGAACTGATATTAATTTCATTAATGAAGGTAGCATGTGAAACTCGCGTGAAAGTTGAGGTAGATTTTACGTAGATAAAAGACTCATTTTTCATCCCAAATCAGTAGTGTGACCTTCATTTGAAACCTCAAATTGAAAATTAAAGGATATCACATGAAGGGCATATGGCCGGTTTGGACATAAAATTTAATTTTTTATCCATGTAGGATCCACCTCAGTCGTCATGCGAGTCTCACATGCCACTTCTGTTAATAAAATTGACATCCATCAATTTTTGTCTTACATTGAAACTTATTTTTAAAAATTTGTCCTAAATTGTGTGATTTTAAAGTTTGTGTGCCAAATTGAAACAACACTCAAAGTTTAAGGCAGTAAAATGTAGTTAACTCTTATTTTATAATTGCTAAATGCATTGTTATCAAACCCGGACCGACCGGTCGGTTCAACCAGTTGAACCGGAACCGGTCCCCTCTCTGGTTGGTTTAATCCACAAAAACCCATTTTTAAAAAAATCGTTCAACCTTGCGGTTCAGCCGGTCAAACCGGTTAAAAAACTAATCAACCCGTTTTTTTTTTAAAAAAAAAAATAATAATTTTTTTTTTAAGGTACTAAAATGACTAAAATAGTCCCTATTTTTAAAATCTCTTAAAGTCAAGAAGGCTAAAAAGACAAATTAGTCTTAAAAAATCCCAAATAACAAAAAGAAACCAAAGCACCTAATTTAATAATACAATATTATTATCTTGCATTTTAAAAAATATATATAATAAAAATTGATCAATAGTAATTATCAATTTTCAATTTTGATGACTGCACATAAATTCAAATATATGAATTGATTGTACAAACATTTAAAAAAAATTATATTTTGAATCATTTACAGCTTTTATTCTAATAAATAAATAATATATTTATGACGTCACGGTTCAACCGGTTGACTCTTAACCCAGTAACTTTTTCAGTTTGATGAACGGCCGGGGTTTTAAAACAATGGCTGAATGATCACTCTAATGAACATTATTATAATTAATTAATATATTAAATAATTTAACTGTATATTGCAAAATACCGCTTTTACAGTAAAATGTAGTTAACTCTTATCTCATTTGTAAATCCTGCGAAAGAAAACTTTTATGGATGATTAAAAGTCCCACTTGCAAATTCCCTGCAACCTCTAAAGTTTGACATCGCAGACTTGCAGATTCATAGCTCCCGCAACAGCTCCGTAATTTGTATACAAAGACAATGAGCAGAGTTGCAGATTCAACCTACAATGTCACCAATCAATGCAATTTCCATTCTATATATCAATTGGTCCATTTTTTTTCTACGCTTTAAAGAAATAGAGCGATGAAAAAGTAGATAAATTCAAGAAGTTATTGCCAATTCATGTCAAAGAGATAGGCAGAAAGTAGTGCTCCTTCAGTGAAACTTCCATCTAACCAGAGAAATTTTTGTGAATGATACATTATCGAACAACATCAATTTATAACTTCGGGTGCATTTGGATAAGTTTCTACTTTCTATTTTTCTACTTTCAAAAGTAAAAAAAATTAAAGTTTTTTATATTTACTATAGTGCAAAATTTTGGTAGTTACTTTTAAAAGTTGAGAAAGCAAGAATTTCTTACTACCTCAACTTTTTAAAGTAACTATCAAATTTTTCGCACTAAAAAATTTCAAATCTTTTTACTTTTAAAAGCAACAAAAGAGAAAGTAGAAGCTTATCCAAACGGGCCTTAAATAATTCATATTCAAATGCCCTCAATATCAAACGGAGAGGCTTACTATACATATAATAAATACATAAAATTCCAAATAGTTACACTATAACCAGCCTGATTAGATGATCATGATTCTCTCTCCTATGTTTGAATCCCCCCCCATTATTGTGTTTCAGTACCCAAGATATCTGGTGAAAACAAAACCGACACGTTTTAGAGTATAAAGTTAAGGGGTGCTATTGATGTTTTAAGTCCTAAGTTACAAGGTTATGGAGATAATACCTCCCAGTGGTGAAACTGTAATTTAGACTCAACATTCATGGACTTCAAGAATCCTAATCACAGGTTGAAGACTACTAGACCATGGAATTCAAGTAAAGCTTCCACGAAGCGAAGGAGAATTATAACTCAAGCTATTGGTCACATGAAGTTGTTTTGGATTAGCTTCTTCAATTCCTCCAGTTTTTGGATGATCTTTGGGTTCATCAAATCCCTAGCTTCTCTTATGAGGGTGCCTTCTCTGCTGAAATGATATGCATCCACCACGGCCTTTATCCACGTGTGCAGCTTCTCTGGGGTCCTGTGAGTATCGATGCTAACTCTTGTCAAAATTGGAAAATTAATAAAAATAAAAAATAAAACAAACACATCCAAATATATAATAAACTCTAAAAGAACAGTAACATATGTATATCCATGCTGTGCAGATTCAGAAAAGGAAAGCATTTTTAGCTGAGGAGAGATTTCATAAAGAAAGGAAATAAGTGATCATACTGGAAAATCCCACTTATGCATTGACAGATATTGCTTTCTCACAAATCAGTCTATGAAGAAAATTCCATTAAAAAAGATGACCAAAGAAATTTTTCCCATCAGATGATGGGCCTTAAACCCTGCCCTGCAGACTTTTAGGTAATCGATTTCATAGTCTAATTTATCTAAGCTTTCAAAATTTGACACAAATTAATTAATTAGAGCAATTTAGTCTCGAATACATACGTGTATAGGGAGTCTGCATCTTTTCCTTCAAGTTCTTCTCCTGGTGTAAATGCATCCTTTAAAGCAGAGAGTTGCTCTTCAGGATCCTCAATTGTGAGAAGATACTTAACTATCCTAATCTCTTTTGGCATGAGCCTCTGAAGATTACCTCTTGCAGTCATGTACAAATGATACAATATGTCTTTTGCCTGCAATTAAAAAAAAAAAAACCAGTTAATGATGACATACTAAGCAGTGATTGGACACAACACAAATGAAATCAGTCCCGTGTATATATATATATATATATATATATATATATTTGTTTTTTCATAAAAACATTTTGTTGCTTGATTAGGATCATTTTTGGATTTTCAGAGATGACATTAGCAGCATTTAAACCATTACTTTTGGGAATGACTTCCATTTATTGTGCATAATAACATCATCCAAAATACAGCATCTAAAATGAGAACATGCAACTAGTTACGTGCAACAGACAAAAATAAGATAATAACAACAAACTTAACGCATGTATTAATTATATTTACACATTATGATGAGAATGATGCTTCTGAACTGAATTGGATACCTAAACATCATCTACTAGTCAAGTCTCAAGGTTTTAGGACCACAGGTTTCAGAACCAATCCAACATGAATACAATGCATCTGCAAGAAAAAACACACCTCCAGACCCCCGGACTCAATACCTCCAT
Source organism: Hamamelis virginiana (assembly GCA_017140935.1). Classification (NCBI taxonomy): domain Eukaryota; kingdom Viridiplantae; phylum Streptophyta; class Magnoliopsida; order Saxifragales; family Hamamelidaceae; genus Hamamelis; species Hamamelis virginiana. Next base: position 892,311 of record JAESVK010000823.1, read on the forward strand.
GCTCACTCCCCCTTCTCACCAAAAGAAAAAAGAAAAAAGAAAAAAAGGTCTAAAAAGCAAACAATCATTCTCTCTTGTTACACTCCACTTGACCTTGGTTTCATGACAAACAATGAGTTGACTTTTAATTTTTATTTTTATGAAGAACACGAGTTGATTTGTTATGATAGCACCACTCTTCTTAAAAACATCTTCATCCTCACTTACTCCCGCCTAACCACATTCTGAAGACATTTTCCTCTTCCTTTCTCTTCATTACAATTTTCTCTCTTCTCGGCTACATGCAGATTTCCTGCCATTCTATAATGTATGGCTCAAAAAATGAAGTAAACAAAATAGTTTGAATAATAGTTTGGAGACTTGTTGCAGTCATGGAATCGCAGAGCCAGAACTACATGTACAAGACTTGACAAATGAGTTTACATGAGATGAGCATCCTATTATGCCCAGTTACTTTACCTCATCTTTCATCATGTTTGTCTCTTTGGCAGCCGACCAAGCTTTTGTGATCATCAGCACCAGTGTCGAATCAAGTTGATTTTTCTCAGCCAAACTGTCGATCTTCCTGCAAGCAGCATCTAAAGAAGGAGAATTGATGATATCTTGGAATTTCAACTCCGCTGCATTCAGCGCTTCAATACTTTCAGATGCAGTATCATAGGATTGTACAGCAGCCAAGCACATATTCCCAAGCTTTGCCAGATCTAGTCACACAAAAACAGAAAGATACTATCAGTGTTATCCACAATATACGAGTAATAAATTAGGGAACACAATTATGGCCTGGACCATTTATCCAGCTCAGTTTATAGGCCCCTAAGGTCACACCAAGCCCAATTTATAGGCCTGGTTTCATGAACAAAACTTGTGGCAAAATTATGTACACATGTTATTGTGACAAATGACAAGTCATTTCTTAACTGAATGAGAAAGTACTCCCTCCCTCCCTCCCTCCCTCTCTCTCAGTCACACACAAACACATGCGTAATTTAATATTGATATGAAGTTGCGATTGCATCTTTTCTTTGTTAAGCTGCCCTTTGACATCAATTGATTGTGATCAACTGGGATTCCTTACATGACCTGTAAATTGAATTCTACAATACCATACTTATTCTAACTCTTGGTGAATAATCATTCTCAAGCATGATACTAGACTTGATGCTTTTGATCATTCTAGTTCTCTTTGTCGTTGCTTAGAAGATTTTTATTAGACATGATTTTATACTTTTATTATTAAAAACTTTTCTTTAACTCATCCGATACAAAGACAGATAGCATAGATAATTAAAAATGTATCATTAGTGATTGAATTAGCACTAACAATGCAACATAAAATGTGCATGGCATGATGTATATGGTGTGCAAATTGGGCAAGCGTCATAGAAACCATCAAAGCCATTGCCCAAGCTCCTAAGTAATATTTGCATAACTGTAGTTAGATAAACAAGGGTTTGAATTAAAATGTGTCTCAGTTTGTATATACTGCTAAAGGGTGAGAAATAAAGTTCCATTTAGGTAAAACCGTAAAAGCATGGTTCTAACTTTTAAGGATATTTATATCATTCTTTATTTTTGCGCAAAAAAAGGTTTTTGATTGTTTTCAAACTGTAATGACTTCCAATTTGAGTCACATTTGGTTCAGGGTAAGCCATTTTCAATTCAAAGAGCCATGATGCTGTCAGAAGGATAGATTGTGAAAAAATTGTTTGCTATAATGAACCACTGTGGGTCTGAGGAAATAGTGCGAGATGTTTCTTAACTATACAAATTAAGGTTCTTCATGATCAAATACTGAAACTTTATGATCATGCATTCACTGCTCATGCAGTGTTGACTACTATCTTATGCAAACAATTTTACAACACTGAAGTGCACCCAACTACATGAAAAGTTTTCTACTGCCTGTTGCTTCAATTGAGGACTTCTTTTGTTCCCAATTATCCTATATCAAATAGTTATAATCCACTCCCAAATCAACTTTAGAGAACATAGTGTAAGCTTGCCTAATGATGCATATATCACCCAAGCACTACACTGTCTACCCAGCTTAACAATCAACAAGTCCTCAATTTAATTTTTCAGACCATCGTAATGGAGTATGCCCTGGATGATGACAGATTAGGCAAGTTCAGCCACTTGGGTGGTCCAAGTTTGTCTGCTTTCAATTCACACTAACATCTAATTCTAATGGTGCTCTATCATGCTTCAGGAAGAAAAGGACAGAAATACAAATATTTCCTTTTTCCTGATCTATTAACCATGCACCTGTAATATTGTTTGGCATGAAACATACATCATCAGCAAAAATGAACAGTTAATTGATTCATTATTAACCTGCAATCCTTTAACTCCTCAAACTAATGAAACCACCTCGATGAATAATTAAGTAAAAATATTTGTTTAAAAAAAAAAAAAAAGCTAAATGCAAAAATTAATAAGTATTTAGTCTCACCATTTTGCTCTGTTGGATTGTCATGATAGGATTCTGCGACAGTGTGAAGGTGCACAAAGAATTCTTTTGTGAAATCTTTACGACGCCTGGCAACAATTTCACTTATCTCGGATGGTGTCCCCTTGATCACTTCAAGAAGTTCATTATGTCTTTGCACATCTTCATCAATCTGGAGAAGAAGAATTCTTAGTGAAGTCCCAAATAACAATAATGCAAACTCAGAACAAAACTAAGAAAATATAGCACCATGCCTTTGCACGTGATAAACAGTCACAAACCTTTAAAAAACATTGCAATATAATTTAAGAAAATGCGTAATTGATAGCAAAGGAAAATGGGAAAAATGGAACGCCAAACATCTTTGCTGCATTTGATCCAACCAGGGACTATAAATATCCTCAAATTACTCAAAACCAATTATAAATTTTTAATGGTGGGTAAAGGATTTTGAAAGGGGGAGGGGTGTTAGAGATTCAATCAGGTAACCCAAGTTCCAGAAACACAATTTAGGATTTCTTTTTTAATTAAAAATGTCCCAAAATATGTTATTAGATGGAATTATTAAATAGTACACTTTCCTGGCCATTATCGTGTGAACAGCAAAGAGAAATAGAAGCTTCTTCTCATTCCCTTGTTTTGCACGCGCACACACACACACAAACATATATATTGGTATAAACAAGATTTACAAAATCTATGTTGCTCTCAAAAGATCATTCTTTTAATCACACAACCCACCTCTTTTAGCTTCCTTCCAAGCCGGAGTAACTTATGCTTCATCCCAGGATCTTCCTCACTGTCCGCTCGGTCCTGACATCGCTTATAAAAATGAGGCCGTAAATTGTCCCATTCCTTGCTGAAAGCTAATAACCTCCTCCAGTCGGTTGGAGTGGGCTTGTCAACCATAAAAACCTCAATTAGTTTGTTGCAAACTCGGACCATTTTTTGGTCATCCAACCCATCAAGCTCATCTTTTGCATCCCTATTTTCACCATTTCTTGTGAGCTCTTCATGACTAGCTGTGGAATCAGATGGATTTGGAAATGACAACTGCTCTCCAGAACAATCATTTGGTGCTACAGTTTTATCACCAACAGCAGCAGCAATAGAGAATTTTTGAACTGGATTAACCAGCAAACGACAACCTGACAGTACATGGAAGTTAATAATTGCAACATATTGGCCTCCGGGTTTGTCAAAATTATTGACATGATACGAGAAGATATATTGGGCGTAAGCAAGACTAAAAGTAAAAAAAAAATTAGCTGGCATGACAAGCACTCAAATATATGAATGAGAGCATAAGGCTGGTTCATTTTATGCCAGAGATCTAATTATTCAGCTCAGTATTTTTAAAATATCGCTTATCAAACAAATGGCTGTGCATCTTTTGTTGAGAGAATTAATGACTTCAAAAAATATAACTACTACCTAAATGTCTAATCGCATAAGATAAGGCTTGTGGACCTGCTAAAGTTCAGAAGCTAGAGCAAAAGTAAACAAAGTCGTGACAAGCATAACAAAGATTCTAGAATGTTAAGAAGGAAACAACTTTCAAAGTTCCAGTAACATGCAGATACTCCTACATGATTCAATCACCAGCACCATTTTTGGCCATCATTGATATGCTACTATGCAATCAACAGTCACCAGTTTATCAGAATTTTATTTATTTAACATTTTTTTAAGTATAACCATGAACACAGAAACTAGTGACTACAAAATCCTTGCTTTCTTAGCAGTTACTTGATGTCTTCAATCAATTCATGGTTTTGGTCCCATTTTCAGTTGGAGCTATGGACTATATCCAACATAAGATATGGTCATTTACTTCTTCTTCTCCCCCCCAACCCCCCTTCTCCTAATGCTCCATTTGGTTGCCGAGAACTCATATGACCCGTTCCAACCTCATCCTGTTATTAGATTGCAAGTCTTTGTTTCTTTCCTATGTTTTCTCAGCAATCAAACAAGGCGTAAGTCCCCAGTCTGGACTTCCAGTTTCAATAGACCAAGTTTCATATCTCCAAACAAGTTTGTACCATTTTATAAATTCTCTACTGCAACTAATACAGTGACGCATAATTTCCTGCACTAACTGACCATCTTCAGATATGTTAACATATCTTCAGCTCCAAATGTCACCAAAACAGAAATTCACATAATTCTCAAATATTTTATTTAATTGTAAGAGTTCGCATCAGGGAAAAAAAATAAGGTGTACATTGAACCTCAAAAACCTCCATTTGACCGCTGAGAAAATGTAGGAAAAGAAAAATCAAAATTTTGAATTTCCTAAACTTTATCATTGTTTCTGCCGTAGAAAACAAAAAAGCGCCACTTAACTGACCACAACACTAGTATTTTTGTATTTGATTAAATTTCTATAATATAGATGCCAAGACAACAAAAAATAAATAATAAAAGATTCAAAATTTCATTCTGTGTTTTTTTTTTCCCAACCGTTTTCTCAGCAACCAAACAGAAGACAAAATAATACAACAAAGTCAGAAAGTTAAGATAAAAGAACGACTTAATTCCTTACCTTTGATTTTAGGAGCAAAATGAAAATTTCGTATTGAGTTTCTGACGAAACATAGAGGAGAAGAACAAATTCGAGAAGGGGTTTTTACTGGGAAAGAGCAAGATGCCTGGAGAGTTGCAGAAGCTAACTCCATTGATTTTGATGGAGAATGGTGAGAAATATAGTGAACTATAATCAGAGTTGCAGCTGCCTGGAGGGTTTTAGAGGTTGCGATACAGAAAACGCCTGATATTTACACTATGTTTGGATTGAGAGAGTTTGAGAGAAGAGAAGTTAGGACGTCAATTTTGCGGGTTCATCTCGGTACCCGCCCCATCCTGTCCCTATTGGGATCGGTTTGGGGTCATCCTAATAAGGTTAAGGGCGGGTTTGAAATTTTTTTTGAAAATCCTATGGTTGCGTTTGGTGCTCGTGCTAGGAATCTGAAGCCTGGGAATGTCTAATCGGGGGATTTGGGTTTGTAACTTTGTAAACCCAAACCAATATTTGGAATGTTGAAAATCTCAAGCCTGAAAATGATTATCCAAATCAATATAATTACCAAATTACCCTTCTTTAAACAAGAGAATCAAATGCATAATCCACAAATATTATATATATAGACGCACACAATAACAGAGGATATATATATATACAGAAATTCTCTTACAAGGATCACCTTACTTTAAGTTAAAGTAAGCATCTACAGTAGAGCAGCCTGTGATGAAATTTTGGAAAACTGACCGTTGGATTAGATACCCCTATAATGTATGTCATGCCTGCCAAAAATCACAGTGATCCAACGGTTAGTTTATGAGAAAACTGACTGCCAAAAAATGATAACATTTTAAAGAACAAAAAAATCATAGTTTTTCACAGTCAGTTTCTTATAAACTAACCGTTGGATCACTGTGATTTTTGTCAGGCATGACATACATTATAGGGGTATCTAATCCAACGGTCAGTTTT
>JAESVK010000823.1:919479-943644 GCA_017140935.1 Hamamelis virginiana
TTGCTGCATGTGCATCATGCCTCATGATATTTCTTCATGTTGTGGCTTGATTATATCATTGTTTACTATTTTTCTTTCTTGTTCTTGTGTTACGATACAGGCTATTGAATTTGGGCGAAAGCTTGCTAGCAAACACTTCTTCCAACATGTTCTTGAGTAAGTCCCTTGAAGTATTCAGTTTTAAAGTCTTCAATTTGCCTCCTTTTTTATTTTACATATATTCCTGACTGCCATCATTTTTTGTTTCTTCTCTATGATGGTTTGCCTTGTTCTAGTGAGAATGCGTTTGAGGGTGGTAACCATTTATACCGGTTCTTGGACCAAGATCCAATTGTGTCATCTCATTGTCAAAACATCCGAAGGGGTATAATTGATGTGAAGCCAAAGCCCATAATTGAAATTGCATCAAGGCTGAGATTTTTGTCTTATGCAATCTTTGAAGCTTACACATCGGAAGATGGAAAGCATGTTGATTACAGAAGCATTCATGGGAGTGAGGAATTTGCAAGGTTTGTTTGAACTTTTAAATTGTATGGATAAACTCATTAGTTTCTTAATAATCATTTTTTAGTCTTTATGGGTGTACTATTTGTTGCTTTAACTGCAAGTTCTTTCTAGGTATGTGAGAATAGTTGAGGAGCTCCAAAGAGTAGATCTGCAAGAAATGTCAAGGGAGGAGAAGCTTGCTTTCTTTATAAATCTCTATAATATGATGGCCATCCATGCAATATTGGTGTGCAGTCCTCCAGCTGGAGCACTGGAGCGAAGGAAGTTGCTTGGAGACTTCAAGTACGTTGTTGGTGGGTGCACTTATTCACTTTCAGCTATTCACAATGGCATCTTAAGGGGTAATCAGCGACCACCATACAATCTCATCAAGCCATTTGGCACTAAAGACAAACGTTCCAAGGTAAGAATGTCTCACTATTGATGTCAGTTTTGCAAGAGTATGGAATGAAACTGTCCATGTTGCCAATGTGGTCATTACTTTAGAGATTTAAATTTATGGGCCTGCTTTGGGTGCGGCTGTAATAGCATAAAAGTAGTCTGACTGAGTATAAGATGACTGGTAATTAAATGATTAGGTGCTGAGTTTCAATGTGATTTTGACAGTTTGTTTAGATTTCAGTTCATGTACTAAAAATTTTACATATTTCAACCAAATTTGATCTCTTCTATACATAGAGTATTTCCACAAACTTTTCAAAAAGAAAATGAAATTATGGATTTCTCATTTGATTTGACAGGACCTTTTATTTTTCCCATTAAATTCCAAATCGAAAACCTTGCTATTCAATATATGAAGCTTCTTTTAAGTCTTAACTATGTTACCTATCTTTTTGGGGTTCTTGAGCATTATGTGAAAAGTAATACAGATTTTTTTTTTTTCTTTCTGTGTCTTTTTTTGGAGTCGGGGGCTGCTCGGGGGCAGGGGGTGGTTGGGGGTAGCAACCTTGCTTGCTTGCTTAATAATTATGATATTTCAGAAAATAAAGGAGTCAGGGGCAGTGACAGCTTGGTTTTCAGTGAGCATTAGTGATTTTCCCTGGGCTAATGAGAGGCAGAATTTAAAAGAAATTTTCTTGGGCTCAGTCTTCATCTTGCAATACTAAAATGCTATGTGTTGATTGACTGTTCTATTTTCTTTCTGCCTTTTTTTTCTAATCTTTTTTATCAGGTTGCTCTTCCTTACCCAGAGCCTCTCATTCACTTTGCACTGGTTTCTGGTACCCAATCTGGGCCTTCTCTTCGGTGCTACTCACCTGGGAACATTGATAAAGAGTTGATGGATGCAGCCCGCAATTTCTTAAGAAGTGGAGGACTCATTATTGATCTTAAAGCCAAGGTTGCGTCAGTCAGTAAGATCCTCAAATGGTACGTTGTTCTAAAACACAGCCCCAATTGCATTCTTGAACCCTTTCTTTTGTCCAAGAGAACCTTGCTGCAAATTCTGTGTGTGTGCGTGTGTTGTATTCTTGAACCCTTTCTTTTGTACAAGAGAACCTTGCTGCATCTTCTCTCTCTCTCTCTCTTTCTGTCTGTGTGTGGGTGTGTGGCTTTTCTTGGTCTGGTTTGACAGACGGACCCAGTAAAACTGATTTGGACAAATTACTCCTGTTGGAAATCCAGGTCCATGTATGGACCTGGATTTCCATGTGCTCACTTTGAATAAAATAAATAATGCACACGCGCACACACTTACATACTAACTTAATAAACTTTACTGAAAAGACACGCATGCATATCTTTTTCTAGTGAAGCGATCCTTTGGCATTAAATGAAAAAGGTGATAGAAAATCACACATGCATAGGCATAGGGACCATCATGTACTGGAATTGTGGAAGAATATGAGGCACACAGACACATCACTTAGGCTCTGTTTGATTGATAGGAAAATGAAAATAAAACCACTTTTTCACTTTGTGTTTGGTTTATGCAGAGAAGTTGTGGACCCCACTACTAACCCTTTCTCAAGGGAAAATATTTCTCTCAAAACACATCATTTTTTACAAGAGTATTATTAGAAAGTAAAAAACTTCTCTATCCTAACGACCCTTTACCTTTATTATTATTATTTTTTTATATTTCACTTTCTCGCTTAAGTTTCTTGACAACCAAACACAGCCTAATTGACTATGCTTAGGATTACCTTTGATAGTATGGATTGTCGCTTCAATTATGTAATCTATTTCCCATCTTGATGCTCAGGTTTAGTGTAGATTTTGGCAAGAATGAGGTAGAGGTATTGAAGCATGCAGCAAACTATTTGGAGCCAGCCGACTCGGAAGCATTACTGGAGTTGCTTGCTAACACTCAGTTGAAGGTGATATATCAGGCTTATGACTGGGGCCTGAACAGCTAGTGTTGGTCTCAGCTTCCTTTATATACCCACATATACAGCTTTATACAGCTTCCTTTGTTTTACAGAAACCTGCATGATGGAAGTATCGGTATTTATGGTACTGATGTTTCAAGTTATTTTTAGTTCCATCTGTCTACCCTCAAAGGGAAGTGAGGCTGTTACATAATGTTACAAGAACTGCTCGATCTAGTGGCACATGACATATGTCTGCCTTTCGAGCCCGAGTAAAAATTAGCTGCAGTTTACATTTTTTTTTTGTTACAATGGATGGAAAATAAATCCGTGATCTAGCTTAATTCTACCCCAATTTCCTACGACCCCTCACATTCTGGGTTAGTTTTGGTGGTTTCAATTTTCATCCTCGTGTTCGATTTCCTACCATATGACACAAATATCTAGGTTACCTTCTTTTTATTATTAAATAAGTAAACTTTTTCCGGGCAATGGATATTTGATTAAAAAATCCCTGGGCCAGTGCTTTACCCCCTCGTGGGCTTACCTGGCGCGAACAGTGATTAGTCTTTGGTTGTCAGTTTTGAGGAAACACTGGGTATAGACAAAAAAAAAAAGAAAAAGTAAATTTAAAAAAAAAAAATATTTTTCTTAGGATAAAATTAGAAATAAATTTATTTAGGATTATACCAATAGGACCCTGGTCTAAGATGCCTATACCGATAGGTCCTTAGGTTTTTGGTGATATATGACTCTCTAGTTTTAGTGCATAAAAAGACACAATTGTCCATATGTGAATTTATTTCATATTTGGAGGTTATCAAATTAATTTTTAAATATCCATATATAAATTCCTAAAATTTTGCTCCTATTTCAACAATTTTGAAATTTCAAATTTTGATATTGTTATCCATACAAGATTTTCGGATAGCAAAACCATTTTAAAAAATAATTAAACATATTTAGCTTTGATTATATACAAAAATTTATATAAATGAAAATATACAAAAAATCATTGAGTTAAGTTTTATAGTTCTATTTCTTGAAGCATATTGGAATAAGTGCAGAGATACATGACTATTCTTATACCTATTTAAAATCAATCAACCATGTTAAAAAAATCCCAAAATAAGTGCAGAGATATATGACTCTGTTTGGGTAGAGTCAAAACATATGGCTTACTGTTTTTTCATTGTTATTTGTTTGGCAAGTGTTTAACCATTTAAGCAGAGTCGTGACTCATTGGGAGTGTGACTTTTGATATTAACCCATTAAACAGAGTAGTGACTCATTGTGGGCATGACATTTGATTTTAACCCAATAGTCATGACTCATTGAGGGTGTGATTTTTAATTTTGACCCATTAAATAGAGTCATGACTCATTGTGGTTGTGGCATTTTTTTGTCTACGTTTACATTTAGGTTACCATTGGAAGGGAGGCTAGAGATTTGCATCAAACATTCAGACCCTGTAAATTAATTGGTACAGAGCAATCTACTACCATATATATCCACTAGGTATTGACCACAAGTTAGGTATTGATCCTTTGACTCATTGTGGAAGTTTCACTTTAAATAGAAAAGTGATTATGGAAGTTTCATTTGTGTATGAAACCTCTATTTCAAGGTTTGGGTTTGAAAAGTGGCTTAATATTTGTGGAAAATTGGGATGGGGTGGAGAAGTGGGAGACCTACATACAACTTTAATTGGTAGGTGAGATTGGTATAAAAAAACATGGATAAATAGAAAAGTGATTTTGGAAGTTTCATTTATATATTGTTTCGTTTGTGTATGAAAGTTTTATTTTATCTCTGTAAAACCCAAGTCCAAAACATAAAAATCATATAACAAAGAAGAACTAACCTTTTTTGAGGAAAAATCCACCCACTTTAACTTCCTTGAAGCAATAATAATAGTAGTAGATATATGATCACAGAAACTGAAAGTGCTTGGAAGCAAAAAAAAAAAAAAAATTCAACATCCTAAAGACAAAATGTTTGAACAATGAAAGTTCCAGATACGTCAAATACTCTGATCACAATTCAAATTAAAAAAAAAAAAAAATTACCTATATCACACTTACCTAATCCGTAGGAGATGTTATTCAAATATTAAATTATCTAATCACAATAAATCATGAAATAATATATTAACTAAAATTAAGCTTAAAATAAGGAAATGGTATTATAGATAATCTATTATTGTTAGTTGACTTCTAATTTGACTTAGAGGAGCCTATCAGTATAAAATCTTATACTTTGGACTTGGTGATAAAAAAGACCATAATCAGGGATCTATTGATCATTTTCCCTTAATACTATACATCCCGATACACATTAAAAAAAATGGAATGAATTAATTTAGTATTTATTTGAAATATTAATTAATTATTTGAAATATATCTCATTAGTTATTTCATTTGATTTTAGAAAAAATTACAGTTTGCTCTGCTGAACTATTAGTCAAAAATATTTTGCACCACTGTACTTTCAATTGTGACACATTCACCCCTATACTTTTAAAATGTGAAAGATTACACCCTTTTGCTAGCTATCCATTTGTTTATTTCACTAAAAAATGGTGTTGGATATGTTTTTTTTTTTACACAGTATTTATCTTAGATTGTTAATATGTCTATAAGCATATCGGTGAAGTTTTATGATTTTCCTCAATATATTTTAATTTTTATGAATTAATTTCTTCATATAGTAAATAAAAATCATAATAAATAAAATATAATGAAAAAAAAATCATAAAACTTTACCGATATGCTTGTAGACACATTAGTACTGTAGGATAAATACCGCATAAAATTAAGAATAACAGTCTAACATCATTTTTCAATCAAATAAACAAATGGCTAACTGACATAAGAGTACAAGTGTCATAAATTAATTTTAGAGAGATCAATGTGTCATAATTTAAAGTACAAGAATGCAAAGTATTTTTGACCAATAGTACAGGGAGTCAAACTATAATTTTCCCTTTATTTTATTGAGGATATGCTATCCGATTGAATTTTGTTTTAATATATGTTTTATAGGTTTAGATGATGTCAAATCGATAATCAAACCCAACCAGTCCAACCTTAATTCATTTTGGTTCTGCTTGGTGCAACCGAAATTCTGTTTCTAGTCCAATAGATATGGACAATTGTGTTTTTTTATGCACTAAAACTGAAGAGTCATGTATCACTAAAAACCTAGGGACCTATCGGTATAGGTATCTTATACCAGGGTCCTATTAGTATAAAACCCTAGTATTAAATTAGTTTACCAATCAAATGTTTACACATAAATATTAAATTTATATAATCATTTTAATACGATATAATCGTTGGTTAAATTCGCCAACTCAGTTTTTTTTTTTTTTGGTTGAACTCGTTTTTTCTTTTTTTGAATAAAATTTTCATCTAATGAAATCTAAAATTTCTATTTGTAGTATTTTTCAGCTTTCTTTTTTCCTCCTTTCCAGTGTAGATGGGGCTGTGGGGATAAGAGAAAGAGGGAGAGAGGACCGAGAAAAAGGGGAACGGAGTTAATGGGGGCGTTACCGCGTTATGGCCGTGAGGCATCAAAACGCAAGGTAGAGGGTCGTTTTTCTCTTTTTAAACTCCAGCTACTGGATCATGCTTTTTGCCACGTGTTGCGATCTTATTTGAATCCAAGCAATTACTAGCATTTTACACCCAAGTATAGGATCCCGATCCTTTTTTTCCCTCATGAATCAAGATGTTTTTTTTCTTAGGCATCGTTTGGATTTGTTTTTCATAAGTACTTATTTGCTTTTTTAAAAATTTGCAATATATAATTTCTTAGAAAAATTTTAAAAAAGCAAATAAGTACTTATAAAAAACAAATCCAAACAGTGCCTTAAATTTTCAATACTAATAAATGCGTATTGATATTTTTTCATATGCTAGAATTCGAAATCTTTTCCATGAATGTGAGAAAATTTGCCACCACGCTGCTAGTTCATTAACAAACAAGATATTGAATTGGCTCACTCATTTCCTGCACCTTCCATTCCGATTGAGTGCTTAAGTTAACAAATCCATCAAAAGTTCGCCACCTTCAAAAACTAAAGCAACACGCCAACTCTAACAATTTGGCTTAGTGGTTCATATCTCTTCCATTGTGGAATGAGGTTATGAGTTTTATTCTTCATGGATCAGAGTTGATCCATTTGTTGTTTCCCTCTCCATTATTAATTAACTACTAACTCTAACACTGTATATCGATTGGAAAAAAATAATAATAAAAGCATAAGTCAATGGTCTTGTAATCTAATAACATATATGTAGAGGGGAGCCAAAATTTACTCTAGAGGGGATACTATTTTGATTAAGAATTGTGTGGGCGTTTGGGGAGCATTGGCAATATATATATATATAAACTTTTCATATGAATTTAGATCTTTAGGTAGCGTTTGGATGGCCGGCTTGCCCGGTGGGTTTGGGGTTTCCCAAGCCATTGTTTGGCACAACACAAGCCCGGGCATCCTTCAAATCGGGAGACTTGACATTCCCCCAAAACGAGGTCTTGTGAAGCTTGATGGCAGCCTGGGTTCGACGATTCGCACCTCGGTTTGCATTTTATAATCTTCATTATTGACGAGCATGCCCCTCCTTGTTCTTCTTCAACAACAAAAAATTCCACCCAAGTCCCACCCAAACCCCTTATGCAGAATCCCACCTATTTGAAGAACAAGATGAAGAGGAGGAGGAGGAGGAGGAGACCCAAGCTGCAGATCGATGGAAGAAGAGGAGGAGAAGACCCACTATGTACCAGTCGCCGCCGCTGCTGCGTCGCCGTTCCGCCGTGCGTACCAGTCGTCGGTCGTCGTCGTGGCGTACCAGTCGTCTCCCTTCTCTGTTATGTGTGTGTGTGTGTATATATATATACACCTTAGATATTTATACACGAGATATATGCCCACTGTTATCCCACTGATTTTGACCCACGACCTACTGTTTCTGTTTTTGTTTTTTTGTTTTTTTTTTTATAATTCACGACTCACTGTTATCCCACTGATTTTGTGGCTTTTATATATATATATATATAATATTGATTTTATTTAAAGAAGGGTAATTTGGTAATTATATTAATTTTGCTGTGAAACTTGATTGTCCAAATAAACAAAGTTCAGACATTCCCAGGCTTGAGATTCTTAGCCTGCGTACCAAACGCACCCTTAGAGTTTGGTAGAAAGACTTTGGTCAAGATTTGTTAAACTATAATCCTTGTTTCTATTTTTCACTCATTGTTTCTATTTGAACTTATTTCTCTCCTTCTTGTTGAATATAGACAACTTATCAAATTCCTTATATTTAGTTTTATTTTGGGTATTTGAACTCCAATTTTAATTATATAAATTAATAAAATCAATTGACTACACTTTCTACAAATTGAATTTTAAGTTAGGTAGACACGGATAGAAATATAAATGCTCTTCTGAAAGCACCAATTAAGGCCAAATTTAAATTTTAGACCTCAAATAGGATGATCAATGTTTTTAATGATTATTATTTTAAGAAGTTGAATTATAAATCCGAAGGGTAAACTTTATAAAATAAAAATTCGAAGGGATGAAAATAAAATAGAGGGGCACTCTTATATTTTCTACTAAATATACATGTATATCAATTCCAATTTAGTCCACATATACTAATATAAGTTTATGTCCATATGAAGCCCATAGATTATTATGTGATGCATATTTTGAAAAACTGACCGTTGGATTAGTTATTATACTTATACATGTCATGTACACCAAAAATCACAGCGATCCAACTGTTGGTTTCTCAAAAATATCACTGAGAAAAACCATTACAGTTTTCAACGGTCACAGTATTTCATAGGTATATTTTGAAATTTTGACATTGGATCACCGTGATTTTTGGCGTGCCCAACATCCATGAGTACAATATCTAATCCAATTGTCAGTTTTCCAAAATATGCATCTTACACTAATCTATAGCCTTCATGTGGAGATAACTTATATCAGCATATGTAGACTAGATCATTACTATATATATATATATATATATATATATATATATATATATATATATATATATGAAGTTATGAACTATGACAAAGACATACCCTAACCAGAGAAAAAACAGAAATAAACAGAAGATCAAGCTTCCCCTTTACTTTGTTATTTTTTTCTCAGTTTACCTACAAGCGTGGTCTTGGTAATATCTTTGCAGGAAAACCTACTGTCATTCAGAAACAGTACGCAGAAAGTATATCACTCTTCTTTGTAATTGAAATTGAATTCTGATTCCTATATTTGGATGACAAATAATTTGATTTAGGAATTGTAATACTTAACTCGATTCCAATTCCCCTGTTTGTATGGAATTCACAAGATATAAATTAAGCAATTATCATCTCTCTCCCATGACTCATTCATCATATTATCATGCTACATATTGAATATTATTGCCAAAGTGACAACAAATTTAGTCATGAAAAGCCATTCACAAACACACATAGCAGGACACATGACCTTCAGAGCTAAAAAGTCTTAAGGAATTTGTTTTTGGTTACATATAAGAACATTAGATAATATAATAAGAAAAAATCAATAATATACAACATGCTAGAAAAGAATTTTGAACCGGAGACCAAAAATCCCACACCCCAAATCCAACTTGACAACTTCGATCAATTGGTAAATATAAAGATTTACAAGTTAATACAAATCATTTTGGTGTAAATTATTGGTACTAAATTCACTAACTAATAAATATATGAGCGTTGATATACGTCCCTAAATTATATATCTAAAATGTGTCCATAATGACATGAATGATGATATAACATTTCCATATATATATATATTTTTACTGAGAGAGTCATTTTTTTTTTTGGCTATACATGTATTCTGAGCCAACTTGTACGCAACAGACTAAATCCTGCACCTCGAACAAGGCTTCTGAAACAAAGCTTGTACCTTGCGGTCTGTGGCCCGAATATTAGAAGTTAGTGGGAGTTGAACCTAGAATCAAGGGCCTTGATACGCCCTTAGCCCTACTTGTTCAACCACTAAGCTACCCACCCTTGGTTGAGAGAGCCATTTCATTATGGATACATTTTAGGGGCAAAGAAAAAAAGAAAAAGAAAATGCTTATTCATCGTTTAACTCCCAGCAAATGTTCTAATTATCCCTTCTCTTTTTTTTTTTCCTTTTTTCTTTTTAATCGATCAAATAGAACCTGAGGTGAACATGAATTTTAGTTTTGTAGTTCATTTGTCTCCGTTTGTGGGATGAGATTCTGAATTCCATATTTTTTTTTTTTTCTAATGAATGAGATTCTTGACCCATTTGATCCATTTGTTAGTGTCCTCTCTATTAACAGCTAACCAGTAACCACTTAATTCTATTAATGTAAACGAAACGAAAAAAAAAAAAATCACAGAGCCTCGAGCATTAAAAGATCTGTGGCCAACTGAACAGAAGTTTAGAGTTTGGACATGTGGTCGACAACTTTTATGACCAAAAAAAAAAAATTGTTCCCATAAGGAAAAAAGGAGCTGAAGGAAAGTGATATTATTTTTCTTTCATTTTTTTTTTTTCTTATCAAACAAACAGAGCCTCAACTATCAAAAGCTCCGTCCGTCCGTCGCGAACTGAACTGAACAGAAGTTTCATACCAAATGCACGATTTCAATTAGGTGTCGACAGTCTAGTACATCGTTGTCGATGTTTCCAAGCTTTATTCTAAGCCGGCCATGAAGCTGATTATTGCTCACCAAACCACACACAAATGCCTATATAAATTAACTAATTAAGTCACCCTTTAATTTCATGGCCTCTCAATCTCATCATTTGTACAAATCCAAATCCCAGTTGCTGCACCAACAAATTTTTTTTTTTTTGCCACTTAATTCAATATTTTTCGGGGCCATGGTGTCTACCCAAGCTAATTTTGCTGAATGTTACGTTTTGCGAAAGCTCCATAAGGAGAAGATGAAGAAAATGGAGAGAGAAAGAGGAGAGAGAGAAGTCAATAATATCCCTGAAGATCAAAATGTTTCTTCTGGTTGTTTATTTTGGATGTTTAGGAAGAAGATCTATCCGAATGATGTTTCATCGGCAGGTGTAGCTTCATTTGGGGTGGAAGAAAAGTACTGAGAATTCCGTACGCAGAGGGTATAAGAATCTGACTTAATTAGAATGCATTGATCATTATGGTTTATTCACGCAGTGACCTCTCTCTCTCTCTCTCTCTCTCGGGTAGTGATTTATTTATTTACTTATTGAAAGCAAAGCTATATTAACTGTCAAAGAGAAACTGAAGTTTGATGCATAGCTCAAAATCTGAGGAAAATATTAATACAACATTGATTTTAACACAATTGCATTAAAACACCAAAAGAATGTCCACTCAAAGCTTCAGTAAATTATGCAATCTTTCCATGCATTCCCTCAAAGACCAATGCACCAATCTGGTATTTGGTAGTGGGTGCATCCCATCCTCTGCCTTGCTGAACTGGCTACTCTGCATATGGATCACCCTCTCTTGAAGTCCGAGGAATTTGCCCTCTTATTATAAATGAAATCCACTCCGATTAGTAGATGTGTCGACAGATTTGATTTGTCATAATGTTTTTTCAAGGATTATACACCAGTTTGATTTGTCATAAAATCGATCAACAATGATAGCATTGTCCATGTCAGCCGCTAACCTGCAGACAATGATGCAAAAAGAAGGGGAAGGAAAAATGAATGAATCTTTTATCAAAAGAATGAATACATCATACAAAGTTGTAAACACAATAATAAGGAGAAATTAAAATATATGAAACAAAAATGAGAATTATGATAAATGCAACATTTTGAACTTTCCGGAGTTAATTTGGCATCCAATCTAAATCTTAATTTATCTGTTCATTTTTATTTTTCTAGAGGTTTTTTTGTTTTGGTTTTTTTTTTTTTTTTTTGGGGGGGAGTGTCTATATACCACTTCGTTTTTAATCAAGATCTTTCTTTTTAACATAATTGGCTGTGTTATTAAAAGAAAATTCAACTAGCAGAATGGCCAACTACAGAGCATTTCACAATTCAGTAGGAGAATTTGCAGGGTAAATTATAACATTGACAACAAGCATAACTAAATAATTCTAAGCCAGATGAAAATAAGCCATTACCTTTCAAGCTCGCCTTCGCTGAAAACATGGTAATATCTGTTGTACACTACAGCGCCCTTTTTATCATCTTTCTTTGCCAGGCCATTAGCAACAGCACTAGCAGAAGCACCGCTGACTTCAGCACGATGATATGGTAAGTGCCAAGGGACAAAATATTCCTGCTGGTTATCAATATTTGTTCCATTTTTAGAAGTCGCTGAATCATCTACCCTTTGAGAACTCCAATGCATAGCTTCCTGCAACTTCTTGTGGGAACTCTCCTTGGAATCTTTTAACTGTCCCCCTGAACCATTCTCCTCAGTTTCTGGGATGCTTTCCAGCATGATGGATGATGATGGGCTACGGACGTGGGGACTACTTGGTCCTATCCACTCCTCGATATACTTATCGGTAAGAGGAGTCCATTTGTTAATCAATGATCTATCCTCTTGTTCCACAGCCCAAACTGTTATTAGAACTAGGCCACCCTTTTTGACAACTCGTACTAATTCATGTATTGCTTTCTTCCTCCTATTTTCCGTACTTAGGTGATGTAACACAGCAATAGAGATTGCTGCGCCACCAAAACCAGTTCTGTACGGAAGATTTAGAGCATCTGCAACCACAACTTCATGCCCTCTATCGGCACATATATTAATAAGAGGAGCACTTATATCACATCCTATAAAAAAGCAGTCTGGATTTAAACCCAAGTACTTCCCATTTCCACATCCTGCATCCAAGACAAGAGATCCTAAAGGCAAAGTTTTCAAAAAAGTGGCTACTTTCGGCCACTTGGCAAACCGGGTGGAACTAAAATGGGGAGCAATTGCATCATAAACACGATGAACAAACTTCTTTTCAATTTCTGGGGTGTATTGAACGCTTAAACATTTTTCATCCTGCTTCATTGATGCGGATTGTAGGATAGAAGATTCCCCATCAGATCCAAGAGTGCACAACTTAGAAGCACCATCCTCTCTCATTGTATTGAAAATTCCTGGCCGGAAAACACTATCAATTATGACAATTGGTAGAGTAAAGGATCCCCTAGATTGATAGAATTTTCTCCTTGCCCTTGAAAAATGAAGGACCATTAGCTTACAACATAAAGCCTTATAACATTTGACCCTGTAAAAACATCAAAACTAAATACCATAAATTATGTCTCACACTCATCATACGTTTTGATGCAAAGCAATTTCAAAACCTATTTTCAATGTTTTAAAAACCAAAATTGAACCAGAAAAGTGACTTAAAGTTAAAGGGTCACAGGTTCAATCATTGTGTTAATCAGAATCGAACTAATATTGATTATTAATTAACTAAAAATAAAAGAAATGCAGAAAATATGAAACAAAAAATCTCTACAAGCTTTTGCAAACAACATTCAACACTATTCCATCAATGCATTTTCAAATTTTCATCAAATTCAAGATTTCATCAAGAGACATACTTGACAAAACATATCATCATCAATTTCACAAAGAGCATTCATTTTCAAGAACATACACTGCAGCCCACTCTATATATATATATATATAAGTCAAATTGAATTCTGAGGCAAGTACAATATAAGACCAGCAAATATGTCACAGCTCATAAACTTAAATTTCTAAATAAAAAATAATGAACATGCATTATCCTTCAATGAAAAATAAAAGAGTATCATTTTCATTTCTACAGTTTAATTTCAATTCACTCCAATTCTCAATTCCAAACAAAGCATTAGAATTTCACTAACAACAATAACACAGCAATGCGCATTTCATGGGAAATAATTCATGAATTGAGGTGAATCGATTATCTGAACCTTTAATATATTAACAATACCTAGGATTCGAACAAAATCATTCTTCATATACACTACAGTATAAAACACAAAGACAATCAATCAAACACTAGCGAACGGCATGTGAACTAAAAGGAAAATGGAAAAGACAGAGGCAGTGTTTGGGTCCCATGGATTGAAATTCCAATTCTCATATCATGCTTGAAAGTTGAAACTGATTTTGAATTATTTCCAATTTCCAAATCCATTGCTTATATGTATGCGCGTGTGTGTGTGTATAACATACCTGAACAGGGCTTGATAGATGAAGCTTAACAGAGCTTGATGAAGCTTTTATGATGGTCCTCGATGGCGTCGTGAAGTGCCGCAGCCGCCAGGTGGGTGAGTGTTTTTCTGATTGCCCTACATTCCTGCACCTCCTTGCTAGGGCTTTGGATTGAAACGGGTCGGGTTAATGGGTCGGGGAGAAAATAGCAATATTGAGCGGGTAGAATTAGGGTGGCAGAACATTACCCGCGTTTGGGTAAGCTTCTAAAGTAAAAAAAATGAAAGTTTTTTATATTTTTTTATGGTGAAAAATTTTGATAATTACTTTTAAAAGTTGAGGAAGTAGAATTTTTTACTACCTTAATTTTTTAAAATAACTACCAAATTTTTTACACTCAAAACTTTCATTATTTTACTTTTAAAAGTAAAAAAATTAAGAAGTAGAAGTTAATCCAAACGGGATTTTGGCTTGAGATTTAAGAATGAATCAACATAAAATTTCTTTGAATTCACCCTAAATTGATTAATCAAGTTTAAATTTTACTTTTAATTTCATTAATTTATTGAGCCTATTTGATTAGTTATTACTAGTTGTTTCAATAATTTAAAGGAAAAATTACAGGCTGTCCTACTAAATTATTAGCTGTCTTTACGTTGATTTCCTGTGGTTTCGATTGCAATAATGTTTCCATTAAACTATTTGATTGTATCAAATTATTCCATTATGTGAGTTAAATTGTTAATCAGCGATAAAAGGTTTATTAGAACTCAAATCTTTGTTTTAAACTACTTAATTTACCAAATGAAACCAATTGCCTATAATTTGACTTGACTTGTCTCATTTACAATTCAAGTATAGCCATCTTTAATTCAATTGGAGAATTTCGAGAAAGTTTAGTGTGGAGTTACATATAACAAAATTATATAAAAATTTTCACTATTCCCACAAAGTTCATTGGTCCAAATGTTTTTATAGTCAATCACAATATTATTATTTATTTCTTAAATGCCCTCCTTTGTCCTTATTCTTTGCCCCTATTTTACTCTAGTCGACTTCTTATAATTCGCATTTGATTGGCCACCCATCATATTCATGTACTTATAAACAATATTATTATTTATTTCTCAAATCTTAGTTTAAACTTCTAGATTTATCAAATGAATCTGCTCTTTACTTTTGTTCACAATATACCATATGTTCAAATATAGACAAATGTCCATGTGCCTACATATAAATACACAAACATGTATTTATATTCACATAAATATATGAACATACGGACATGTGAATATATAAGAAAAAAAAAAAAACATACTTGCATGGTAATATAAAGAAAATTGTTATACAATCATATATTTTAATTCAAAATTAAAAATCACCCTAATATGTCATGCTTTGAATGGCGAGATCCATTCTCTTGGATCGATTCTATCTTTTTCACACATCACTCAAAACATAATACATCATGATGATTTTTAATTTCGGATTAAAGCGTCTGATTGTATAGCATTTTTGTAAGGATTGCATTGCAATCCATGTAATAATTTTTTTTTTAATTATTCGAACACATTGGAGATTGTGAGTAAAAGTAAGCAATTTTTCTCTTTTTATTATTTGAGCATCCTATCTTTCCATTATAAGAAGAGAAAATTCAAGAAAAATCAGAATATAAGAAATACAGATAGCACTTGACTGCAAGACTCGTGGTTTGAAGGAAGGGAAATGGAGATTTGCCACCATTTAATTTCGGTCAACATATTGAAATGGTGTAATCTTCTCTCCTGGCGATGCACGCTGGTACACGCTGCAGATGGCGCCAATTTCGAGGGGACCCACTAACTAACTGATTTAGCAGGAGCACCAATGGTTTTCTATCAGTGTTTTCGGAAGTTCTCTTGTTTAATTTTTTATATTCCACTCTCTTCATGATGAACTGAAATTTTCATTGGGTACTGTTAATTTCAAATAAAAGTGTATTTTTTCCCCAGTGTACATATTCCAATGAAAATGGTCTCTCAATTCATTGGGAGCTTTATGTTTAAATCCCAGAAAACCCAGGAAAAGAAAATGGTGAAAATTTATTTTTGAAAATTTCCTTTCCAGTTTCCCTCAACTTTTCTAGGATTTAAACAGAGGCTTAAACAGCTTTTGTAATACAATGGTTTTGGCATGATATGGTTGAGTAAGAGGTTAAAGGGTTCAGATCTGTATTACTGGGGAGAAAAAAAGGAAAAAGGCTTTAAACCCAAGTCTGTAGTATTTCCACCACCAAACCTATGACAATTGACCATTTACTTGTTTAGTTTAGAAAATTCAGATAATGGATTTATCTTAAAAATAATTGTTTTAGTTGGTTATGGTTTGCATTGAGGGTTGAGTATAAAATTCTGGTATTTTTTGCTCATGGCTCAATTATTGTTGCATGATACTGTCCCGGTCAAAAGAGAATTTTTTTTGGCTGTATTTGAATAGTAAGCAGGGTCATGGACTCAATAGTTATTATACTTTTTCAGGCTTCTGAATTACAATGAATTTTATCATCAATTCTTTTCCATGTTTAGGTAGAGTTCCACCTTGAGAGAATGTGCAGGACATTGCTTGTTTTATCTTGTTTGGTCCTTATCATATAGTGCCATTGTGTTAGCTGTATTGCCTGACTGATTTCGAGGAAAAGAGACATAGTTTTAAAATGTAATAATGCAATGTGGGTTCGAGGAAATGTTGGGTTCATATATTCCACAGTTGCTTAGAATGTACGTAATAGGTAAATCCACTGTTGATTAATCTAAGATACCATATAACTTTTTACTGAAAATTGTTAAGTTCTTGACTAAATTTCCAGGGCAAGTATAAAGAAACATACTTTACTGTTTTGTTAGCAAGAGAAAAAAAGACTCTATTGTTATGTTGAGTCAGCATCATAGTGGAACTTGGTGAGATTTGTTGACCCATGTGTTTGATGTGAACAATACATAAAGTGAAATTTAGTGACACATTTGTTTGATGTGAGGCTCAATGCAAATGCACCACGGCTCCTCCGAAGCCGTGACTTCTTTTAACTTAGCTTCTTCCAGCAGCCAAGCAGCCAGCCAGTCAGTCCCTCTAAAGTCTGTACAATATACATTGTAGCGTAATGTCTTAAGCTTTCTCAAGATGAGTGTGGCAGGTAGCCAAATGACCTTTTCATGGTGATTGTAGGCCTTTTTTTGTTTTGGTTTTTTGCAAACATTTTCAACTGTCTTCCCATTATTGTAGCACCTTTAGGCTCTTTTAATTTCATGAGAAAGAGTATGGATTTGAATAGGCACATAGAGAGGTGCGTGGCAGTTTCATGGAAAGAACATCATGACTTTTTGTCCATAGAAAATATTGTTACTATGTATGCAGTAAGTGGGAGGGTGGAAAGTATTTCATTAGATCAATTCATGATAGTCAATTGGCTTAAATTTAACAATAGATGCCGTTGTCGTCTAAGAATCTGCATAAAAAAAAAAGGCCTAATTTCACATATGTTTGCTTCTTGGAACTACCATGGAAAATTCTGTTGGGCCCATCTGTTTAGAAACTGAAATGGATTCCATGTTGAAGAAGGCACGTGCTTTTCGATCAGGACTTTTATCGCGTGCTCGATCATGATCTGTGCTAACCACACTAGCTCGGACTATTTATATAGGGTGGCTACTGCATTATATTTCACACTCAAATGCTCTTCAATCTTCTTTACACTTACTAAGAGAATTGTAGAAGATCGATTTCGATATTGAAACAAGTCCTTGAAATAATTATGTATCATTCTCAACTTTCATCATGCATTTGCATACCTTATGCGATTTCGTTGCAACCCAAAACGAGTTGGACTTGGTAATTGTTAAACATCCCCCCCTCTCTTAAATGTTGTCGTTGCCTAGCATATGTTTCTATTTCATTTACACTATGCTTGTGTATATGTGTGGCACTCATTCAGTTTGTTTCATGTTAATTTGCCGGGTGATTTACAGCTTAAAGTCTCAAAATGTGAGGAAATTTGGTACGTTACTCGCAATGCATTTCACTAGAATTAAGTATTCTGTTCAGTTAATAGATCATTCATGTTATTCGGCAAGCATAAATTATGTCAACTAATTAACACTCAATGCAACTACAGGTCATTGCACAGAACTCCCTCGCAATGCCAATATGGAGAACCTACGAAATGGATATTTGTTTCCTGAGGTCAGTCTGTATCCTCTCATCTCTTCTAAGGTTGTCAATCTTTGGCTTACTTTCCTTACTTTCCAGCTAATATTCTTAGTTGGAGCCTCTTTGTAGCTTGTTCTCATTTTTACAAATTTGCTTCAATTAGATGGACATTGCACTCTATTTGATGAAAATCTTAAATCACCATTTGGTCATACAAGAAGCATACCTCATTGCTTATATATTGTCATAATAATGTATGGTCTTTAAACCAGATATGCTTGCGTGAATTTGAACATGCTCAGAAGTACCCACATGAAAGGTTGATAAGACTTGGAGTTGGTGATACCACAGAGCCTATACCGGACATCATAACGTCAGCGATGGCTGAGGTAACTTAGTAGCTTGATGGCTTCATCATCTTTGATACAACCCATTTTCATTTTATCTGTAGGAAATGATTTTAAGCTGGTTTTTAATGTTCTGCAGCATGCAAATGCTCTATCAACAGTTAGAGGTTATAGAGGGTATGGAGACGAGCAAGGCAACATGGTACTTAATTAATCACTGCTTCTTATTATATTTTAATTCATGAAGTTGAATTTTTCTTCTCTGTCTTGCTCAATCTGTAACTTTGGCCAAAGATTATATATGGACCATAAATGTCTCATCCTAGCTTATTCTATTTTGGATAAAAAGTTCAAGTTAGGAAATAGTTTGTTGATGAATTATGAGACTTTGTGAGAATTTTCACCTAGATGGGCCACATTAGGCTCCATTTGCTCTCATAGAAAAATCAAATTAGGAAAAGAGAGTACAAATGATGTTGAATGAGGTGTTTGATTGCAATTGATTATATGCTATTACAATTTAAGTTATGCATAATATGAGAGGAGTCATTCATAGCCTTATCCTATATGGAAAGCAACTTTGAGGGAATTTGAATGGTTGGCATTATTATTGAAGTGATGCATCGTATGAGATGCTGTTTTCTAAATAATGACATTTTACCATAAAAATAGTCAAAGTCATTTTGCTTCATTATTCAGAATTATATAATTTTCTTATAAACAAAGAATCAATTTTTTTTATGCTACAAATGCGAGAGTAAACCTGTATTAAGAGTTCTATGTAATTCCATATTGAAGGCATTAAGGAAGGCAATCGCAGAAACTTTCTACAGAGATATGGGTGTAAGCAGCAATGAGGTTTTTGTATCAGATGGTGCACAGTGTGACATTTCTCGCCTTCAGGTAATTAAACATTATATGTATTAACAAGCATCCATACTCACTAGTATAGCTATCAGGCTCGGACCGGACACTTGCCCAGTCAAGGGAGGGGGTCACTAGATCCTTGGTCAGGCCGTCGGGTCAATCAGTTGGACCACTTAATAATAAAAATATAGTATTTTAAATATATTTAATTTTTTTTATTATAAGTATATATGTATCTAATATAGGTTAAATAAAATGTTTAATGAGCATATTTCAATAAGAAGATAATTGGATTAGTGGTGAAGACCCTTGTTGTAATGAACCTTGTCTGGGATGCAGTGTTGGAACCTTGCAGGTACTTCCTGTGAGAATTATTTTATAAGTAAATGCTAACTGATCAAACTGTCCGGTTCATGTGCACAATGGTCCTACTATAAAACTGAATCGGCAAGGTGACCGGTTTACTAGCCAAGCCAATCTGGTTCTGATAATTATGCTTAGGATCTAAGTTTGCTTTAAAAATTGTGAATCCTGACAATTAATTTACTCCTTGGGTGCAGATGCTTTTGGGATCTAATGCTACTGTGGCTGTACAAGACCCATCCTTTCCGGTAATGTTAATTTTGAAAGCTTGGTTAGCTCTAAGAAATTGTTGAAGAGTAATGACCCTGTCAGCATTTGCTGACTTTAACAATGTCAACAAACATTCTATAACCGTTAGATCTCACTCCATGGCCGAAATCTAATGACCATGGATCATTTGATACTGACATTAACTCCATACAGGCCAGATACAGATAATTCCTCTTTAATTAAAGTTATTCTTGCTCTCCTTCCTTTAGTACATCTTAGAAATTTAAGACCCTCTTGTTGGTCTATTTCTTACTAAGAAGCACGTACGGACACGGCTTTGAAGGTGCTGTGGCAGCATATTGGATATATGTTGGACATGACATTCTTCCAACACACTTCAAACGTGACACCTCTCTTTTTTGCCTTATTCTTGTTCGTTTTTCTTCTTCCTTTCCATTTTTAACCTATCTTCGTTGTAAACAATTCAATAGGATTTTTAAAAATGATAAAAAGGGATGGGTTTTGAATGATTTATGTGATGCTACATGATATAATATATATTCTATTAATGTCATGTCCCCAGCGTGTCATATCCTAAATTTTTTAGAATTTGATGTGGGCGGTCCTGTGTAGCTTTGTCACGTGTCCTTAGGATGGAAATATAGTCCTTTGAAACTTGAAACAATCTTGAATTTTCAAATTGATGACTGCTGATTGATGGAACAGGCATATATAGATTCAAGTGTTATTGTTGGTCAATCGGGCAAGTTCCAAGAAGAAAGTGGGAAGTACGAAAACATTGTGTACATGAATTGTCAGCCTGAAAACAATTTCTTTCCTGACTTGTCAACTACTGGAAGGACAAATATAATTTTCTTCTGCTCTCCAAACAATCCAACTGGTATTGCTGCATCAAGGCAGCAATTAAAGCAACTTGTGGACTTTGCAAAAGCAAATGGATCAATTATTATTTATGATTCTGCATATGCTGCTTATATCACGGATGACAGCCCAAGATCAATCTTTGAAATTCCTGGTGCCCGCAAGGTAATGCTAGCTGTATTAATGCCTATAAAAGTGATTATCATTCCTCCTCTTAGATCAAGTGAAATTTTAAGCTCCAAAAGTGATTGTAGGAAAAGCTAATGCAAATGGGGCTTAGAGACCAAAATAAATTGATCAGTTTGATTTGATTCTTGGTTGGTTTTTGACATAAGATAGTTTTAAATGTGTTTGTAGGTTGCAATTGAAATTTCATCTTTCTCCAAATTTGCTGGGTTCACGGGTGTCCGCCTTGGTTGGACAGTGGTACCTGAAGAGCTTTCTTACTCAAATGGGTTTCCTGTGATAAAGGATTTTAATCGCATTGTGTGCACTTGCTTCAATGGAGCATCCAGTATTGTTCAGGCTGGAGGGCTGGCATGCCTTTCCTCAGAGGGTCACCTGGTTAGTTACTAACTTTTTTAATTATCAATGGAAAATATAGTTGAAACTCTCTCATAGCCACTGCTTTATATATCCACAATATTTTTCCCTCGGAAAGAGGAAGATTATGTTGATTGATAGGAAAAGGAAAAGAAAAGAAAATTACTTTCCCTCACTATTTGTGCATTTGGTTGTCGCAAGAAAATTGTAAATCCTACCAGTAACTCTTTCCTGTAGGAATTTCCCTGAAAACACATCTACATTTTTTATACCGAAAACACGTTCTGCATTTTTTAGAAGCAAAAAGTATCACAGAAAAGTTAAAACTTCTATTTTCTTAGAACTTTCTTGTAAACCAAACTAGTGTCAAAACAGTAAGGGCTTGTTTACTTCATGAAAATTGTGAGCTATGAAAATTTTTAAAAAATGATTTTCATTTTCAATTTTCAAAATTTAGAGAATGCGTTTACTTTGCAAAAATGAAAACTGTTTTCAAAATCTAAAAATAGTGTAAATGTGTTTACTAAAACTATATATTATCTCTATATGTTTTATTATTTTCATTTTTTGGTTTTACAGTTGGTCTACATATTTTTTTCCATGTTTATAAAAGCATTGCCACGATATAATCTTTGTTTTCAATTTTTGTGAAAATACAAAAAACGTCTTTTTGATGTTTTCACATTTTCTTAAAAACTGAATTCATTTTCCTGAAAATAGTTTTCAGTTTTTTACAAGTAAATGCGTTTTTTAGTCCGTTTTCTGTTTTTATTGAAAATGAAATGAAAATTGTGAAAATTTTCACGAAGTAAACAGGCCCTAAGTTTCAACAAATTCCTTTTCCTTTTTGCCTTTATTTTCTTGTTCTTTCCGGCATAAGTTTCTTGACAACAAAACGCAACATTAAAGAAAAAGGAATTAAAAAGAAAAGAAAAAGCTCAAAAATACTTAGAGAGGAATTTATTTCCATACAATTTTCAGCATTTTTTTTTCCTTTTCCTTACTCTTTTGGAGATCCAAACAAAGCTGTCAATTCTATATTATTCTTATAACAAAGTTGATCTTTTCCAATATAATTTTTTTTTCCTTTATAGGCCTTGAGCACTGTGATTGACTTCTACATGGAGAATGCCAAAATACTTGTCCACACCTTTGCATCACTTGGACTGAAGGTATATGGTGGCAAAAATGCACCTTATACTTGGGTACATTTTCCAGGAATGAGATCTTGGGATGTATTCAATGAGATTCTCGAGAAAGCACACATAATAACTGTTCCAGGTCGAGGTTTCGGTCCTGGGGGTGAAGAGTATATTAGGGTTAGCGCGTTTGGACATCGAGAAAATATATTGGAAGCATCAAAGAGGCTGAAAGACCTTTTCAAATGAAATTATTTTTGTACACTTTCTTGATGGTCAAATTGAAATGTGTGATGGTGAAATTGGGAATTGTAAATTATATGGTAATGAGAAGTGAGAATAACTTGGAAAACTCGGAATATGATTTTCAGGTGGGGAAACTAGTTCATGTTATTTTAAAGATATAAAGTATTATGTTATGTTTGTAACATTATTTAGATCCCAAAGCATCTTCAAGTATTTGAGAATAAAATGCCACTGTTTGATAATTTTATTATAATTTCTAAAGGAAGAAAAGTTGGGAATTCCGACTACTGGATTTCCATATACTCACAAGCGAAGATTCTCAAATACTGGGATACAAAATCCTGTATTCGGAACTCCTAGAAGTGTTCGTTCTATGAACCAAGTTGATGAGGGTTTCTAATTAATTACCACATAGCGGAATAAATATCAATTGTATGGATGGTGATCGTAAGTTGTATTTTCTTCTTCTTTTTTTTAACAAACGAGGCATTTGGACCTTTGGCCGAGCTAATCCTTAGGCACAAGTAAGGTCATTGTTCACTCTCGATCATCTCATCATCAATTAAAGTCTACGAAAACTCGACTGGTGATGGGCTGTTGACCTATGGGGAAGTCAAATTTGAGACATTCCATTTCTTAGAATATCTCTAATTTGCATTAAAAAAAAAAAAAGGTCAGTGTTATTCTGGGCCTCCCGCAGGAGGGAAGTGGGCATGGCCGCTCAGCGGGCCAAAGTCAATTTAGCGTCGATTGGGCCTTGAGTTGGACCGATTCAAAATTCGACAAACCTAAAGCCCAAGACCACCTAATGCCGCCCTCCATACTAATAAATAATAATCTGTTCAAAAATAAAAACGTGTTTTTTCTGTCCATTCAAATTTAAAAATTCTTCCAAAATTAGAAATACACTATAAAACCACGGTGGCCACCATGGTACCACCAGATCAGGTGGTCAAGTGGCTTGGGCCAATAGATACTTGTGCATGGATTCCAGTCCCTTCGAATTCTTATTAGTGAATCTGGTGATACCATCTACTCCATTGATTGTCTGCCCTGATTATAAAATCATGATCATTAATAGTACACAACTTATAAACTTAGGCACTGTTTGGATTTGTTTTTTATAAATTTTTTAAAAAAGTAAATAAGTACTTATAAAAAACAAATCCAAACGGTGCCTTAGTTAAAACCCCGACACTGAAACTCACCAATTAAACCTAACTCCGGCATCATAGAAGAGAAATTATATATTGTTTGAAATTAGGGCATTTTCATGAAGAGAGAGAATTGAAAAAAAAAAGATTTCCCGAACGCATTTCCAAATGTGTTCTTTACACTATGTTCTATTTTTTGTGACAGTGAAATTTGAAAA
>JAESVK010000823.1:988644-1026085 GCA_017140935.1 Hamamelis virginiana
TTAGGGCATTGGTACCTTCTTTTCATATGAGGCCTTAGACAAGGGCCTTATTGGTAATAACCTTGTTATCTTTTTTTTCTTTTTTTCTTTTTTTTTTTTTTTCCGTTTTTTGCTGGGTGATATGCATTTGTAAGGTTAGTTGTTAATTGATAAATGAAAAAAACGGAATAACAAATTAGTCAATTCTCATCCACGAGTAATAAAATTCAGAACCTCATCTTCCCACAAATAAAGATACACGAACCAACCCAAGGGGTAGATAACTTGGCCAAAAACCCTTGGAAACCAAGATGAGGTCATGGGTTCGAACCTTAAGGCCAGCTCCCCGGGCGTACAGCATGGCAAAGTTGGTAGGACCTCCAGTCATGGGTAATCAATTCCTGGATCTGGGTGTGGGCATGAATCACCGCCACTATGCGAGTCCGTGTCTTACTGGTGTA
The DNA here is from genome assembly GCA_017140935.1 of Hamamelis virginiana. NCBI lineage: Eukaryota > Viridiplantae > Streptophyta > Magnoliopsida > Saxifragales > Hamamelidaceae > Hamamelis > Hamamelis virginiana. The sequence continues at coordinate 989,085 of JAESVK010000823.1, forward strand.
CGTGTTGAGGAGCCTGTGCACATATCCGGGGTTTGTCCCTCGGTTTTATTCTGATTATACGGCATTAGGTATCGATTCCGAAGTCGTAAGAGGACAAACCGAGAGGATTTATCCTCGTATTCAAAAAAAAGATGCACGAACCAATGAACTAAAACTAAAATACCCATTTTACCCTTTATCAAATGATCAAAGGCTAGTCTTCCCACATTTTTACACAGAGGGGTAACTTAGAAGTTTGTAGTTTGCAACAAGGAATGTGGTTATCCACAATTCAACACCATAGTTGAAGAGAATGACCCCATCAAAAATGAAATTGGTAGGATAAATATAACCATTAAACAAGATGACTAGTGAGCTAATGAGTGCTAGAAGAAAACAAAACAAAAACTTAATTAGTGCAGGTACTTTTGGGGCACTTTAGCCCCAAATTATAGTGTAATATGATTATTAATGTTTTTATTTTCTCTTTTTCTTTTTTTGACCCCATAATGAATCTAAAATTGATCCTTGTATAATGGAATGTTTAATTATGGTCTCATCAAATTTACTTTCTATTGATACTAAAAATCAGATTTCTTAGGTAGGGGAAAGGACCCCATCAAATCTCGATGTCAAATCATATGCTACAGAGCATAAAGTTTATGACACAACCCCTCCTCTTTTGGTTATTTGAAAAATATCCCTCTTTATTTTATAAAATTTAAAAGTGCAATTTGATTTAATTTTGTTCAATTTTGAGTAAAATTGAAATTAACCAACCTAAATTGATTTTATTGAATATGAACCGAATTATAGTTTAAACGAATTGACCCGATTAAATTATTGTAAATCCTAAATCATAACTAAATCAAACTTGATCATTTTAATAAAAAGATCAAATTAAAATTAAACGGAATCATATTAAAAACCAAAATCAAATAGAATCAAATCAACTGCATAATTAGATATGGTTGAACCAATCCAAATTTAATCTCTTATCTTTTTTTTTTTCAACTATTATATATCATCCTACACTTTAACCCGAAATTTAAAATTACCATCACATGTCATGATTTGAATAGTGTATGAAAAAGAGAAAAGCAGTTTGAAATGAGATATCTCATCATTCAAAGCACGACCCATCATGATGATTTTTAATTTCAAGTTAAAATGTCTGGTGCTATAATATATATATATATATATATATATATATATATATTTTCCAGAAATTTCATCTCTAATTGAATTCGTATAGATCTAACATTTGAAGGCACTCTTTTTTATTTTCTCTAATTCTTTTTAAGGTGTATTTGAAGGGACTTTTGAATCTTGGTGCACGTGCTTTGTCAATGCTATCATGCGTAAGGTGCACGTGATGACTAAGATCTATCACGTGACAAAAAGGGGTATTGGCTTAGCTGTGATAACATCATGGACTTTCTGACTAGATTTTGAAAGTTATGGGCCTTCCCACAACCACCCCATGTGCGATGTCCATGAAAGGGCAGTGGGCAGTGAAAGCGACCCGCCACTCCCTGTCCCAATTCCTGGATTCTTGACCATACTAATCATGTAATGAGCCAATGACACGTGTAATTTTTAACAAAATTTAAATTTTTGCGTAAATTTTAAGAAATTTTTATACATAATTAAATATTTATTTCACGCATGCATGCATGTTTCTAATTAATAGAAAAAAGAAATAACGTATTTAATAGTAAAGTAATTTTTAATTTTCGATCGACTTGTTATCTATCAAGCACAATGAATATGGTAGAAATGTACAAATCAATAGTCGTTTCACTTTTGCCTTACATCTCACCCGGTATTCGTAGTTAGTGGAGTATTGCGGTCACTTGAGGGATTAGTCGAGGTGCGCGTAAGCTGGCCCGGACACCCTCGTCATAAAAAAAAAAAATCATTTCACAAAATATAATTCTTACAAAAAATTATTAAAATATGTATCAAAATGTGTTTATTGAACTTACATATACATGTAAGGTTCGAGTGATGTATAGTTTTGACACATGATTTACAAAACCAAACATAAAATACATATTTTGAGAAATTGACTATTAAATTAAATGTTCACCTTATATACATAATGAATGTTAAAAATCACATTAATTCTTGTCCGATAACATACTAACATCAAATCGTGGTTGAAGCCAGCACAGTCATTGGATAATTTTTGAGGTCCAACGGCTGTGCAGGTTTCGAAGCCAATTCAAGAGGTTTTTTCCTTTGTTATTAAACTCGGACCGGACCGGCCGGTTCAACTGGTTGGATTGGGAATCGGTCCCCTCTCCGGCTGGTTCAACCCACAAAAACCTTTTTTTTTTTTTTTAAAAAAATAATTTTAAATTTTTTTTTAAGGTGCTAAAATGACTAAAATAGTCTCAATATTTGTAATGGCTGCACATAAATTCAAATATATGAATTGATTGTACAAACATTTAAAAAAAAATATATTTTGAATAATTTATAGCTTTTATTCTAATAAATAAATAAATAAATAATATATTTATGACGTCACGGTTGAACCGGTTGACCCTTAACCCGGTAACTTTTCCGGTTCGATGAACGGTTCGGTTTTTAAAAACAATGATTTTTTCATGAATGACCTCCTGAAACAAAATTAGTCTATATCTGAGATTCTTCAAAAAATATTTTCACATTTGATCTAGTAAACCCCCAACATGTCAATGCGAAATTAAAAACTGCAGTTCTTAATGACATGGTATTCAATGTGACATTGATAAGTAACAGTTGACTGGGTCAACGAGGTGAGATGTGAAAATATTTTTTTGCAGAAAGTCAAATATAAAATAATTTTATTTCAGAAAGTCATTTATGGGAAAAGAAAAAAACTCCCAATTCAACCATTTTGAAATTTGAATCCTCTTTAAAAAAAATAAAAATAAAAATTGAATACTCTGTTAAAACTTCTTGGTACAACAATTTGTGGCAGTTCCTGTTATGAATCTGACTCTTGAATTTTCATAGTGTTGATATACATCATAGTTATTTAGAGGAAAGTGAATTTAAGATATTCAAATTGATAAGATATCACTATTTGATCTTTTATTTAATTTTTAAATTATAAAATAAAAACAGGAGTATTTTAAAATTTAAGAGGTAAGAGGGTAAAAAACTAAAAATATAGATGTGAGAAATCAAAAGCCTCCAAATCACTTCATAATAATCTGAACAATGCGATATATTTCAAAAAGTGCTTACTAGTATACGGGATAATTGGGTTTAAATCTCATCTTCATCGGGTGTGGGAAAGAGGAGGGCTATCCTTATTGTGTAGCTCAAAAGCCGAATCCCAAATGAATCAAAATCCTTCATTTACTATTAGGAAATGAATTTGCTATAAGGGAAAGGGGAGGGCTATCCTTGTTGTGTAAAAATATATATAGCGTTGTTGTCCCAAGAAATTCTCCAAAATAAATTTGAATCTTTTTAGTTTTAAGGAAAGAATTTAATAAAAAAGGAATGCCGGCCGGGTTCATCCGTCACATCATTTGGGATTCCTTTTTAGGACAATTTTTTTTGGACTTCTATCATTTTCCTAATATAGTAATATAGATTGGTTACTATTCTAATGGTGACAACAACAACTACAAGTCTACAAATGCATTGGATTATTCCTTACCCGCATAGATCTCATGAAAAACAATCATAATGAAAATATAAGGGTGTGATTGAATGAACTTCTACTTCCTATTTTTTTTACTTTTAAAAGTAAAAAAAAAAAAAAAAAAGGAAAATTTTTATATTTTCTGTAGTGCAAAATTTTGGTAGTTCTTTTAAAAGTTGAAAAAGCAAAAAATTATTGTTATCTCAACTTTTTAAAGTAACTACCAAATTTTTCATACTCAAAACTTTTATCTTTTTACTTTAATATATGTATATGGGACATGTTCCCCTTACACCCTATTTTGGCACCTATGTTTACACCCAATTTTCAAATACCATTGTAGATCGAAAATTTTGAGAAACCGACCGTTAAATTAGATAATTATCTTATGTTTGTCATGTATGAAAAAATTCAAAGTGATCCATTGGTTAGTTTTTGAAAAATATCATTTTGAAGAACTATTATTTTTTTATTAATTAAAAACATAACAATATAGTGACATTTCTTAAAATCTAACCGTTGGATCACTATGATTTTTGATATACATGATATGTATAAGAAATGTATTGAATCCAACGGTCAGTTCATCAAAATATCTATCATAAATAGTATTTTGAAAACGAAATGCAAACATATATGTCAAAATAGGGTGCAAGGGGAACTTGACCCTATATATATATATATGTGAAGTAGAAACCTATCCAAATAGACCTTGAATGTTTGCTAGGTGGAATGCTTCCTTTGCAATCTCGGATATCATACTCCCTAGAGAGAAAATTAATTGGTACTTGTTTTCTTGCAAGCAATTACATTGCCCATAATTTCTCACGCGGGTGGTTTTGTAATACTGTCTCTTGCATGATTACCAACACCACACGTGTGTGTATATATATCAGAAATGATTCATTAATTGGGATCCCTTTTTATTGTCCATTCCTCACTGGGATAGTTGGGATAAGTATTTTGAAAAATCGACCGTTGGATTAGATATTCCTGTTACGTTTGTCGTTACTACCAAAAATCACAGTAATCTAACGGTTGGTTTCTGAGAAAACTGACTATAAAAAAAACTGACATTTTTTCGTTCTTTAAAGTTTATGAGAAAGAGTGTAGTTGTTAGTGAGTTGTAATTCATTTGATATTTTTCTCAACTTTAAATCTTCTGGTTTTGGGTTCAATTTCAAGGTTTAGCCTGTAGTCATCCCCGGCCCCTTCTCCTATTGACAATTAATCCACTCGTTTGGTTAAAAAAGAGAGAGAGAGGGTTGGTCAATGACGTGCTGCGCCCTCTTGGGTTTCACCCTTTATACATCAATTAATCGAACTACCATATTATATAAAAAAATATACCTAAATATATAGATCTAGTCATATCTCAAATGGATAAGTTACTAATTTCACAATAATCAATTATGCAAATTGCTCCTTATCAATTATGCAAATTGCTCCTTATCTTTACTTTTATTTGGATGGAAATATATTTTGCATATGAGCAAAAATATTAAAGTTTATCTTTTAAACTAATAGATTTGCTAATATAATATTTTTCTTTGTTACCATCTATGTAAAACATTAATCTTAGGCTATTAGAAGGTTTAAATTGATATTACCAATCCACAATTACGTATATAATTAAATTGATATATATATATATTCTGACCGTTGGATATGATGCTCACCTCCTGCATGCCACGCTTGCAAAAAATCATGTCAATCCGACGGTTGAAATTTTGTAAAACCAGCCTTAATCACAAATAAAATTTATATATAGTCTTTGGTAATTTATATATAGACTTATTACTCCATTGTAAATTATATTAGTCAATTGTCAAATAAATGTACGTGTCCAATTTTTGATTTCTTGTCACCTCAAGGTAGAATCAAACCAACCCAACCACTTTCTAATGGTCACAAATTATTATAAGATCCAGACAATTATTAATTACAAATAGTACATTTTTCAATTTAAAGGATCCAAATCTTGATACCTTTTCCTAATTTTTATTAGATAAGATTAGTTTTGAATTTAGTGAACATTCCTTGATGGTCATAAGTAACAACTGGACCAAAATAATGAATAGGTAAGGTTCAAATCATGTCCATTTGGAAATCCACTCTTTCCTAATTAGCCGATAGTATCGGAAAAGGAAAAGAAAATTCCTGAAAATTTTCATATTTAGGATTTCCGTCCACACATAGTGAGGGTGGATCCCATACTCCCTTTGTGAATGGACGGAATTCTATTTTCAGCAATATAAATTATAAAGTGGCGCACATATGAGAATAATTTGGCAACTCTAGCTAAAATAGATATCCGATAAAATTAACCAAAATGCTTAGTCAAATCACAAAATTGTCATTCCACTGCAGTAAACATTTGCTTACGTATTTTAATTAACTCCTAAATGGTTACTCAAATATAGTTAAGGAAAAGAGGCAAGAGGCTAGGTGTTCATGCCAACTCACTAATTTCTCACGAATGTTTTCATTCAGAGTGCAATTTTAATTCAAAATAATAACAATAAAATATTTTTAGCTTGCAAAAATGGCCAGCGTGAATAGAGTGTACAATATTTTGACCAACCTAACTCAAAAAGCAAAAATAAAAATAAAAATAAAAATAATTTAGTTTTATTAATTTTAAATTTTTTGTTTTCAATTTTTCATATTTTTTGCATTATTTTTTGTTATTGTTTTCAAATAATAAATTAGACAAACATACTTTTTAGAGTGTTCTATATATATATTTATATATATATATATATATTGAGTCCCGTTCCTGTGAGGACTTCATTGTATGAGGACTTAGCCTTTTGGCCAATGTAAAATGGGTATTTTGAAAAACTGACTGTTAGATTTAATATTCTTCTTATGTATAAAAGGCATGCTGAAAATTACATTGATCGGACCACTGATTTCTTAAATATATATTAATTTTTTAAAAAAAAATCTTAGTCAAATATATTTTTAACTGAAATTTAATTTGGCATTACTTGCTAAACAAGGTTGGAAAATTCTTCAAAATCCTAATTCTTTGTTGTCTCAAGTTTACAAATGTCGCTACTTTTCAGAAGGAGATTTTTTGGAAGCAAATGTCAGTTCTAAAGCATCTTGGGGTTGGCGAAGCATCTTGGTTGGTAGAAAAATTCTTAAAGTGGGGTCGCGGTGGAGGGTTGGTAATGGGCCGTCCTTCAATATTTGGAGACATAAATGGATTCCTCCTCAATATCAAATTTCTGAGCAATGTAGATTGGATACAAAGGATATCAATTTGGATATGAAAGTGTATGACCTTATTAATTTTGATAGGCGTTGTTAGGATGATCAGAAACTTAAAGAACTTTTCTTTGATTCTGACGTGCATTCTGTTCTTTCTATTCCTATTTCTTGGAGGGGAATCATGGATGCCTTGGTATGTCAATTCCAGAAAAATAGTCAGTATACAATTAAGTCAGGTTACCATGTTGCTGTTCAACAGTTAGAGAATAACTCTCAGAGACAGCGTAAGGAAACTAGCGAGAGCAGTAGGGTGGAGGAATACAGAAGCTTTGGGTCTGGACTATGGAAACTTTTAATTCCTGGTAAGTTAAATTTTTTTTTTTTTTTTTTTGTGGAAATGTGCTCATGGTTTGCTGCCAATGGGGGAACTTCTGCTTCGTAGAAAATTCTGGATTGTGATGGTATGTGTTATGTTTGTTTGCATCAGTGTGAAACTATTTTACACAGATTATTTTGGTGTCCATTCTCTCGATTGTCGATTGGTTTGGTTGTGTAGTCTGCTACGTGTTGATGTTACGCAGCTAACAGGATTTTCGTTCTTTGAAGTTTGGTATCAGTTGATAGATAGATGGAAAAATACAGCGGAGAAAGTTACTTGTGAGTGTCTTACTACATTTATTCTTTGGCAAATATGGAAAGCGCGAAATGCTATCATTTTTTCAGGAAAGCATTGGTCTCCTTTAGAGGTAAGTAATAAAGTTAATAAAGATGCTACTAAATTTGATTTGATTTGTAATAACACTGGTAGGAGGTCTGATAATAATGAGGTTATCCCATCCCCTTTACAGATTGAAACTACTACCAATTTTGGGTGGCAACCGCTGCGTCTTCCTTTTGTGAAACTGAATATTGATGGAGCTTGGAAAAAGGATTCAGTTGCTGGAGGTATTGGCATAATTTTTAGAAATGATTTGGGCTTGTGTTTAGCTGGAACTGCAATCCACATGGTGAGCGCGTCAAATGCTTTCGTGGTTAAGGCATATGCGCTCCGAGAAGGATTGAGAATTGCTTTAGCGTTAAGTTTTAGTTCTTTGATTGTTGAGGGTGATGCAAATGTGGTTTATGATTGTGTGCTTGGAAAACTTGCGTCGAGGCTTGATATTGCTGTTTTGGTGGTTGATTGTCGGAGTCTTATGGACGATTTCCATGAGGTTGATATGATTTTTGTGTCTCGTTTTTGTAATAAGGTAGTAGACTCTATTTTCAAATTTTCTTTGAATCATTTGTTGTCCCTTTCTTGGAAGGATCATCCTCCAGATCGGATCCAATCTCTTTTGGAGGCTGATATGATGTAGTCTGTTCTTGATTTTTTTTTTAAATAAAATTTTATGCGTTGAAGGAAAAAAAAAAAAGAAAAAAAAAAGAGAAATGGTTTGAATAGGCGGAAATCCTGGATGGGACACCGCTTTTTGTCAAAAAAAACAAACAAACACGTCCCAATCCATAACCAACGAGTCACGTGATCAGTCTCTCTAAGTCAAAACAAATCATAAGGCCATTACTGTAATAACACCAAGCATCCAAAGCTTAATTATTATATTTTAATGAACGACAATTACAGGCTTTGGCGGGATGTCTCCTTTCTTAGTTTCTTTAATCTTCTCTCAAAATTGATATTTCATCTGCAATCTCACTTCCATTCTTCCATTTCACCTCATTATTATATAAACTAAACTATATATATATAGATTATATAGCTATAAACACTACATTTACGCCACCGCAAATCCAACTAACACTTCTTCTTCGATCTCTGCTCTCTCTCTCTCTCTCTCTCTCTCTACTTCTCAGAAGTCAGAACCTTCAGTGGAAAGATTCCCTGGTCTTTCTTTTACCTTAAGCTCCTGTACACCTGCAAATTAGGTACATAACAACACTCTATTACCTTTCTTTATTATTTTATTTTTGAAATAATTTGGTTTGAATGTACTCATATCTCTTTTGTTCGGTTTCCTTACTTCTTTTTGGTGTTTTCTGGTAAATTTTCTAGGGTTTTCTTTGACGTTTTCTTGAGAAAAAGGGTAAAAAAAATAGTACTTTCTTAGGCTTATAGCTTTCATCAACTACTTTTTTTCTACTCTCTTTACGGTACATTTCTTCCACATTTAGTAAGACACTGCGTTTCTGATTCTCTTTTAGCCTCTCCCTGTGTCAGTGTTTCGGAAATCTTGTGAAACATTTTCTTGGAATTTCTCTGTGATTTATGGGTTTGGTGGGAATTGGCATTGTTTGAAGTCGTTTTCTGAGTGCTTGTTTCTTCGGTCATTTTACTGGGAAATCTGCTTTTACTAGGATTTGGATCCGAGAAGTCTCTGGGTTTGGCGTTAATGTGAGATCTTGCGCGTGGTTGAAGAAGGTATTTGCTTGGTTTAGCTATGTTTCTGATTCTGTTTTTGTTTAATTGTACGCGCGAGTTTGTGGGATTAAGCAATTGTTTATAATTGTAGATTTTCCGTGGTGTCAGTTCAAGATCTGTGTAGTTTGTATCTGCATTATGGGTTTTACTTTCTGGGTCAGTTCATTATGGATTTAGCTCTTCTGTTTGATACTCTCTGTGGTTTTATCTGAACGGATTCCTGGGTATTGTGGTTAGATTCGCAAATAAACATAGCTAGAGCGGTCTGTATGTCTGTAAGACTTTTGGAAATTCAGTGTGTTAAGAGCTTCGGCTGAGGAAGGGGATGCTAGTGGCCATAAACATCTAAATTCTAATAGGTGATTTTGCTTTGGGTTTTCCGCATTTCCTTTTTATCTTCTTCCCATTATTTGATATTTTGATTTGTCAATTACTGATTTACAGATTGTAAATCTGGTTTCATTTTTACTGTAATTGGGAACATGCTGGACTGGGCAATCCCCTTTGAATTGATTTTATCTCCACAATTTAATCCGTCTAAGCTTGAGGCTCGAATGTATGGAAATTGTCAACTGATTTACTTATTTGCATTCTTAACTTTGTGTAAGTAGAAATTGACTCATAGTCCCGGAAGTTGTTATGTTTTTGTTTTTGCTGATGGAATATAATGAATTGATTTTCTCCTCTTTTTTGTGTTTGGCTTCAAAATTAGCATCTTTGGCAACATTACTCTCCTCCCACTCAAAAGTTACTTTGGTATATTGTGCTTGATGTCTAGATCTTTATATATATATTGTCCATTTGAGTTTTCCCAAGTTAGCATCTAGGGTGGATATTTAGATACATTCGCTGCAGTGTGAACATATTTATTCATGGAATTGAAGAGTTTGATACACAATCTTCCTCTCTTTAGATACCTCTGAAATCATCACTTCTCTTTCCCGCTAGCTATGTAAGTCTTCAGTTATTGTTCTTTCATCAGGGCAATTCATGTTTACTATAATAATTCCTAGAGGCTGCATTTCAAGTTTCTAGTGTTGTTCACTTGTCAATTATTTTCTGTTAGAGATAATAGAAAGATTTTCAGATTGATATTGAATGAATGGATCAGGAGTATGACAGTGGAGCGCTGATGGTTTGCAACAGACAATAGATTGATATATCAGTGATGTCTAGGCTGGCTAAGTGGAAGCTTGAGAAAACAAAAGTAAAAGTGGTTTTCCGGCTTCAATTCCATGCCACACATGTAAGTTTGCAAACTCTTCATAAGGTGCCATCCCTTTTTCGTATCTCCTTTGAAATATAAGCTATTTTGTTCAGTGATAGATTTATTACATTACATATTTCTCCATATATTTACACTGCTTGAGAATATGAGTTCAGTATGTGTTGTGTAGTTATTCTAGCTCAGCTACTGTTTCAGCTTACTGTTTGAAGATAGATTCTGTTTTGCCTTCTTTGTAGTCATCTCTCTTCATATGACATTTTTAATCGTAATTCTGCCATCTTATTGTATTGGATGATGCATTAAATTATGTTTGTTTGAGTTTGTGACAAATTAGCATTTTATATTTCAAAGTTTTCTACAATCACCCTTTGAACTTTTCTCTTCATCACTTATTGTCTTCCTGCTTTTGATAAATTAAAAAAGAAAAAAAAAGATGATTGGAGCTAGTTTGCACTTGACGGATTTTTCAGACTATTGACATCATCCGTATATTATGTGACTTACACTCGGTGTTTCCAATGCTTGAAAGCTTCTAGTTGGTATTGGAAACTAGGTTATGGGCAGCACCATACAAGGTTTAACTATATAAAGAGCAAAACTTACTTCTATGGATTTCACTAGGTATTTGAGGTGCCTAAATTTTTGTTTTGCTTGGTAGAATGGGTGTCAGGTGCAGGTTCTAGACTGGACTTGGCATCCAAAGTCAACATTTAGAAACATACTATATCCCACCTGTTATTTGAGCCCATATAGCTTAGCTTGATATGTGGGGTGTCCACCTAGGCAGTCGAGAGCATTACCCAGGTAAATGGCATGAGTATCAACCATTCAAGTTGCCAAAATATGCACATTTGCCTTTGATAATTCTAAGCACGGAGACAAGTTACAAGAAAATACACAAGAATTTGAAAAAAAAAAAATATAAAAAACATGAAAACATGAACACAGTGAGTGAAGAAGAACTTGATGGTTCTAATAATTTTTAGGGGTTTCATGTTTTATATAAACAGAAAAACTGATAGTTCCACATAGATGCTTTGAGTTACACGCCTTCAGTTTCCATCAAAAGTTTCACTAGTGCCAAACGTAATTCCAGAAAAAGAATATGATTCCAAACATCTACTATCCATGCAACTATGATACTATCTCGTAATTGAACTGTTCATTAATCCTAGAATAAACAAATTAGGTTGAAATTAAAGGTAAATTTTGGTTTTATTTAACTTAGCAATGTCCTTAAAAGTATGTTGCCATCAAAATCATAAACATGTTGCAGGCTCATGCCTCATGCCAATTGACACCAATATCCAGTTTAGCTCGTTGCAGCAGTGGGCTAAACTACATAAATTCCACATGATTGAAAACGAGTTTTTTGTCTATGCATCTGGTTGATGTGATTTCTACTGTTTCTGAATGCATTTTTTTCCTGCATGGTTCAGATTCCTCAAACAGGATGGGATAAGTTGTTTATATCTTTCATTCCTGCTGATTCTGGAAAGGCAATAGCAAAGACAACCAAAGCAAATGTAAGAAATGGGGCTTGCAAATGGGCAGATCCTATCTACGAAACTACAAGGCTTCTACAAGATGCCAAGACTAAACAATATGATGAAAAGCTTTATAAACTTGTCGTGGCAATGGTAGTATTCCCTTCCCGACTCTGATGTGTGTACTTTTGTTTCCTTGTCCCTTGTCACCATTGTAACAGGTTATTCCAATCATATGTCTTCATAACTGAGGTTAATTATGTCTTTGGCCTAAATCTCATTGATATCAGGGTGCTTCACGTTCTAACATCCTTGGTGAGGCTAACATCAACCTTGCTGATTATGCTGATGCATCAAATCCTTCCGCTGTTATACTGCCTCTTCATGGATGTGACTCAGAAACTGTTTTACATGTGAGGTTTTTGAACTTCATATATCCTCTGAGCTTTTCACTGAAACCTACATATATTATATTAGGCTAGTATTTATTACATGTTGGGTCATGGCTATAGAGGTGAAGTGGTTTCTTCTGCTAATCAAAGCTTCAGCCTTTTCATTTGGATTATCAAACCTTCAGTCATTGCACTTGGATTATTGTTTACTTCCATTTTGGAATCTTTGTGTCCACCTTATATTTCTCTTGGATGCTTGTATTCAAGGATTATTTTCTATTACTAGAGATTCGTTTTTATAAATCCCTCAAAATGTTGTAATTAACTATTTAACTGTGCTAAACAATGCCAGGTCACTGTACAGCTGCTAACTGCAAAAACTGGATTCAGGTACTGCATCACAATGTGTAAACTACATGCTTTTGTCATTTCAACCAATTTATTTTAAAGTCACATTTGTTTGCAGAGAGTTTGAGCAGCAGAGGGAACTCAGGGAGAGGGGGTTGCAGAGAACTACTGACCAAAATATTAATGATGAATCTGGTGGTGCGAAAGTATCATCTTCTGAAGTGTCTGTCAATGATCAGATGGTAAGGTTTAACCATTTATATATTCTGCATTTATTGGCATACGTTTATATAATAATTGTTTTTCATTGGATTTATATTTTATATATATATTTTTTGTTTATTGTTAACTCTGTTTGCGCGTATGAGCTCTCATTGAATGAACTAACGAACTTGTTCATTAGTTCTATTTAAAAAAAATTATGATAGCACAAACTGCAGCTGTGAATCATGAAGTTGAATAATAGCAACTGAGGCTTTCTGTTTTGCTTGTTTTTCAAAAGCAAAAAATGAAACACATGAAACAAGAAAATAGAGTACTTTTAAATTAAAGTGGATTTGGTACCTGATGATAATGACAGGCCTTGTGTTTGTTTCCAGAAGAGGGTAAACCCTAAACTCATCCGCCTACAACCTCAGTTGTGAAATTTGATATATTTTCATAACATATCTGAACAACCTTTTAGTTTTAGGCAGTTCAATTTTAGCTTTCAGTTGTTTATCTGACCCATTTATTGCAATAATCTGGGAAGTTTTTGTCATCAAGAGTGTAAAGTAAAACAGTGCTGCATATATTTATGAAACTTTTATTAGTGGGAATTAAGATACCTGTTCACCGGGAAGTTTTTGTCATCAAGAGTGTAAAGTAAAACAGTGCTGCTTATATTTATGAAACTTTTATTACTGGGAAATAAGATAACTGTTCACTTTAGGGATGTTACTGGTTGTAGCTATGAAATCCTAAATAAAGTGAAATAAGTACTTTTGGAGATAGAAATACACCAGGCCAATAGAAGGAGAGAATCATCTTCAAAAACTAATTTTATATGATTTTCTTCTCTCTCTCTCTCTCTCTCTCTCTAGTTTTTTGAATTGTAATTATGAAACATTTCTAATACTATTATATTAGCCAACCCTTTTTTGATGTAAATTTTATTATTTCAATAATCAATTTACCCATTGCAACTTCTTCCCAACACAAAGATCTCAAAATTCAAAATTAAATAGTAATTTCAAACAACTTTTCCCCTCATATATCACTCTCCTGGATAGAACCACCCCCCCACCAAAATTGTGTACAGTGACTGCTGTGAGGTGGGCCAGATGGCTAATGAATAACTGAAGGAATAGAGGAGGATAACATGAAATAAAGAGCACGTAAATAGTGTGAGCCATACCTTTAGTTTCATAATTAAAAAGGAGAACAAAAGAAGAATAAGGCACAATTTATGCTTTATGATTATTTTTTTTTTACCCCCGCGGCCTCTATGGAAGCACTTCAATATGTTTCTTCTCCTGGCAAGATCAGATGTAGTGTCACTAGTTGATTTTGGTACTTTAAGAAGATGTTCTTGGAGAATGCTATGCTCTGAGTTCCTTTAAGACACATAACAAACACCAACTGTATTTCCATATTTCCTGCACTCAACAGAAAGCACTGCTAAGGTCCTCCTAAACCAGTCTTGCAATGCCAAGGCTCCTAAGCAGCTATATCCTACTCGAGTGATCATCACCTGTCATTTGTTGGCAAGCATATATAACACACACACACACACACACACACACTCATGTGTGTGTGTTTTATCTCTATCTCAAATCATGAAGTTATGTCACTACTGAGAGGGGATCCATCATACTGTAGCTTCAATTCCTTCTCATTTGAAGGATGCCGAACAGGAAGGATATGAACAGGAAGCTAAGAAAATGGATCAAGTGCCTTACAGTTTCTGTAGAAGCTAACATGCATTGCTTTTTCATAATATTGGTGTGTTACTTGTTCCCATGAAGAACGTTGGTCATTCGTATTTTGGGGTGGGAAATTTATATCATTTAGAATTTCTATTGGTCAGTCGTTTTGGATAATGATAGTATATGGTTGTCTACCTCCAAATGGGTAGATCTTTCCTTATCAGACAGTATGTTTTTTATCGTTTGTTAATATATCTTAGTTTTCTTCAAAAAATAAAAAATGAAAAAATCTATCACTGTATGGAATAATACAACTCTATATGCATATTGTGAAGCCCTTTATTGGCTCTAGTCCCCCCACCCCCTACATGATCACTAGTGTTTTTCCTTGTCATTTTAATCAAGAGATAATTTTTTTCCTTCGCTTTTTCTCTCTGTTGATAGGTCAGCGCAAGAGTTCGATTCAAACCAGAATTTAGAGAGCTTCCTTCACTTGAAGAAGAGGTGGGGTTGAATGAAGAATATGCAGACTCAGCTGTTGGATGTGATGGCTCATCTAATACTTCAGAAAGTTTGTATGCTGAAAAGCACGATACATCCAGCACACATGAAATTGACAGCCTTAAGAGTACAATATCTGGAGAATTAGGTGGACATTCCCTTAGCCAGAGCCCTCGGCCAGAGAAAGGAGACCCGTCTGATCGTCGTTTTTTGGGACAGGGGAATAATGATTGGGTTCATTCCTGGGGTTCAGACTATTCTGTGGATAATGACTTGGCAATTGCTTATGAAGAGAACATTAGACTTAGAGGAAGCTTGGAAGTAGCTGAGTCGTCTATATATGAGCTGAAGCAGGAGATAAGCTCTTTACAAAGTCACGCTGATGAAATTGGTGTTGAAACACAAAAGTTCACTCAGCAACTTGCTACTGAGATTACTTCAGGAGAAGAATTGGCAAAAGAAGTTACTGTGCTAAAATCAGAGTGTTCAAAGCTCAAAGATGATCTTGAACAGCTTAAAATTTTTAAATTAAGGCCTCTATTTTTCAGTAAGGAAACTATTGTGACGGACCAGGATCAGCTATTTCAAAATTTACAACTCAGATGGATAAAGGGGCTTTTGATTATGGAGGACAAGATAAGAGAGCTTCAAAACAAAACGTGCATTGGATTCCATGAAACGGACTTGAGGTTCCTTCATCCAGACTTAGAGGTATTGCTTGGTGTTGTGCAGGATCTCAAACAAGGAACTGGACAAGCAATTTCTATACTCAACACAGCTCGATCAGAAAGAGACAATGTAAAGGAGATAAGAGAAATGAATACACTGAAA
Source organism: Hamamelis virginiana (assembly GCA_017140935.1). Taxonomy (NCBI): domain Eukaryota; kingdom Viridiplantae; phylum Streptophyta; class Magnoliopsida; order Saxifragales; family Hamamelidaceae; genus Hamamelis; species Hamamelis virginiana. The sequence continues at coordinate 1,005,039 of JAESVK010000823.1, forward strand.
AGTGAACAATTTGTTTCAGGAATTGGATTTGATTCAGACTTGTACCAACCTGAAGGTATGCTTCATTGTTTAAACATACCTGGCTTGGTATCTCATGAACCTGATACTATAGATGCTGCCAATGCAATGAAAGGTGAAATCTTCGCACTGCTTAGGGAGTTGGATGAGTCCAAAGCTGAACGGGAAAGCCTTGCAAGAAAAACGGACCAGATGGAGTGCTACTATGAAGCTCTAGTACAGGAGCTTGAGGAAAATCAGAAACAGATGCTGGTAGAGCTGCAGAATCTCAGAACTGAGCATTCTACTTGCCTGTACACAGTTTCATCCTCTCAAGCTGAGATGGAGACAATGCGCCAAGAAGTGAATGAGCAGATCTTAAGATTTGCTGAGGAAAGACGCAACTTAGATGTCCTTAACAAGGAGCTTGAAAGAAGGGCTATCGCTTCAGAAGCAGCACTCAAAAGGGCACGTTTGAATTACTCCATTGCTGTAGATCAGTTACAAAAGGACCTTGAATTACTTTCTTTCCAGGTTTTGTCCATGTTTGAAACTAATGAGAACCTCGTTAAGCAAGCTTTTACAGAAGCTTCACAACCATCCTTTCAAGGGTACACAGAAATGGTGCAGAATCAGAACCTGGACTCAGAGGCATCTGATGCTGTCAAACTCTTGCATTATCAGAATCAAAATGCTGGTGTTAAGAAACAAATTTTGGGTAGAGATATGCTTCTGGAGGACTTGAAAAGATCACTCCGCTTGCAGGAAGAGCTTTACCAGAAGGTTGAAGAAGAACTCTGTGAAATGTATTTGGTGAATGTGCATTCGGATGTGTTTTCCAAGACTCTACAAGAAACTTTGCTAGAAGCAATTTCTGATGATAGGCGTATTAAAGACAAAATGGATGAGCTTACACAGCAGCTAGAGTTTTCAACCGAGTCAAAGGAGTTGTTGATGCAAAGGCTGCAGGCTGCTATGGACGATGTTCACACCCTGAATGAGTTCAAGGCCAGTTGCATTGCCAAGTGCGATGATCTGGCTCAGCAAAATCAAGTTTTAGAAGCTAATTTAAAAAGTGTTATTAGTGAAAATTGTCTTCTTACTGAGAAGATCACAGAATGGGAAGCCTTGACAATGGAATGCAGAAGTTATGAAAGCAAATATGTGGCCTGTGCTGCTGAGAAAACAGAATTGGTGAATTTGTTGAGAAAGGAAGATTTGGAAAATGGAAGTCTTCGAGATGAAATTTCCTCTTTGCAGGAAGAGTTAAAAGGTGTTAAAACTGAATGTGATGCGATGGCTTCTATGAAGGAAAATATGCAGAAAGTAGTTAACCTTCTGCAAGATAAGTTGGGGAGCCTGTTGGCAGCTTACGACAAACACTTCAATGGGTTCTCTCTCTCCAGTAAACCACTGTCTCAGGATTTGGATTTCAAGGATTTCATGGGTGTTGTGTCACAATTAGAAGAGTTTCAGCATAATGCATGTGGAAAGATTCTTCAACTCATGGAAGAGAAGAAAGGTCTGGAGGACGAAAGAGAGACTGCTCAAGTGTCGTTGAACTCTGCAAAATCAGAAATTCTGATCATGAAACAAAAGTTTAAACATGATGCGCACGATATTGTAAATAAATTAAATGTGTCCAATGCCCTTTTGCAAAAGCTTCAGTTGGATCTTGAGGCCATTGCTAACAGACTTGAGGTTAGCACTGAAGCTGAAGAAAAATATGCACAGCAGAACAAGGAGCTTTTTTCTAATCTTTCCCGTTTGGAAGTTGAGCTGCAACAACTTACATCTAAGAATGGGGACATTGCTCAAGAAATCTTGGCATTGGGGATTGTGACTGAGGAACTTGGAAGGAGTAAGTTGACCATGTCTGAGTTTATGCAGAAAAACCAAGATTTGACAACATCTTTACAGGAAAAGACTGATGAGTCTGTCAAACTTGCGTCAGAGCTTAATGTTTTAAAAGAAAGTTTGAGATGTCTACACGAGGAGTTGCACGTTGAAAGAGGCTTCAGAGATAAATTAGAGGGCACAGTCACAGTACTTACTTCGCAGTTGAATGAAAAAAATGACCAGTTGCTACATTTTGACCTGCAGAAAGCTGAACTGGTCCATTTCAAGCAACAAATATCAGATCTGGAATTAGAGAAGTCAAGACTAGGTCATCTTTTGCTGCAACGTGAGCAATGTCTTGAGAAGGTTCATGAAGAATCGTCTTCAATTACTGGTCTGGAAGCACAGTTATCTGGAATGCATGAATTTTTAATAGCTGCGGATATTAAACTTATTTTCACAAGGTCTCAGTATGAGTGTCAGATTGAGAAGCTTGTTCAGAAACTTCAATTCTCCGATAGGCTCCTTGGGGAGGTTCATGAGAAGCATCTTGATGTAGAGACCACACTAAACCGCTGCCTTGCTAGTGAAGCGCATTACATTGAAGAAAATGCAAGATTGATGACTGCTCTTGAATCCCTTAGATCTGAGTTAGAGGCGTCTGTTGCACGAAATAGTGCCCTTTTGGATTCAAACCGTGTTATAACGACTGAATTTGAGGCATACAAGAATAGGGCTGCAATTGTTGAGTGTAGTTATTTGAAGGACAAAAATCAGTACGAGGGTCGGATTAAGGAGCTTTTTCAGCAACTTAAATTCTCGGACAGTCACCTTGGGGAGGTTCAGAAGAAGCATCTTGATGTAGAGACCACACTAAACCACTGCCTTGCTAGTGAAGCTCATTACATTGAAGAAAATGCAAGATTGATGACTGCTCTTGAATCCCTTAGATCTGAGTTAGAGGCCTCTATCGCTCGAAATAGTGCCCTTTTGGATTCAAACTGTGTTATAACGGCTGAACTTGAGGAATACAAGAACAGGGCAGCAATTGTGGAGGGTAGTAATTTGAAGGACAGAAATCAGCATGCTCTTGAGGTTCAACAGCTGAAGCACATGCTGGCAAGTTCTGAAGAAGAGATTGATAACCTGACGATGTCTAACGAAGAACTGGAAATTAAAGTTCTAGTACTGAAAGCCAAATTGGATGAACTGTATGCTCAGATAACCTTGCTAGAGGGATGTAAAGATGAACTGACGATGCTGCAGAACCGGTGTAATGGGCTTACCCACAGGCTCTCTCAACAGATTTTGAAGACAGAAGAGTTTAAAAACTTGTCCATCCATTTTAAGGAGCTTAAAGACAAGGCTGATGCTGAATGTCTCCAGGCTCGTGAAAAAAGAGAATCTGAAGGGCCATCAGTTGCTATGCAGGACTCGTTGAGAATTGTCTTTCTCAAAGAGCAGTATGAAACCAAGCTGCAAGAATTGAGACACCAACTTTCTATTTCCAAAAAGCATGGCGAGGAGATGTTGTGGAAATTACAAGATGCCATTGATGAAGTTGAGAACAAGAAGAAATCTGAAGCTTCTCATTTAAAGAAAAATGAAGAACTATCACTGAAGATCTTGGAATTGGAAGCCGAGTTACATGCAGCACTTTATGAAAAGCGTGAAAAGATCAAGGCTTATGATCGAATACAGGCTGAATTGGAGTGCTCATTAATAAGCCTTGAATGCTGTAAGGAAGAAAAAGAAAAGCTTGAAGCTTCTTTGCAAGAGTGCAGTGAGGAAAAGGCTAAAATTGCTGTTGACCTTACCTTGATGAAAGATCGGCTGGAGAGTTCTAGATCTACCATGAATATTCAAAAGGAAAGCCTTGATGAACCACGCGAAGTGGGGAGCATGTCTGGTGAGCCAGTTATAGGAAATGCTCAAGAGGAATATCCAGTTGCAGGTACTCCAAACCATGGAAGAACAAGAACAACTGTACACATGGTTCCTGGGAATGGTAAGTACCTGGACCAAGATAGTTCAATGAATTGTGAAGTGGAAGATGCATGCTCAATGCCCATCGATGAAGGTGAGCATTCAAGTGCACTCATGAATGTACAACCCATGCAGGTAATAAATTACTTTTTTGTTGGAAATTTCATTTTCAGATAATGGTTTTTGGTTTATTCTTACCATTATAATTTTTGCATGTAGGAAGGAAATTGGTAACAGAATGCTTAATATTACAATAATAATGATAATAATGATAATAATGATGATGATGATGATGATGATGATGATCATGGTGATAATGATAATGATAATGATAATCCGTGGAGTTACTTGTATTGGCATGGGTGTGGGTGTTGGAATCTGATATGGGCAGAGAGCGTCGATTTGGGATATTCAAAAGTTAGCTTCTGGGTGTGGGGCTGTACTTTTGAAAACTATGATGAATTAGAACACAATGTAGAATGATAGCTTATATTAAAGAGTAATGCTTATTTCTAATTGCATTGTATATGCATGAGCAGAGGCTTAATGACCTTCGTGATGCTATGTTATTGCTTATAAACTTTTGTCCAAGTTGGGACAAGGAACACATATGCATATACTTTTGATGCACATATACATAATTTTGTATGGTAATTTGTGCATATAATTTATCGTTTTCCATGTGGAGCATTATGCACCTGCATGCTTAGAAATGAAACAAAAGCCTCCCCTGGCTCCCCTCTCCTTTTTTTTTTTTCTTTCCCCCTTCTTTTACTGCCATTAACTTCAGCCCAATAACTTAACTCAAACATCCAAGGAACTCAAATCAAGCTTTTACTATGTTTCCTTAAAAGTCTGAACTTTAGTTAGCAATGGATAATATTGGTAATATTGGTTGTTACTGTCGAAACTATAAATTTGGGGACCAACTGATATCATAAAATAAATAAATAATTTAAGCTATGGAGGAAAATGACTATTGCTAGCAAAGTGGATGTCTATGTCATGTTTCATAGTCGGTTTTCTGTTCTGTTGGAAACTTCTGTAACTTCTGTTGCAGTACAACTCAGCCCTTGCTCATTTGTTCTTCTGATGAACTAATTATTAGTTTATAACTGATTAATTCACGTTAATTAGCTACAAAGGATGTAAATATCAATCCCTTTTCATCTAAGCAAAGCCATAGGTTATTTTAATTTCTTTAATCCTTGATTGATCTGCGTTTTTCTTTTTTTCTTTATATAATTTTACACCTTGAATTGGTTGGTCTGTAACAAATGTATGTATATGCATAAAAATTTGGCAGGATATTCTTGTAACTAGAGGTGTACATGGAATCCCAGGGCATGCACTTGTAGATCAAGAGAACTCAATGCACAGTGACACAAAGCATTTAGCTCTTATCAATGATCATTTCAAGACCGAAAGTTTGAAATCTAGCATGGATCTCCTACATAATGAGGTATATTTTGTACCGCAAATGCAATTAGAAATATCCTAGATATCACTTAACCTGTCATAGATTGTTGGAAGGAAAATAATCATCATTTTACTTGGCTTCAGTTACAAAATTTAGGTCCTGAAATAAGATATTGCTTGGAATGATGTCTTGACAACAACCTGATCTAATCCTTCTACTTGTAGTTGGAGAGAATGAAAAATGAGAATTCGCTTCTTCTTCAAGATGATCATCATTTTGACCCAAATTATCAGGGTTTACAAAGAGAAATGACGCAATTACATAAGGTAAAATTTTCTACATCACTGCCTTAATTCTCTTATTTTGCCCTTTTTCTAGACTCTTATTTCTACCCCTTTGTCTTTTCTTAGGCAAATGAAGAATTGGGTAGCATGTTTCCTTTGTTTAATGAATTTTCGGGCAATGGGAATGCATTAGAGAGAGTACTTGCTTTGGAAATTGAGCTTGCTGAAGCATTGCAGGCAAAGAAGAAATCAAGCATCCATTTTCAGAGGTATCCATCACTTATAACTGCATTTTAACCCTGGCAAACTCGACTTCCTTTGGCAGTGGTGGGGCATTCAAAACTTTGTGCTTTTCTTTTCTTCATTCTCAAAATTGGGATTTGAGTTCTATGTTAGTGTCTCTTTGGCCTGAGCTGGTACTTATGAGGCTCAAAACCTGTGTTTTAGGAGGTTTGAGCCTGTTCTTTAGGAAGCTTGTGAAGCTTAGGCCTAGAAGGTTGCTTCCATAAAATTGCCTTGATAGCTTACCTTTAGAGGCCTGCACTTCAAACTATGAGGTGTATATTTTATACCTCACCTTTCGGGCCTTCTAGATGTTTGACTGTTTGTTGTTGTGTGCCAGAGGATTGATTACATTACACATAACAAATACTGGTCCACGATTATTGATAAAATTATAGGAGAGGATGTCCAGTGGCATATTGATATACATGGCATATGAAGGTTGGTTGTGGGATCCACCATTCTTGCCATGGATTCTGCCTGGGTTTGGTAGTCTCTGTGGCCAAATATTTGAGCCACTGGAAAATCATGATGTCTGGTTTTCTATCAATCTGGTAAAGGCGTATAGTGATGCAGGTGTAGTATAGTTTGTTCACCATTCTCCGGAAACCTATTTGTTTTAAAAACCACCTTATTGTATTAGTGCAACAGCGTACAAGATTCCACGGGTGGTCATGGTATACTTTTCTGGCCTGTGATCTCCCCCCACCTCTCAATTTTGCATGTATACTTTATACACATTTTCTCCAACTTGGGACAATAGTAGCTCATTTTAAAAATTATATGAACGGACAGAAACACTTTGGAAATTTAACATAATACTTTTCCTCCTGTCTAGTTCTTTCCTGAAACAACACAGTGATGAGGAAGCAGTATTCAAAAGTTTCAGAGACATCAATGAGCTGATCAAAGACATGTTGGAAGTGAAGGGAAGGTATGCAGCTGTGGAGACTGAACTAAAAGAGATGCACGATCGTTACTCTCAACTAAGCCTCCAGTTCGCAGAGGTTGAAGGAGAGAGACAGAAACTCATGATGACACTCAAGAACGTTCGAGCATCAAAGAAGCTCCTGCACTTTAATCGTTCCTCATCGGCCACTCTTGGGGACAATTCCTCATAGCCAGCCACAGCAATAAGCTCCCACTGGTTTCCTTTATCTGCAAAGCTCCAGAAATCATCCTTTACCAGGTTAAGATATTAATGCCTCCACCCCTCCCAAAATTTATTTAATTTTATAAATTGGCAAAAGTAGTTCTTCTGTTGCTGAGCTGCTGCAAATCCAACTTAAAATTTTCTAGATTGGTAGGGGGTATCAAAAGCTAAGATGAAGTCATGCTTTGTGTAAATAAAAAAAAAAAAGTGATTGCCGGCTGTTGTCACCGGTTTCCAATATCAGAAAATATAGATCCATGTAATATTTAGGCCTTTTCCCCCTTTATTTTTTGTCTTGATGGTGTAATTCCTTGTACTGTATACTGTATAGTTAATTAAATTCTTTAATTGACATTATTATTTCCACCTGATCCTACCTTTTTTCTTTTCTTTTTTGGTGGCTATGTTTGGATCTTTAGCGAGAAAAATGGTGAAATTTTCTTTGAATTAAATATTTTTTTAAAACATTTTTGCTCTCTTTTCTTACCGAGCTCCATACAGATTGTAGTTTTTATGTTCCCCCCACCCCCCCTTTTTGTGGTCTAATAACCACCTGAGAGGGCTATGCAAGTTCAATTTGGACCTAACCCAAAAAAATGAACATGGTTTTATCAAGATGTATGTTACCATGGAAAAATTTCAATCATACAACTAGGGTTCTTTTGCTTGGAGTCCATCCCACCCCATCTAATCCTACCAACAACCAAGGGACTCAGCGCGTGTTAGGCAATGTTTTAGTACAATGGCTGACATGACATGTTACATTGAATTTTCACATCATTGCAATGAACATATTAGTAATATCATAATGTATGATGTAACAAACCACGTCAACTATTATGATGATGTGATAATATGTCATCATATTTCCCAAAATCGATGGTTGAAGGGTGGGAGGAAAACTAATGAAAGGCTAGCATTTTCTATAAAAAAAGATAGAGAAAAAAATTAGTATTGTATGCATGTCCAAATGTCATTTATGGATAGTGCAGTCATTCAGAGGAAGATAAACTGAATGTGTAAGCATCTGGGGCTTTTCAGTCAACCTCCTAACCTTTGTGCTGTGTGCAAGAGTAGAATTTCAGATCCTCCAGTCAATGGTTCAAGGATTGGTAGATGACAAATTGAGATTTAATGCAGTCTGGGCATTTTAGTCAGGAATTTGCCATGTCCATATTTATGTTTATTTTATTTATTTTTCTTTGAGCAACTTTCATTCTGTATCAAATTCTAATCAATTTGGTCAGACTTTTCTTAGAAGCAACTGAGCCAACATAATTCATATATGAAGCTGATGAGTTCAATAAATAAGCAGAGTGGCCACCCAGTAAAATTCATATGTAATGATGAAAACTTCTTGTATCCATTGAGAAAAGCAATTCTGTAATATAATAAATCTCTGTATCAAACCAAATTAATCTGCTGTTTTATGACTGTATTGTTTTCTTTTTTTTTGCCCTTTCTTTTTCTTTTTTTAGGGTATCAAGAGCCCAAGAAGGTTCTCTTGATTTACAAAGCTTCTAAACCAACAAAACCACCCAGTTCCCTTTTCTCTTTCGCATATGTCGAAAGGAATTTCAATGTAATTTACCGTAAGAATCGATAAGAGCAAAGCAACAGATAACGTTCATGGCAATAGACATCCAAGCTTTTCTTGTTTCTTCAGCCCCTTGAAGCCAGGACCACCTGAAATGTGCAAAGCTTCTATCTGCATCTCAACAACCACCTATTATTGGAAACACACGGAGAGAGACACGAACACCAAATAAAGAAGCTTTGTCAATCTTGATTGCTTGGCGTTAGAGGATTGAGCATGAACATCTGCTCTTCTTTGGGGAATCCTCCTGCTGTTTACCTGTGAGAAAAAAAAAAATTGCATCAGGTGTTGTGTTTTAGGAGCTGCATTTTGCATTCGGCATTGTGTGTGTGTCTATATATATATATATATATATATATATATATATATATTATAGTTGAAGGCATATTCATGAATAAGGGCTTTAAATATAAATGTGAATGTGCTCTCCTGTTGCATATGTTTTTGTTACCGGAACAAGGATATAAAAAATTAAAGAACTAGTTTTGCTTTGCATAGGTGAGGAAATGCATCAATAAGTAAGAACTAGTATTTAACAATCGGGTACTTGCAATATTAGTTAAGAATGATGGCATAAGGGGGTAACCAAATGCAGAATATTAAGTACATTATAAGAGATTATATGGTATATATTAACAAAAAAGTTTGGTCTGAAAAATGGGTGTGCTTTTAAAGAGCTGTCCATTTGATGCATAGTAGTTTGATGCAGCAATGACAAAAGCGAATTGGTTTGATGCAGTAAAGAACAATAGTGGTTTAATGCAGCAATAACAAGAACAGCATTTTATGGTAGATTGGGCAACCAAGAGGCAAGATGTTTGTAAACTGATGAAAGTTGACATCAAAATTATGGATGGTTTGGGGGAAAGATTAGAAAATAAGAAATGAGTGTACTCAGGAGCATGTAATCCTATTAAATAAAAGAGATTCAACTAAGATGCATGGTTGATGCATGTGTACAAAGATCAACTGCAGCGATCATAAGAAATACTTTAAAGAAGCTTGGAGGCTCCAAAAAAGCAAGGGGTGGCCAAAAGAAGAACTGAACTGTAGTAAATGACATTTGAAGTCTTTTTTTTGAAAGAAATATGGCTTTGGACAGAATCAGCAAAGCATCGTCTGTACTTTGTATAAGAGAATCCGAATAGGCGAGAGAATGCTAATAATTATGATAAATGAAGTTACACCATTTTAATCCCCATGTATGCATTCATACAGCATTGTATACACACACACACACACACACACAATATATATATATTCAAGTATGTCTGGTAAACATAAATAATAATATGCTTTATTACCACTATTTTTATCTGACAAAGGAGGACGGATGACAACATGCATTGTGATGACACCTCCTGGAAGTTCACCAACAGGGAGTCTGGACTCAGCAAGTGTCCTGTTGTTTTCCAGTATCTTTCCCGCATTAATAAGCTTCACATCATTTATTGTCTTTGGACCATTTTCTTTATCTACCAAATATAAACACTTTTACATGAGGAAATGGAAGTAATTGAAATTGAAAATACAATAATGTGATTATTGCTATAGGAAATGATACAATGTTATAAGGCTCATCATCAAGTTGCCAACAAAAAGAAGATTTGGGCTCCCTACCGGAGCAGCACAAAATAATAAACAAGGGAACTAACAGGTATAGAATAAAACAAATCGATATTATTTTATACATAAATGTTGTTAAATTTTAAGAGTACAGTCATAGACTCTTTTGCACTCATAGCTCTATCATAGATCTTATGAATGATTCTTAATCTGTCATTTCAAGTGAACTAATGACTCAGTATTTTGGAAAGAGCAGGACCATGCTGTCAACCCCATAAGATGAGGCAGTGTGGATAATAATTAAAGTAGCACTGTTTACCAGTCACAGTGTTCATATATCTCATTTTTAATCACTTAAAAACAAGGTACTTTCGAACATAAATTGAGCACCTTCATACAGAATATTTATTTCAACAATTTTGGTGTGATTATCCAATATATCAAGGAGTACCCTCTAGCATTGGGTTCAAGAGAGTTCTTAAATGTGTGAAAAAATAGTAAATAATAATAAATAGCTGGCAGTTATCATCAATACTCACCTTGGTCATTGGTAGTTTGGTACCTTCTTGTCGAAGCTCAGATGGAAGGAATTGAAGAATTTTCCGTGGTACAAGTAGGATAATTAATTCACAAATACGCTATTGACATGTTTTAGGAATTTAATAGCAATGATAGTAGATTGAGGATAATGGTTTTTTGAGAAACAGGATTACTTGTCTTCGAAACCTTTTTTGGGCATGTCATAAATGGATTAGATGAGGATATAGCTTCTACAAGAGACGCCCTATCCAAGTGGGGATGTCTTTTTTCTTCCCAAGAAACAGATAGAAAGATAAAGCAGTGCACAGGGACATTTCACAAAACAAAAATGAAGAAAAAGAAGGATAATAGTAGCGAATGGGCACTGGCCATGGGAAAAAGTTGGCTTTTCTTGCTAAATTTGGTAGATCATGACAAGGGGGCAGGAGATATATGTATATCCGTGGGTATACATGTATGTTGGAATAAAGCCAATATATATATTTTCATGCTGAAGAGCATGGAATTCAAACAATATCAGTATTCAACTCTTCAACGTGATTAGCATTCTGCATGTATACTTGTTCTCATGTATTCTGGTTTGAAGCTTGTGGTCTCTAAACAGTCACTGCATTGTCATTTTGAGAAGCCTCCTAGCGGCTCGGGACATAAAACACGCATTGACACAAGTAAAGAAGCACTGTTTTGACTTTTAATCTTATATCTCATAATAAAAATTTAGAGCACCGCATAACTTTTTTCAATAAGCCAATACAAACTTGTTCACAAGAGAGTATAGTTTGTGATTTGTATATTCATTTGCTAAGATTTGTCTTTCTTACTTCAAGGGATTCCCATGAAACACCCAATTTTGCGCCTATAAGGACAAAAAATAAGACAACTCAAGCAAGTTTTTGTACCGCGCGCGCATTAGGATATCAATTTTAATTACAGAAAAATAAAATAAAATTAAGAACATTTCATCTATCAGACAACTAATGTGTAAATATCATATAGTAGAAAATTAATGCAATTAACAGACACCACTACTAATGTGAAAGAAAACAGAGAAAAATTCATTGTTTATGCATTTATTTGGCAAAGCTCACAAGGGGAAAACAACAGAAACATGCCAAAGTGCAAAAGAGCACCACAGAACAAATCATCAGGCAGAGTAGTGCTAATGTTAGATTTGTCTTGACAAAAATTCAGGCATAAAAGAGATGTTTTCTTGCAAAAAAGCAACCCAAAAAAATAAATAAAAATGATATAGTTTTCTCCAGCTTCATGATAAATGGAGCCCCAGTACAAACACTTTTCCTCCCAAAACATTTTCCAAGTAAATATTTTCTGTGGAAACAAACAAATATGCAATCAGAATCAACAGATCTTAATGCAGAGACTGAAAATCCCAGACGACAAATAAAAACACATAGAATTATAACAAAGAGTCCAAACAACATAAACATAAATGAAGCATGAGAGAGAGAGAGAGAGAGAGAGAGAGGGAGAGAGAGTTTTCACCCCAAAAAAAAAAAAAAATGTAAGGAGAGAGTATAAGGGATTTATAACCTTTTGGCCATTGGGCAAGTATTTTTTCTTTGAGAGATCCTACAGTGGTAGCTGGACTATACTTGCTCGGACCGATGTCGGCGCCATCGGAGAGCCTGAATTTGAGCTCAATCAATTCTTCTTCTGCCATTAAACAAATTCCCACCCGACCAAAAAAAATAAAATACCCACCTCAAATTCTCATAATCCTCTCCTTATATCAACTTGAATTCTACAAAAAAAAAAAGACTCAAAATGATTTCCTTTATATCCCCTTTTTTTCTGTGACAGATTTTGACCAGAGAACTAGAAATTTTCTTCCTTTTCAAGTGAAAGTCAACATTATAGAAGAACCCAGATCAAATCTCTTAATATTATCTCTACAAATCAATCATTAATACATGAAACAAAACACCCTTTTTCAACAAGTAATCTTCTGATAAAAAAAAAAAATCCAAGAAATTAATGAGCTGAATCTAAGAAAAGGAGTTGTAGCTCAAGAAAATGTTGAGAGATGTATGAAGAAAATCAACAAAAAAATAGTGAAATAATAATGAGGGGAGAAATACTCATCATCATCTGAAGAAGGAAGACAACAGGCTTCCTACAAATTGCTTGATGTAGAAAGAAAGAAAACAAACTACCCACTTGGAAACTAATCAAGTTGGATTTTTTAACCTCAATCTACCAGAAAAATCTAATGATTTAGATATTCACACTTTCATACGTACCCATATATCTTCTTATATATTACAAAATAACCACTATATATGTATATAATTATATATTATATTTTTGTAACCCAAAAAATAAAATAAAATTGTATATTATATTTACATCTGCAAATAGTAGGAAGCAAGAGAGGAGGCAGCAGCTGGGGGAGGTCGGATTAATTGGGGTCACGTCGTATTTAAATTACAGATTACATGCATTTCATTGATTTCAGTATTTATTTATTTTTAGTTGATGATATATGTTTTTTTTTTTTTTTTTGCTATACCGGTATTCTGGGCGAGTTTGCACATATCAGACTAAATTCTTTACCCTGAACAAGACTTTCGAAATAAGGCTTGTGTCTTGTGATCCGTGGTCCAGGATATTAGTAGCTAGTGGGAGTAGGGTTTTAAGTATCGAGTAACGAACCCATAATGGTAACCATGGACGTAGCTAGCATGGGGCAAGGGTGGGCAATTGCCCACCCTGACATTTTGAAAAAAAAAAAATCAAAAATCAAAAATCAAAAATCAAAAATCAGGCAGTCTCTTCTAGAGCAACTTGTTGAGCATATTTTCAGAAACTGACCGTTAGATTTGATGCTCCTTTTATGTATATCATGCCTACCAAAAATTACCGTGATCCAACGGTTGGTTCCTAAAAAAATTGACTGTGAAAAAAGGGTGACATTTTAAAGAACAAAAAAGTCGCAATTTTTCAAAGTTACATTTTTCAGAAACCAACCGTTGGATCACTGTGATTTTTGGCAGGCATGATATACATAAAATGAGCATCAAATCCAACGGTCAGTTTTTGAAAATATGCTTAACAAGTGGCTCTAAAAGAGGTCACCTGAAGTATCCACCATCAGGTGCACCTTATATTAGCAGCTTTGTTTAATAGATACTTTTCATGTTACTTTTAAAAGATGAAACCTTAAATTTCATTCTTTTAGAATTTTGCCCACCCTAGTTATAAATCCTGGCTACGTCCCTGATGGTAACAGTAAATATAACGAGTATCGGGTATATCGGGTGATACATAATGGGTATCGGGTGCTAGGGCCGTGAATTTTTTTTTTTTAATTTTTACACACCAACCCCCAAAAGCAGTAATACACTTACATTTACCCTATATTAATACATATTAATATTTTCAAAGAATTCTAGTGAATTTATTTCAAGTATTCACAAATCATGTTACTCAATTAAAATTAATTGAGTAATTAAGTAGAACTCTTTAAATATAAATAAACGTGTTAAAAATTCATGTACATCCATAATTTATAATTATTTTGAAAAGTATTTTTGTAATATATTTTTACAAAAAAAATTATGTAAGTTATAAGTTACTAGCTTGCAAGTTAAAAAGTTTTAAAATAAAACCAAAATTTCATTTGAATTGTATTATAATTTTTTAAATGTTATTAAATTTATTATTTATTCTTTTAAGAATTAAATTTTTGCTCATATTTTTTTAATTATAATTTTTTTGGCATTTTAGCTTAATTTGCTATGAAATATTTATAACTATTTAAAAAAGCCAACTGAAATATGCAATTTTAATTTTATAAAAAAAAATTATAAAAAAAATAAAATTTATACTATTAAATTGGAAGTTAACTTAACTACACAAGTCAATTAACCATTGGTTGATATTAAATAGTGAAACTCATTTTAAAAAAAGGACAACAAATATATATAGTCATATATCTTAAGCCTCTGAGTGTTCTGGAACAGTAGGGGGTGTAAATCTACACACACATACATATCGCTTGGGTGGGTAGAGAGTAGAGACTACAACGCCCCACCAAAATGAGGAGCCCGCTAATTGCTTCCCTTACGTGATGGCGACGGTGGAGTCCTCACACTTGAACTCACAATATGCTTTTTCTTTTTCTCTCCTTTTTATCTTCCGATTTCTTCTTCTTTTTCTCTCAATCCAACACTTAAGGGACCAAAATCATAATACTTTATCAGTTATATTTGAAAGAAAAGTAAAGTAGTGTGTTGATTGTTAGGGATCTCTACTTGCATCTGAGAGCTATGGATTTCCTGTCATTCACGTGGGTGTAAAGGGAATCAGGGTGTAACGGCCTTTACACACCTTTAAGCATCGTATCGGGCCGATACGCCGTGATTGCTTTGCACATATAATATCGGGGTGTAAAGCGAACAGGAGTCTTTGAAGTCCCATTCGTATCGGGCGATACTTAAAACTATGAGTGAGAGTCGAACAAGGGATCGAGAGACTTGGTAAACCCTTAACCCTGCTTAATCCACCACTAATCTACCCACTCTGGGGTTATTGATGATATATGTTATAGAGATATTAATAAGTTAATTACATAAAAATAAATAAATAGATTTTTTTTTTTTGGCCTTTTTGAATAACAACAGAACTTCATAGGCTTTATATGCTTAATGTATATACACTTTAACATATTAGCATAAAGAAAAATGGTCTATAGGCCGCTGCAATTTTTTGTTTTGTTTTGTTTTTTTTTGTTTTTCTATGTATTTTGACAAATTTTAACTATCCAAATTTAATATTATTTTTCATTAGAAGTAGGTTATCATTATTTGTTATATAGAATAAAGATTTGATATGTTACTATGTATTCAATGTAGGCCAATTCTTTTTCTTTCGAGTTAAGATGATATTATGTAAATCTGTTAGGCCTGTCTTCCCTTTTTGTTCTCTCTTTCCATCGAACCAAACAAAAATGTTCGACAGTTTTGTAGTTTAAGTGGCATGCATTTTTATTATATTTTTTGTAAAGATTTCTCGAGTTTAAGCATATACAAAATTTCATCAATACTTTTATTCTTTAAGAAAAAGAGAACAACAATTCTATATCACCCGACACTTTAACCCGAAATTAAAAACCACCATGAAATATCATGATTTGAATGGTGTGTGAAAAAGAGGGAAACAGTTTGATAAGAGACACCTTAATACTCAAAGCAGGACACGTCATGATGATTTTTAGTTTCGGGTTAAAGTGTCTGGTGCTATAGTATTTTTCAAAAGCGAAATATAAGAGGGGATGACTGGTCCAACTATAACTTAATTTCCTCAAGGCAATTAAGTTATAGTTGGACTTTCATTCCATCAACCATGAACAATCTCAAACATGCAAATTGATGTCTCATTCATTGATCTCAAGTTGTGCAATGAATAGTTTTAAGCAATAAGTAGTTGACTAATCTGAATTATTACAAGGGTTGTGTGTTGCTGATTCTTTAAAACTTCATTTTCACCAACTTCTGCGAAGGCTCTGTTTGGACTTCTCATAAAAATTAAACCCATCACTTATTTATTTATTTATTTCTTTTGGAGTCAAAATACATCCATTTACAATGCAGCCATCATCATTGAATGCAGGCATGGACCCATGCTCTAAACATGTGCATGGAGATTAAATAAAATTACCCACTACTAGCTACCTGCAGAGAGACTATATAACATGGACATACAAAAAAGTAGTAATACGAAAATTGAATGAAATGATTTTTCCATGAAAAGTTAAACACACCATATAAAAATAACAGTCCAATACAGCCAAACAGCAGTCTGTAATGAAAATCAATTCATGAAATGTTTGGGAAAATTGGTTCATTCCCAAAAATAGAATTTAGCCCAGGGTGGGTAGCTTAGTAGTGGAGCAAGTAGGGCTAAGGGCTTACCAAGTCTCTTGATCCCTTGTTTGACTCTCACTAGCTACTAATATCCGGACCCACGAACCACAAGGTGCAAGTTTTATTTTGGAAGTCTTGTTCGGAGTGCAGAACTTAGTCTGGTGCACGCAAGCTGGCTCAGGATACCTATATATAGAAAAAAAATAAAAAATAGAATTTTTGGAGATGACATTGGCACACGTAGCCTAAAAGGACTTGTTCAGAAATGGAAGTCACCTTATAATTATTTCATTATTATTATTCATTTTTTTTTTGAAGCTGATGGGACAATTTCACCTAAATTTCCTTTTTTTTTTTTCCCAAATAGATGATTGGTAAAAGTTACACGAAACCTTCTCTCTAAAGTAACTGATTAGTTTTATATATAAAATCTTTTTAAAGTTTAAAATTAAATAAATAATTCATTTAAAATTATAGGTCAAATTCCTAAAAGCCCCATTCAACTTCACAAATGAAAAGGGATGAAGAATTACAAATTCATAATTAAGCAACTTTATCTATTTGTTTAGTTAAGTTTAGGGGATTAGCTGATCTTGATTCTGACCTTTTGTTTAAGAAGTTATTTGTTTAGCTTTGAAGTTCAAGAGTTTTTTAATTTGAATTATATATTTTTTTATTTTGCTGAAAATAGAAATCTACACTTATCCCAGGCTCTTTTAATATTAACAAATTGATATTGATATACTCTCATATGCTCGAATCCGAAATCCGTCCTTTCCTGAAAATAGAAATACATGTTTCTAAAAATAAAAAATAAAAAATTGTGCGACAATTAAGGTATAATTGACAATGGTACCTTAATTGTTGCATTACTATTATTTTTGTTACACATTATCACATCATTTAATTGTTCCATGTATCTATATACATATATACATAGAAAATATATAGGAATGATAATTGTGGGGTATCCGTTTTGAAAAATTGACTGTCAGATTAGATACTATACTTATGCATGTCTTGCATGCAAAAAATACATTGATCAAAAAGTTAGTTTTTTAGAAATGTCACGGAAAAAAACTATGATAATTTTCAGCAGTCACTGTTTTTCACAGTATGTATTTTAAAATACTGGCATTAGATTACTATGATTTTTTAATACTGGCATTGGATTACTGTAATTTTTTGCATGCATGACATTCATAAGAAGAGTATGTGATCCAACAATCAATTATTCAAAATACATATCCCACAATTAGTTACAGGTATCAAGCTAACTTTAAGTCAGCGTGTGCACAGGATCGGACTGTATATATTTATACCATTTGTATTAAATAATATCACAATTGACATAATTATTGGTTTGATATGTTAGGTCATTTGTTGTCTCAATTATGATATAATCCTATTATATAATATATGTCACCTCAGTTATGAAAAGAAGATGCTACTTCTAAGTTTGGACAAGATAATTTAAGTTTACTAATTAAGTCTAAATAGTTGTTCCTCGAAACAAAGTAAAAAAAAAAAAAAGCCTAAATAGCTATATATCTCTAAAGTAGCCTAAAGTCTAATTAACTATTGAATACTGACACTAGACCATTACAATTATTTTTTGCCAACCTTTATTCAATTTCTGGAAACAAGGTGGTGCAAGAGAGGACCAAAGTGCGTCAAGAGCAATGAAAGTGCTTTTAGCATTGATTCTCAGAGACAAATGAAGCCATTTAAAGCATGCTTCTTTCATTTGAGGTAATTGGTAAAATATATATGGAGATGTTAGTGTAAGGTGCACCTAATCTAAAGTTAGGTCAAGTGATTTCTGTGGGGTTTATTGCATAAAAGATTTTCAAAAGTTAACCGTTGGATTAAATATCTCTCTTGTGTATATTATGCCTGCCAAAAATCACAGTGATCCAACTGTCGGTTTCGAAAAAAAACCGATTGTAAAAAAATGATGATATTTTGAAGAGTAATTTTTTTTTTTTTTTTGGGTTCAAAAATTGACTGTTGGAGCGCTTTAATTTTTGGCAGATTTAGCATACGTAAGAAGAGTATCTAATTAAACGGTCAATTTTGCAACTGGCCCTATAGAAATCATCTGATGCAAACTAGCATCTTTGTAGTAAAAATATTTCTCTCTCTCTCTCTCTCTCTCTCTCTCTCTATATATATATATATATATATATATATATATAGAGAGAGAGAGAGAGAGAGAGATGTTCTTATGAGGGATACGTCATTTTAACTAAAATCAGCTAAAACCCTTGAGCCATTGGATTTGAATCTTGAGATGAATCATGCATTAAGTAAATGAAAATCCAAGGGTTTGTGTCCTTAGCTGATTTTAGTTCAAATGAGATATAGCTGATTGATATATATATATATAGGAATGATCACTTGCGGTGTACTATTTCAGCCGTGCCCGTACGTGGTGTACACGCACATCGCGTGATGTGACAGTTGAGATCGTGTACTGCATTTGCAGTATGTACCGCAATTGATCAATTCAGTATATACATACATATTACTTACCATTAAAAAAAAAATTAATAGAATCAAACTGGAAGAAAAATAGTAAAAAATAATAATTATTTAGATAGGATTTGCATGATTTGATTATTATTATGTTTTTAATCTCCAACTTGATTTGATTATGAGGACATGATGGAGGCATCCAACTACGTTCAATGTTCAGTTGATATTAAGAGATAAACTTAATTTAATGCTTGAGATTGATTTTTTCTTTTGGACTCATTCGTGTTGCCTGCTACAACTTGCATCTCCACATCATTCACTGATTCAAAGTAATGGAATGCCAACCACGTACTAATCTAGTAATGTGAATATATAAATATTAAAAATAACCAAACATGGCCTTAACAAAGCCCTGTTCATGCCGGCTAACAATTTAAAAAAATTCAATCTTAAATAAAATGATAAGATGTCAAAATATTGAACTCAAAAAACCTTTAATTCCAATTACATAGAATCACATGCATAAATCATTAGTATTAGAAAAATATTAAATGGACCAAATTTTAGACCAAAATTTTTAAACCAACTGATCTGTCAGAATCACATTGTCTCGATTTTTGTGTATTTTTGAAATGCACAAAAATCAAGACTGTATTATTCTGACACATCATTTGGTTTATAAATTTTGATCTAAAATTTAATCCATCCAGTATTACTCTTATTATTATTATTATTATTATTTATCTTCTTGCCCTCCAAGATATTGGAATATATGTTAAATATTCCAATACCCAGCTCGAGGCATTGTGCATATGATAACTACCAACAATTTTTAGGACTTGCAGCACTCATTCCAACACAACATGCCGCCCTATAAGAATAGGGGCGCAGCTTAAAGTTAAATTTCTCTCTCTAAAAAATTTGGCTGACCACCTTTTGAGTAGGCGCACAACATATTCAAATGTTTACACTGTTGAAGCTGAAATTATGGTGAATTGGGGTGGTCCCATTCACTAACTTTCAGCTCCTACATATGCAACTTGAAGGAAAATTTTCTTCTTTTAGCCTACGTTTGGATGTCAGAAAAGTTGAGGGAAAGAAAAGGAAAATGGTAAAACATGGTTAAAAAAGAAAACCATTTTTAAGCAATTTTGAGCATTTTTCCTTTCCTTTCTATCATACTTTTCAAGATCCAAACAGAGCGTTAAGTTTTAATAACATCAACAAACCTCAGCTCTTTGACCAAAGATACATGGGGCAACCCTTCTGCTTCAAGTCTTCAACCAACAGCAGTTCAAGCCCTAACATTAAAATCAACAAATGAGCCAAAAACTCTCAACTATCCAAAGTGGTCTAGCAAACATATGAGAATTCTCTCCCCCTAGTATACACCTGTTCATTATTCTACAAGTAGTGTTGTCCAAATCT
This sequence comes from Hamamelis virginiana, assembly GCA_017140935.1. Lineage (NCBI taxonomy): Eukaryota > Viridiplantae > Streptophyta > Magnoliopsida > Saxifragales > Hamamelidaceae > Hamamelis > Hamamelis virginiana. The sequence continues at coordinate 1,025,494 of JAESVK010000823.1, forward strand.
GAAAAGCACCATTTCACTCAAGTCACTACTATCATGTGCTGAATAATTCTGTACTCAAATTCAAATATACCGCGTTGAAAAAAATGAAACTTCCATAATGAAATCATAGTGCAATTACGCAGAGACACCCAGATAAAGTCAGGCCAAATTGTCCCATTGTTAACTCCAGAACAACGAGGCCCGCCACTAAGGAAAGCGAGGGGTCAGTGGAATACTAAGAATAATAATGAAGGTTATTTTAATAATGTTTCGTGGACCAAAATGAGAGAGAATCTGAACTAGATTCCTGCTAGTCATAGATCTAAATCCAAAACCAAAAATATAAAAAGTGAAGTGCTGCCAAGTAGGATATGATGAGGAGGTTAGTGGGTTCTTGTTCTTCAAGTAGTAATCAAAGAAAAATGAACATATGCTCAGTGCTTTGTGATGTGAAAAGGGGACCAAAAAAAACAAACAAACAAATAAGAAGCTGTAAACCTGCCACATTAACATCATCGAACAACAAAATATAAAACTATAGAAGATAAAGTTAGGCACTAAAACTGGTGTCATATTTCTGTTTCATCCTAACTTTAAAAAGGTCACCCCGATG
>JAESVK010000823.1:1036085-1054883 GCA_017140935.1 Hamamelis virginiana
CATGTGTATCAAATTTGGGAATTTTCCAATGAGTAGATTAATTTCTATAATTTTCTGAAGTTTAGAAATATTGAAACTTTGAAAATTTGTAGTATATTGTGTATATGTCCGAAAATTCTGAAATTTGAGTATATTGTAAAGCTTGAATTTATGGATTTTTAGAGACAAGAATCATGGAAAAAGACCTATGGATGAATGGAAATTTCTAGAGAGAGAAAGTTTCCTTGAAGCTTTAATAGTGACACAAAGTGTATTTTCATAGTTTATCGAAAAATTATGATTTTTACATATATGATGTAGATTGATTTTATATGAATTTAGAACTATGAATCACTTCAATTGGATGTGAATTGTGAGAGAAATTGAGAACCGAAGTTGCCGAAAAATCGGAAATTTTATTAACGAGCCTACTTGGGCATCATTTTTAAATATGTTCGGATGGGAGGTGTTATACACCACCATGATATTTTGAAAGCTTATATCACACAGATTCTATAACATCTTGAATCATCCAAATCGGATGAGTAACGAAGGAGTTATAAGTGTGCAAAGTTGGCCAAAAAGAATGGATTATTGTATAGAAAATACATGTGGATAGAAAATTAACTATCTTCCACATTGTGAGTCTTTGGAAAATAGTTAATTTTCATGAATAATTGATTTTTATAAAATCATGATGATTAGTGAAAGACCTTGGAAATACAAGTTATGGAAATTATATTGGCATATATATAAACTGTTAATATATGCATGTGATATTTGTAAAGTTTATAACATGCTGTTATTATTATGAATAAAATGATGAAGCATGTTAATTGTTATGTATAAAATACATACATATGATGATTGCCATAATTATTGCACATAAAATTGGCATATGGCATGTGGTGATGATGTTATGAGAAAGTGACTGGGTTTAACAGTAAATTCCATACATCTCATAGTAACAATGTGTTTTGAGAAAATAAAACCGTACACTTGTCATGTGAATATGCGTATATGGGCGCGCATGTTACGCGTGCAAGCAAAGCGGACAATATTGTTACTTGGAGAAGTACGGGGTGTTACAGTGGCACAGTTACATGTGGTGGCTCAAGTTGAGTGAGCAGAATGATTATTTGTATATCACTGATATGAGATATATGATTGAAATGTATGCATAATTGACATACATGAATTGTTGATATGAGATGTATGCCATAGGTATTGTATAATTGCATCTGGCATGAGACACAGTTACATGTGAAATATATTGCATAGAAAATCATATATGATTATTTTTGTAACTGTGGAGTTGAGATACCACCGATGGACAAAAGATCCTGGAAACAGTTAGTGCACTAATATATCACCCTTGCTAAAAACAGTACGTAAATCCTCTTGTCAATGAGTGACAATCGCGGTAGGTCCTAAAAAGGCGGGGACTGGGTGATATACATCCTAAAAAGGCGGGGATGCTATGGACAAAAGATCCTGAGAATGGTTAGTGCATTAATATATCACCCTTGCTAAAAATAGCACGTAAATCCTCTTGTCAATGAGTGACAATCGCGGTAGGTCCTAAAAAGGCGGGGACTGGGTGATATACATCCTAAAAAGGCGGGGATGCTGTTGTGGTTAAGATGGTTGAGTACCTTAAAAATGAGGTAGCCATCTGTTATGTGAATGGTTGATGTTTTGCAGGAAAAGCAGGACAGAGAAGATGGTTGAGTACCTTAAAAATGAGGTAGCCATCTGTTATGTGAATGTTATGATGTTTTGCAGGAAAAGCAGAATAGAGAAAATGACAGGTATGAATGCATGAGCATTGCATCATATATCTGTCATATGCATAAAGCATGCATGTACTGTAAAATTATTTATTGTGAAAAAGTGATGGATATATTCTGTAATATATATAAATGAATTACAGATATGATGATTTATTTATGTGATATTTGGTTGATGATAAAATTTGTTGACAGATATGAGAATATGGAAGGATGTGAATATTTCTGAATGTATTGAGATAAGAAGATATTGTATTCTTGTAATATGAATAACAATAATAAAAATGACTCGCCATGGACTAGGCAATTTGCTGAACCATGTAAATCCTGGTGTTTGTTTATTTTTCTGCTATGTGTTTTCTTTAAGAGGATGACACGTTATCAGCATGAGACTCTATCCAACTCAGTAAACTAAATGGATGTTTTTGGAATTTGGGTACATTACGGGACTGTACTCAGGATACAAACTAGTACTCAGCGCTATCTTTAATTGTTGAGATGTTGAAAAAAAATATTTAAAGACTTCCGCACGCGTATTTTGAAAAAACTGTGATAATTTTAAAAAGAAATTACTCAAAAGATAAGCGCTTGGTGTTTTATGTCACTGTGGCATTTCCGCATAGGGGTAACCCTGTGTGGGGTGTTACACGCAGCAAGAATAAAAGTCAACCCAACTCAGATTCAAAGAAAAAGAAAGGTACATGTTGGTTCTGTGGCAAGCAAGGACATTTCAAAAGTGAGTGTAGATCATTCAAAAAAGAAATCTGGAGAATCAGAGTCCAAAAATAAAATACTGGCTGTTATTTCCGAGATAAATGTACTCGAGGATGATGGTGATTGGTGGATCGATTCTGGAGTTACAAGACATGTGTGTAATGATAAGAGCTTTTTCAACACCTATGAACCGGTGGATGATGGAACAGTTCTCTACATGGGCAACTCTTCAACAACTGCTATTAAAGGCAAAGGAACAGTGGATTTAGAATTTACTTCTGGGAAAATTTTGTCTTTAACTAATGTATATCATGTACCTGAAGTTAGGAAAAACCTTGTATCTGGAAGCATGCTTAATAAGTATGGCTTCAAGTTAGTTTTTGAGTCAGATAAGTTTATACTGTCTAAGGTTGGAGTTTTTGTTGGGAAAGGATATTTGTATCAAGGAATGTTTAAGCTTAATATTAATAAAATAAATAATTCTATTTATATGCTTGATTCTTTTTATTTATGGCATGCTAGGTTAGGACATGTTAATACTAGGAAAATGGATGATATGATTAAATTAGATTTAATTCCTAAGTATGATAATAACATAGGAGATAAATGTAAAGTATGCATGCAAACTAAAATAACTAGAATGACATTTCCTAAAGTAGAAAGAACCACGTCTTTGCTAGAACTTGTTCACAGTGATGTATGTGACATGCATAGCACTCCCACAAGAGGAGGCAAAAAGTATTTTGTGACATTTATAGATGATTTTTCTAAGTTCTGTTATATTTATCTTTTGCATTCAAAAGATGAGGTACTTAGTAAATTTGTAGCTTATAAAACAGAAGTTGAAAATCAATGTAATGTCAAAATAAAAAGACTAAGGTTTGATAGAGGTGGAGAATATCATTTTCCTGAATATTGTGAAAATGTTGGTATTATACATGAAACTTCTGCACCTTATACACCTCAACAAAATGGTGTTGCTGAAAGAAAGAATATGACCTTAACTGAAATGGTAAATGTTATGCTCTCTAATTCAAGCTTAACCACTGGTTTTTGGGGTGAAGCATTGCTAACTGCATGTTATATACTAAATAGAATTCCTTTCAAAAAGAAAAACATGACTCCTTATGAGCTTTGGAAAAACAAAAAACCTAACTTAAATTATTTTAGAACTTGGGGTTGTAGGGCAATTGTAAGATTGCCTGATCCTAAAAGGAAAAAGTTAGGAGAAAAAGGGATTGAATGCATATTTCTTGGTTATGCTCTATATAGTAAAGCATATAGGTTTTTGGTAATTGAGCCCAATAATTCAATAGAAATAAATACAATCATAGAATCACGTGATGCAGTATTTTATGAAAATAGATTTACTACTATTCCAAAATTAGAATCTAATCAAGAAAAGGAATTAATTCCTTTATCTTCTGAAGAAAATATTGAACCTAGTGAATCTATTGAACCTAGAAGGAGTAAAAGGGCAAGGACTGCAAAGTCTTTTGGTCCTGATTTTGTTGTTTATCTTGTAGAAGGAACTAGGAATTCACATAATAGACAGACAATGGTTTCACCTGTTATGGAACCAGATCCATTAACCTTTGAAGAGGCTATGAAATCTAAAGATTCTGCTTTCTGGAAAGAAGCTGTCAATGATGAGATAGATTCTATTATGGGCAACAAAACATGGAAGCTTGTTGACATGCCTCCTGGATTTAAACCAATTGGTTGTAAATGGATTTTCAAAAAGAAAATGAAGGTTGATGGAACTATTGAAAAGTTCAAAGCAAGACTGGTTGCTAAGGGTTTTACTCAAAAGGAAGGGATTGATTATTTTGACACATATGCTCCTGTAGCAAGAATCTCTACCATTAGAGTATTGATTGCCCTAGCTTCTATATATAAACTTCAAATCCATCAAATGGATGTCAAAACGGATTTTCTAAATGGAGAGTTAGAAGAAGAAAAATATATGGAGCAACCAGAAGGTTTTGTAGTACAAGGTCAAGAGCAGAAAATTTGTAAGCTTATTAAATCACTCTATGGACTTAAACAAGCACCTAAACAGTGGCATGAAAAATTTGATAAGATTATAATATCAAATGGTTATAGGATACATGAATCAGATAAATGTGTTTATAGCAAGTTTTCTGATAAACGAGGTGTAGTTATATGCTTATATGTAGATGACATGTTAATTTTTGGTACTGATCTTGAAGTTATAGAAAGTACAAAACAATTTTTATCATCAAACTTCCAGATGAAAGATATGGGCATTGCAGATGTTATTTTGGGAATAAGAATTAAGAGGGAAAAAGATAAATTAATTCTTACTCAGTCACATTATATTGAGAAAATTCTTAACAAATTTAATCAGTATGATAATACAACCATGTTTACACCTTATGATCCACATTTAAAATTATATCCTAATACTGGTAGGGCTGTTGATCAATTATTATATTCTAGGGTGATTGGTAGCTTGATGTATGCAATGACCTGCACTAGACCTGATATTGCCTTTGCAGTTGGGAAACTTAGTCGATACACTAGTAACCCAAGCTCTGTGCATTGGTATGCAGTTTATCGAGTATTGAAATACTTGAGAAAAACTATAGATTATGGAATAGTCTATACTGGATATCCTTCGGTTCTAGAAGGATACACAGATGCCAGTTAGATAACTGACAGTGAAGATCATTCTTCTACAAGTGGTTGGATCTTTACACTTGGAGGTGGTTCAATCTCCTGGGGATCAAAGAAGCAGAAGTGCATCTCAGATTCAACCATAGCTGCTGAATTTGTGGCATTGGCTTCAAGCAGTAAAGAAGCAGAGTGGCTGAGAAATTTGCTACTGGAAATACCTGTGTGGCCAAAACCTATGGCACCAGTATCTTTGCGGTGTGATAGTGAGGAAACTCTTTCACGAGCTTATAGCCAAATTTATAATGGTAAGTCCAGGCATATAGGACTTAGACATAGCTATGTGAGACAATTGATTACAGATGGTGTAATAACCATAAACTATGTGAAGTCAAGTGAAAATTTGGCTGATCCTTTAACAAAAGGACTTGCAAGGGATTTGGTGTGGAAAACATCAAAAGGGATGGGACTGAAGCCCACATAATTTATCACTCCTGGTGGAAACTCGACTCAACACTTGAAACATCAAGTCCTTGAGTTCAATGAGCAAAGTACACCATATGTCGTGATAGCAAGCACTCAAGATTCTTAACATGCATTGAGAATCTTAAATTATATTCATCTCAAGGTTGAAGTGCTTGGTACTTGTAATGTGAAAAGAAGAAGGATGAGTTATTTAACTCTTAATAGACTTACAACGGTGCAGTTGGAGTACTGTAATTACAGGGGTACTTTATAAGTCTACCTATATGAGTGTGGAGGTGGTGCCGCTTCCTATGATGTCCAAGGGCTTTGACTCTAGAGCACTCATGAAATAGGATAAAGACCCAAGGCCAATCCACGGGTCAGGTTTTTGAATACTATAGGTATTTTGTCTTGTGTGTGAAACATGTCCGGTTAATCATATAAGATCGCTAGTTCAAAGATACGTCTACTATGTCATCTTGATTAACTCTGATGAGTTTCACTAAAGTGAAAGGTTCAAATCAATAAGATACCTTCACTTATGCATAAGGCTGCCAAATGAACCAAGAATCATCATCTTGTATTTTGAAAATGTTGGGGGATTGTTGAATATTTCCAAAATAAAGTATTTTATAATGGGTTATAAATTGGGTTTTTTGAAAACTTTCATTTGTTCTATAGAAAGCTTGAAAGTGCATTTTTGCACTTGTCCCACATTGGAAAATCAGAAGAAGTTTAAAGGCTTTATAAGTCCTTGGTTTGGACTTATGAGTTGGGCCCCAAGGGGTACCCATGTTTTGTGAGGAGGGAGGACCTAAGCAAGAATGGGCTTGGACCCAAAAACCACACGCGCGCGCCCACCCGCCCGGACCGGGCTGGGTTGGGTCATTAGATCCAATGGGCCCTATTCTTTTTGGACAAAATCATATTGGGCCTGGGTCTTGAATCTGGATCTGGAGCGGGGCAGACTTGGGTCTGGAGCGGAGCGGATCTGCTGACCCGCGCGGATTAAAACGGTTGTGACCGTTGGATGGTGGCTTTTGGTGAACTAGTGCAACCAATAGGTGCCTTTTGGCCCGAATTGGTGCAACCAAAAGGTGCGAACCCCTCTATAAATAGAGGGTTCGGCCAGACCAGTCATTCACGCAATTTACAAATACAGAATCCGAAATTGAAATTCTCTCCTTCTCATTCTCCTCTCGTGGGTTTCAGGCTTTCATTGCTGCGTTCTGATTGCTGCAGAAATTGAAGCGCAGTGTCTCGGTTCATTCGGATTATACATCGACATTATTCTGCTCTATTTTCATCGTGCATACGCAGATAGAGGATCAACAGGTTAGCCTCATTTTATCCTAAGGCGAATTTGCTGTCAACCCGGTGCACACATTTGGTGGGGGCAAATATTGTCTTTAGGAAAGCGACACAGTAACGTGACTTGAGGCGTTTTATTCTGCTTTGAAGATTCGTCAGACTGCACTAGGTATTTATTTACCAACATATTCTACAACCATTACGTCTATTGTATGCAATAACATTTAGATATTGAAATGTTAGTACTCTCTACAATAAGTTAGGGGTAAGATAATAAACTGAAAATAATTTAATAAAATAGAATACAAATTAATTATCTTCTGACAAGGGCAGGTAATGGACGCATCGTGTCATTGGTTACATAGTACAGTTGGTAGATGTTGTTTTTGGAAACTTTGCGGCTTTGTAAGGTGAAAAACATGCCTATTTATAAATGAACGGAGGTATGAACATAGACTGTAAATTGAATTTTCAGCCTTCTAGCTCCCTTTCAGTGCTAAAATATTAAAACTAATAGACATGGGAATCTATTTGAAACAAATAAACTCTATGGTTGAACTGGTCCACTAATATGCCACCACTAGCTATTATTCAAAACAGATACTACCACATCCTCTACTTTAATACACACAATCTATCCTCAAATGCCCCCTAGGTATTTTAAGGAAAGTAAAAGTTTGCACTTTTTATCTATAAACTAGAAAATTGCATAAGAATTTTATCTTCAGAATGGTGGTTGATTCCCTTTTGCTGACACAGACATGTCCTTTAAGGGGCTCAAAATTCATGCCTTCTGCCTGCCTATTCAAGAAAGCCCATCTAAATGAGTGGAGCCACATGATGCCCCATTCATAAGATTCATTTAAAGGAGAAGCAACTCAATGTTAAGTCTACAACATGTACAGACAATGAAATGAAAGATTAACTGAGAACTGGCAGAAGTTTCAGATAGAAATGTTATTAAATGTGATGCTTCAAGGGCTATATGATATTAGAAGTCTCCTGTCTTTTATTTTCATTTTTGGTGAATTTTAGCATAAAAATTATTACACATACCCTCAGGAAAAGATACATGATTAGAATGATGGACTGCTGATTAGAAAAATATAATTATGGAAGTAGTAGTCCTGTCTTTATTAAGATAATAGAAAGGCCATATAATTCCTCTATAAATTTCTTAAGATCCAACTTACCAGATCTAAAAAGCAACAGCATGAACAATCAAAGTGCAAAGGATGCCACTTTCTAAGATGCTATGCACAGTCAAGAACAGAACAAACTTGCCAATGATCTTTTGCATTTAGCAACTTTAAATTGTGAAAATGTAAGACTCTGCCTCACCAGGAAGTCTTTACAAATTGTGAACTATTCCGCTCATATAGAAGAAACTATATAATCAAATATTAGTCTGAAGTGGTGACACCTACTATGAACTATCAACAGCCTTATAACCATAGAACTTGTATAGGTTCCAAGAGGAAATTCAGATATCTTGCTTGATATGGTGCTAAATATCAAGAACTTGACAACTGACCAGTTCAGCAGACCCAAAATCCCTAACAGCAATGGCCTTCCAAACAACTGTTTCTGATTCTGCCTGAGAGTCAGAATGTTCATCAAAGGAGCAGCCAAGAAGAGAAATTGAGGTTGATGATGAAGAACCCAAATTATCACACAGGTCAGCCTGCAGAACTGTAATATTATGATTTGCATTTTTTGTGATGATGTGAAGCTTTCCATGAAAACCAGCAAGTAGATATGGAGATTCCGAATCTGTGAAATCACAAATTGGGACTTTTCTTATAACAACTTTCCAAGCATCTTCTTTTTGATCATATACCTTTATCTTACCACTATCTAAAGAACTAGAAGGATCAAATGCATATAATTCCCCATCTACTACAACACTCAATTTTGTACCTGCCTGCCTAGCAGGCCAACCCTCTCCCATGCCATTTGGCATTTCAACCCATGAATTTGTTTCAGGATCATAAATCTCTCCTCCAGCATCAACAAAAAAGGGCCATGAGTATAAACTCTGGGGCACACATAATCTTCCCTGATATGAAGTCATCCCTGTAGCAATAGGCTTTAGCATGTCAGCCAAGAAGGCGGTAGGCAACACTTGAGCTCTTGAGAATGGCATGCTCGGTACTTCAGACCATGTACCCGTGCAGGGATCAAAAACTTCAGCCGACTGAAGAGGAGTCAATCCACCTCGTCCTCGACTGACCCCTCCAACAACATAAAGCTTGCTGTTTAAGATGCTTGTCTTACAATAGGCCCTACCAGTAGACATGGAAGTCACTTCACTCCATGCATTAAGAATCGGATCAAATCGCCACACGCATCTCATTGTTGAAGCTCTAGAGAATCCACCTAGCACATAAAGGCATCCATCAACAGCTCCAATAGCACAACCACAAAAAGGCATTTGATCCGATGCATCCTTCCGCCCAAGCCAGCCCTTAATTACATCTGCAATTTTCATACTTGGCCCCACTATATTCCACATCCAAAGGCCAGATGAACCCTTTCTGGATTCTTCTTCGTAAACAACATTGGGCATTGGTGGCAACCTCTGCCATTTTTTTGACAATGGGTCCAAAGCATGCCACAAAAGTTTATCATCTTCAACCTTAGTCAACACATATAGCCATTCTTCTGTTGCTCCAAGTTCTTTTCTCAGTTTATAGAGTTCGGGGCTCATAACGGTTGCCTTCCACTTTTGTGATACCAACCTTGCATTGAAGTACCATATTCTAGGAACTCTAGCAAGAATCTGGATTGATATCTCATCAGGAAGGCTAGGAATCAGTCTTGGAGTCTCCTCATTAAAGCTTGAGGACATCCTTTGCCTCTTGCAGATTTCATTCAAAGACACCTCACTGTACTCATTCTTTCTACCCTTGGTGCCAGCCGAGCTAAAAAAATTCCCCATTAAAGATCTTTCGGATAAATCAATATCTTATGGTACTCAATGATTATCCAGGCTTTTGATTAAACCCCTCAGGTCCAAGTTCTGTAAAAATTATTCCATTTTATTTTCAGTTCAACAAAGCAAAAGCTAATATTCATAGAAAATGAAGAAGGAATGAAAAAGAAAATGCATCAGTACAAGTCCAAGAAGTTAGTCTATATATAAAAATAAAATGAATGAATATTGAAGAACTCTCATGACTAATAATCAGAAAGCTAGTACTTAGATCTTCATAGCATGCTTTCAAGTTCCACAGAGAGAGAGAGAGATCTGTGTCACTTGGCCACTTCAAAATGTTTAAGTAGCTGTGTCAGAAACGAGACAATATGGATATAAATATGAGATATGCATCTGGCACTTCTATGATCAGACATATAACTAGAATGTAAAATGAAGGGCATGTGAAAAATATTCAAAATTCACTAGAAATTCTCTTTCATACTTAATATGCCCCTCGGTAACATGGCTGCTGCCAAATAACTGAAGTTCCCATGGTTCACATTCAGGCTAGATAGACATAACTTTTCAAGAAGATACAAAAGAATAAAATGGGACATTTCCAACAACTTATCCGCATTCCCTTGTTCTAAAGGTTTGGGATTTGACGAATTCAGCACTTAGACACATAGTTGGCTAGTTGCACATACCTGCACCCAACACACTGTATTTACATGAACAAAAATATGTATTACCTTTTATAGGGTTGGAATATTCATCAATATATAAAAAACTATGTATTTCAAAAACATTAAAAAGAATCTAGAGTATTTTATGACATCCAATATTATCAACTAAAGAACACTTAAGCTTCTCAATTTAGAATCACAAAAAGCTAAAATAATGTGTTAAAAAACTCACACTGCCATCACTCATGGCAGAAGAAGATTTGGATACCCTATTGATAACAAAATATATAATCCTCCGGAATGAAATAAGTTAGCTCCTTGTGGGTTTTTTTTTTCCCCCTTCTATTTTGTGTGCCACTTTATGTGGAATTGGCTGGTTGATATCGTCTCATTCGTGCCGTGTTATGCAAATGAATCAAACTCACAATAGATGCCAATCCTACAATATTGATGCCCTCCCTTTCCAAAATATCATTTTCTGTCAAAATAAAAAGGGCCTTAGCCTGCATTTGGTTGCACAGAGCAGGGGCCTTGAAATTGGAAACAGAATCTCTAAGTCCAATTCCAATGTTCGATTGTTTTACATACCAAAGGATACGAAATTGAATTTAAGTTCCAGAGACTTCAATTCCACAAAAACAACTCCCACAGTCAAAGCAAGATTTTCGAATTCCACTGAATTAGGAACCCAGATCATATCCAATTCTGGGTAACCAAACACAGCATTAGCTCAATTGGATCATCTCAACAAACAATTCGCTGGACTCATATAAGGAATTAAAAACGCTAGCTAACCACAAGATCATTCACCACGAAAACAATCACAAATATAGAACAAAAATTAACAAATTCACTGAACACACACACACACACACAAAATACACAATAACAGCAAAGCGAAAAACTGCAAATTTCATATATATATATATATTTATAACGCAATGAAAAAAAAAAAACCGAACCAACGGACAGAAACACTGCTACCCATTACTCAAAACAATAAAAAACCTCGATAATAATTCCCCAAATTTGAGCAGAAATTGAAATTTTGATACACACGCATACATTCCTCACGTAGATCCTAAAAGGAGACTGAAAATGAAATGAAATGATTTACCTGATGGGAATCGAAAGGTTTAGAGAAAAGCGCAAAAACCCTAATTAGCTATGCAATACATAAAAATCTCTCCCCCTCCCTCTCCCTCCCTGCTACACAGCCTATCGCCATGTTTCTTGCTTTCTCTGTCTTGATGAAGCCAATTGGACTCCAAAGCCGTACGTCCACATTTCCTCTGAATGTAGTATTGGAATTAAATGGAAAACGACACGTGGTTCATCTGAGAATTAACCACGTGTGATGCACGCATATCTACGTAGATCCTCGAGCTTCGTGTCAAAATCAAAGAGGTTAGGTTTTTGTTCCATCCAAGTTATTCTGGTAATTGGATCTACGATTACGTGTCGCATGCAGACGTGAGAGTTGGTTGTGAGATAAGGTTTAGAATATAATTACACCTAAAACACACGCTAAGCACATACAATCCCATTGAACTATTTGTTCACTCCAATCATTTGTGATTTTTTACCGTTTTATGAAAAAATACATAACATTATTTTGAACAACTTTTTAGAAGAAAGTTTTTTCAAAATCTATCATTTAAGTAGATTTTTTGACAATTTATTATTTTTACAGAATATTTCGTAAAAAATGCCAAAAAGTCTACTTAAATGATAGATTTTAGAAAAACTTTTTTCTAAAAAGTTGTTCAAAATGATGTTTTCTAATAGATAACGCTAGTTTTCTTAAAAACAATGTATTTTTTCATAAAAATATAAAAAATCACAAATAATTGGGATGGATAAATAGTTCAAAGGGATTGCATTATCCGCTCCCAAAAAAAAAAAAAAAAAAAGTGCTTTTTTCTAAATGGGCGGCCGGCGATATGGACTATAGTTTTGAAGTTAAGTGGGCCTTGACTCACATGGGGCCCACCCCATATCAACCGCCGCCCGCGTTTCATCCATCATTTTCAATTGAAAGAACTTGCACAATTGTGTCCCCTGTAGCACATGGAGGGCCTATTTTTTCCTCTTTTTTTGAAAATTTTTTTCCAATTCAAAACCGTAGTTTTCAAAATTATATTTACTGTTGAATCGTTAAGGTGGCTGGGTCCTAGGGCAACACTATACCTTTTTTGTTTTGCTTAATTACATTTTTATACTCATACTTTGAGATACTTTTCAATTAGGTACATGTACAGTGGGGGAACACATGCAATCCAAGGGGGGCCATGCCCCCCCCCCCATTTCTTTTGAACTATATATATATATATATATATATATATATATATATATATATATTATATTATAGTTAAAAAATTCTAAAAATACACTACATGCCCCCCAATATTCAAAGTATAAAGCCTATAAAGCTTTGGTCCCCCAAGATTTCATCCCGGTTCCGTCACTGTACATGTACTTTATTTTTTCTCAATTTCATACTTATATTTTGGGATAGCTTTCAATTTGGTATATGTACTTTATTTTTTCTCAATTTCGTCCTTGTACTTTTAAATTTTTTTCAATCAATGCCAAATTAGGGACGACCATTAATCTGACAAACAGAAAGCTGACATGGCACCCGGGTTAGCCACCTAGCAAAATGGAAGAACCCCATTTCGAATGAAGGCGAAATAAAATTTTCACGGGATCTAGCCTATTATAACCAAGACATAAAAAAAGGTTTTGGCCCATTCGAACCATAAAAAAAATTTGAAATATTTTGATTTATTTTTTTCATTTTCTTTGCTTGACATCTCAAACCATCGTATGCATACACTCTAGAGAGATCTGCATTATATTAAAATTTTCAAAAATAATTTGTGGTTCGAACAGGCTAGAATCCTCTTTTATGTCTTAATTATGCCTTGGTTCGAATATGCTAGATCATGTGAGAATTATGTTTTGACTCCATTCAAATAAAGCATCTCCAGTTCGAACATGCATGGTTCTTCTTTTTGCCACATATATGGTTAACCTGGCTGCTATGTCAGCTTTTTGTTTGTCAGCCATCTTCAATTTGGCATTGATTGAAAAAAAATTAAAAGTAAAGGTATGAAATTGAAAAAAAATAAAGTACATGTATCAAATTGAAAACTACCTCAAAATATATGTATGAAATCGAGAAAAAACAAAATACAAGTATCAAATTGAAAACTACCCCAAAGTACAGGGTACAAAAGAGTAATTAAGCTTTTTTTATTTATTTTTTTATAAAACAAATCAAACGAGAGAAACTTACATTGACACTTGGCTCGATTAGACGATCTAGCCTGAATTATAAATAATTAAATTTTATATTTCACACGAGTAAAGTAGTAGTTTGTTCATCAATGTTCCTTACATTATAATAAAGTCTCGTTTGCATTAACTTTTTCTAGAATCACTTCTGGATAATTGTCTTCACATACCTCTTTAGAGTTATGTTTAAATCATGTCTTGAAGTATCACAATTTTCATACTAGGAGTCATACGTTGTGGTAAAATTTGGACCACAATCATTCCTAGTACTAAAATATTGCCAACCATCCTATCACTCCTCAAATCATCTAAAAGTGATTATCACCTTATCCCTCAAACAGTAATGTTATATATCTCAAAAGATTGTTTCCAAAAAGCATCCCAAATGAATCATAACTTTTCATTTATTATGGAGAGAAAAATTGCTAAAAAAAAAAAAGTTGAATAATCTGCTATATCATTTGGAATATACTTTTGGGACAAGATAATATAAACGAGCACTAAATTTATGATTTGATTTCCACCTCTTCCAAATTTTTGTTATTTTATAAATTACTAACATAAAATATAATTTATATTCACAAACCTATCTCATCACGTATCCACTTTGCATTAATTAATATTAAAAAAAAAAAAGAAAAGGAACTAGTGGGGTAGTCCCACAAGATAGTTGAATTGGGACCTTACTTCGAAGGATAAACTTCAAAACTGACTAGCTGTTCTCTTGTTAATGATGCTAGCAACTAGCCACCAGGTTGATTTTTTGAACATTAATTATCAGGAAGTGGATAATAACTTTATTCGATTCTTTTGGAGGGTTAGTCAAGTCGAAGGTTGGTGGTCCTCTGGAGGTTGGATAATTGAAACGATTAGGATGTGATGAATGTGGTGGTTATAAAGGTTTTAGGTGAGATGCAGGTAGTTAGGGATCAATTAATTGTGAGGGAGTTAAAAATGGTGGTTAGTGGAACCAGGAGTAAAGTTTAGAAGGAGCCAAGCCCTTTACCAACATTTTTTCATTATATATATATATATATATATATATATATATATATATATATATATTAAGGAAAGTCAAAAAGCTGGGGGTCATGGCCCCCCTTGGCCATGCCTTGATTCTGCCCCTAATGGTGGGTTATGGGTGCAAATATGGTGGAAGTGCAAGTGAGATTGGCCATATATTAATTAATTAAAGGGTTTGATTAGCTAAAGTCTTTAAGAGCATCTACAATGCTAAAAGCCATTTTTTGGTTTTTCAAAGTTATTTTTTAGATTACTGCGCTAAAAATAACTGGTCATTTGACTAGATATGCTCCAATGCATTAAAGCTATTCTTTTAGCTGATTCTTTCTATATCTCTCTTCCTTTGCAACCAAGCACAAATCCCCATGTGTTTTATTTGTCTTGGAGAGAAATAACTAGAGCCAAAGGTTTAGTCAAATTTGATTAAACTTTTGGGTTAGCCAAAATTTGGAGGAATGTTTGGCTAATGCATCGGATATTTGGAGCATGCAAATTTGAACTTTTAGCCAAAAATTGGCTTTAGATCCTCGATCTTTTTATATATGACCTCTTAATTAAACACATAAAATACATCATGTGCCTGTCACATGATAGCTAGTGTTATTTGTTTAGAATGTTATATATATCCAATACACCGAATAATTTTCAGAGAGGGAGAGCGTACTTGCGCACATGGGTTGGGGCAAAGATGGAGATTAATGGCAACATAGAAGAAGCTTCTGAGGAGTGTCGGCCGTGGATTGTGTATTTTTTTGACTATTAATATGAACGTAGGCACAATCACGTGTTGCCTACCTATTTTGACAAATTAATCTCCAGTAGTTATCAAAGGAAATGAGGGAGAAAGAGAGGCTCAAAAGCAAGGCCCCTCTTAAGGCTCTAACAACTATGGATAATACTTATAAGTTACCAAATATTTGTTCAAAGAATAAAAAACAAACCTTAAGGCTCTAACAACTATGGATAATACTTATAAGTTATAAGTTACCAAGTATTTGTTCAAAGAATAAAAAACAAATCTTAAGGCTCTAACAAATCTGGATAATACTTATAAGTTATAAGTTACCAAGTATTTGTCCAAAGAATAAAAAACAAATCTTAAGGCTCTAACAACTATGGATAATACTTATAAGTTATAATTTACCAGCTATTTGTTCAAATAATAATAAAAAAAAATAGATATTTGTATTCATCTCTATATTTATATTATTATTGTATATCTACGTATTTATGTGAATACTGATATATATATACACACACACACACACACAGAGGTGCTATGGTCAGGTGCACCTGATGCTTCTTGCATCAGGTTCCCTCTTGTAGCGCCACTTGCGGTTCAAATTTTGAAAAATTGACCGTTGGATTAGATACCCCTATCATTTATGTCACGTCTGTCAAAAATCACAATGATCTAACGGTTGGTTTCTGAGAAAACTGATTGTGAAAAAATGATAATATTTCAAAGAACAAGAAAGTCACAGTTTTTCAAAGATCTATTTTTTAAAAACTAACCATTAGATCACTGTGATTTTTGGCAGACATGACATATATGATAGGAGTATCTAATCCAATGGTCAATTTTTCAAAATTTTCACTGCAAATGGCTCTACAAGAGGGCACCTAATGCAATATGCATTAAGTGCACCTGATATTAGAATCTCTCTCTCTCTCTCTCTCTCTCTCTCTCTCTCTCTCTCTCTCTCTCTCTCTCTATATATATATATATATATATATATATATATATATATATATATATATATATATATATATATATAGACTTGATCCATTAAGGTCCGAACCTTAAATTTGGGGTCCACTCACCATTTCTCACACAGCCGATGATATTTTGAAAAAATAGCTGTTGGATTAGATAAACTTCTTATGTATGTTATGCCAGTCAAAAATTTCAGTGATCCAACAATCGGTTTTTAAAATACAATCCGTTAAACACTCTAACAGTATTTACCATTGGATGCTATAACAACTGTTTAGCAGTCTGTATCTTGAAAACCGACCTTTGGATCATTGTGATTTTTGGTAAACATAACATGCATTAGAAGATTATATAATCCATTGGTCGGTTTTTCAAAATACCAATACTAGTTAAAAGTGGACCTTAAATGAAGCTTAAGGTCCTTAATGGATCCTCTCTCTCTCTCTCTCTCTCTCTCTCTCTCTCTCTCTCTATATATATATATATATATATATATATATATATATAGGGTTAAGTTCGCTAATTGACACATAACTTTTATTTTTAATTTGACATGTGGTTCGCAAAATTCTACATGGAATAGATATTTTGATAAACCGACTGTTAGATTAGATATTTTGTTTATATACATCATATATACAAAAAATTACATTGATCCAATAGCTATATTTTACAAAATATTACAATTTTAAAATAAACTGTGAAAACGTGTGTGAAACTGAAAAACCAAAAGTTGGATCAATGTAATTTTTGGCATATGTAATGTATGTAAGCACAATATCCAATCCAGCAGTCGGATTCTCAAAATACTTATCCCAAAATGGCCGGATTTTGCAAACTGCACGTCAAATTAGAAATAAAAACAATTTATCGAACGACCCTTACCCTATATATATATATATATATATACACACACACACATTATTGATGCTTGTTAGGTTTCAAACAACACAAGCAATGATTACATTTGATTGAGAAGAAAAAGAAAATTAAAACTATTTTTTCTTATATTTTGTGCGTTTAGTCGTTGCATGCATAAAACATGCGTGAAAGTAGTGGATCCCATCCATTAGTTATAAATATTCTTAATAGGAAAATATTTTCCTTCAAACACAGTCTAACATTTTTCTAAGAAAAAATATAGCATATAATTTTTTTTTTCCTTTTTATTTTTATCTTGTATTTTCCAATTTTCTTATAAACCAAACAGTTGTGACAAGAACACATTACAATTTAATATACTCTGTTTTTATTGCTTTCATACATTTCACTGCTCTTGTGCATAAAATTTTGGATAACCAAATGCAACAAGTCTAAAGACCTACTATTATGAAATGGGCTTGGTTTAATTTAAGTTAATCTAAAAAGAAAAATACTATAACACCAGACACTTTAACCCGAAATTAAAAATCACCATGATGTGTCATCCTTTAAGTGCTGAGGTTTCTCCTCTCAAACTGCTTTCCTCTTTTTCATACATCACCCAAGTTATGACACGTCAGGGTGGTTTTTAATTTCGGGTTAAATTGTCGGGTGAAATAGAATTGTTGAATCTAAAAAGTTTGAATTCTCGAAAATTAATGCCATATTTGGCCGTGAATTCCAAAAAACAGTTTTTTATTTTTAGATTTCAAAAAGTAGAAAACAAAAATTTTATATATATATTTTTTGTTTCCTTATTTCAATTTTTATATTATTCTTATGTTCAAAGAATAAGTTAGCTAAACATATTTTTTAGATTATTTTCTTAATTTTGAAAACAGAAAAATGATAGGTAAACATATTTTTTACTCGATTATGGCCTAAATTTTTTATCAAACGAACAAACCTTTAAAAATAAGAGGGGTAGCGCCTTCAACATGCATGCGTTCAAGAGAGGAAATCACTGAAAGGGAATGAAAAAAAAATTGTTGTAAAGAGACAGTGCTTTTTTATATGCTTGAGGGATCATCTTCGTGCAGGATTGATCCCATTTTGTACAAACCTACGTTCTTTGTTATGTAATTTAATGGTTGTTTTTTTCAAAAAAAAAAAAAAAAATCCTTTTAATTTACTCTAGATTATGAAAGCCCCATTTAAATAATAATCATAACTTCAATTCTCGAAAGTTAGAACTCTCAAAAGTTTAAAATCTCAGGAGTATATTACAAACGAAATCGACTGAAGATGAGTGTTAATTGTTTCTCTATTTCACCACAATTTGATTGGTCCATATATATATATATATATATATATATATATATATGGGACAGGTTC
>JAESVK010000823.1:1054983-1093311 GCA_017140935.1 Hamamelis virginiana
ATATATATATATATATATATATATATATATATATATATATATATGGGACAGGTTCCCTTGACACATATTTTTACTCCTAATTTGACACGCGATTTTCAAAACCCAGCGTGGGATAATTATTTTGAAAAACTGACCGTTGGATTAGATATTTTGTTTATATACATCATATATACAAAAAATTACATCGATCCAACGGCTACTTTTTAAAAAATATCACAGTTTTAAAATAAACTGTAAAAAACTATATGAAACTGTCACAGTCAATTTTTTAAAAAGCCAACCATTGGATCAATGTGATTTTTGGCATACGTAATGTATATAAGCAGAAAATCTAATCCGACGGTCAGTTTCTGAAAATATTCATCCCACACTGGGTTTTGAAAACTGCGTGTCAAATTAGGAGTAAAAATATGTGTCAAGGGAACCTGTCCTTATATATATATATAGGGTCAAGTTCTCCTTACAGCCTATTTTGACACCTATGTTTACACCTCATTTTCAAAACACTATCTATGATAGATATTTTGACAAACCGACCGTTGGATTCAATACATTTCTTTTACATATCATGTATACCAAAAATCATAGTGATCCAACGGTTAGATTTTATGAAATGTCATTATAAAAAATTATTATGTTTTTAATTAATAAAAAAAATAATAGTTCTTCAAAATGATATTTTTCAAAAACTAATCGTTGGATCACTCCGATTTTTTTCATGCATGACAAACATAAAATAAGTATCTAATCAAACGGTCGGTTTCTAAAAATTTTCAAATTTACAATGGTATTTGAAAATGATGTGTCAAAATAGGGTGTAAGGGGAACCTATCCCATATATATATATATATTAAACAAACTGTAAGCTTATTTATAAATTAAAAAACTAAATAGGTGCCATTTAACTTGCTCTGATATATTTTCAAATTAAATTTTAATTTCAAACAGTCCCAATTAATTAAGTATATATAATATTGAAAATCGAACTATATATAACCAAAATGTATCTCACAACAGGTAACTAAACTATATATTCTTGAAACTAAGCAGCAGCAGCAGCCAAACACTGAATTCTTATTTACAAAGACCATTAATTTACTTCTAGGATAGGGTACTGGGTAACAGATCGACTACAAAATAGAAATTAAGAGTTGCAGATCGACAGACAAAAAAAAAATACAACTCCAAAAACTTCCTTGTTCACCAGGAAGAAAAAAAAAAACACTGCAACTTTAAAAACAGCATCAAGGAGCATGCATGCATCCAAATCTTAATTGGTGTCCAAGAGATAAACAAACTAGCCATTTCTCTATCTTATCTCATACCACTTATTTTCCCACAACGAAGGGGAAAATATTAAAATAAGTCCAGCCGGCCAGCTTGTTTTGGCTGGCTGGACTAATTAAGTGGGGACAGCCCTGTTCAAGGGTATTGTCATGCCAAAGAAATTCGAATCAGATGATATCGTGGACGCCCATCTTTCTCCGCATGATTTAGGCATAGGAGAAGCCACTATAGCCATTGATGTTTCTTCCATTACTGCCCCATCATCATCTTTATCCTCACTTTCCACGTGATCTTCTTCTTCTACAGGTTCCTTCAACTTCTCATAATTATTAATCTTCTGAGCATTATAATCACAAGCTGCATGGCAACAGTTAATGGCATTGTCGAGTGGTACAAGAGTTAAAATAAGACGGCCATTAACTCTATGAGCTTCAAAGTAGTCATGATGCTTCACTCTCTTCTCTTTAAGTATCAGCCTTCCATCAATATAGTGTCTTGTTAAAATCCACGGCATATGACCTGGCAAATTCCCCGTTTGTGCTAGTAATGATATCGGCGGCGGATATTCCTTCTTCGTCTTTTTCACCATTCCATCACAGTACCGTTGATTCCTTTTACTTCCTCCCGCGCTGCATTTGTAGGGTTGATGATCAATTTTGTCCAGCTCATCAGCATTAGAGCTTGTGTAGACTCCACTCTCAGACCCAATCAAATCACCCATCATGGAAGACCAAGATGACGTGGACGGCAACCCAAACAATGATGATGACGATGATGATGACAAGGACGATGACATGGACATCGAAGTTGAAGAAGAAGAAGATGATGATGATGGTGATGGTGATGGTGATGGTGATGGTGGTGGTGGTGGTGGTGGTGGTGGTGATAATATTGTGAAGGAGTGGATAATATTATTGGAGGAGTTTTCCTTGTGTGAGGAAATTAGGGTTTTGAGTCCGAGGTGGTGGTGTTGGAGATATTCATGATCATGGGGTGGGAATTGGTTTAGGGTTTGCATGGGGAATGATAACGTTGATGATGTCCATGGCATAATTTTGCATATAGATGAAACTATGCTTTTAGCCTTGCAAAGAAAGCCTTCATGCAAGAAATCCATGCTTTAATTTACAAAGGGGTAAAAAAAGAATTCTTTTTTCTCTGTGGCTACTACTTTTACAGAGAAGCTGTAACAGATAAGAGAGTACGATCACCTCTAATAAGTAATTAATCTGCAAGGGGGAAAAAAACAACCTTTTAGTTATAATTATATATATATTGGAGCTTTTATGGTTGTTGACACGCTCTTGGAGTGGTATTTTGAGCTTTCGTAGGTGGGAGTACCACTTTTAAAAACTTGAGATGCCACTTCCAAAGTATTATCCTAAATAATATATATACCCGACGCAAAGTTGTGTCAAGTCATTTTTATATAGCTAATTTTAGAAGTCATCTTATAAAACTAATCGTTGGATTAGATGCTCATCTTCTGTATATCATGTCTGTAAAAAATCACAGTGATCTAACGGTTGATTTTAGCATCTTATAAAACTGACCGTTGGATTAGATGCCCATCTTCTGTATGTCATGCCTACAAAAAATCACAATGATCCGACGGTTGGTTTTTGAAAAAACTAACGTAAAAAAAATAGTGATATTTTGAAAAACAAATAAATTGCATATTTTCACAATGAAAAGTTTCAAAAACCAACCGCCACATCACTGATTTTTTTCAGGCATGACATACAGAAGATGAGCATATAATCCAACGGTCAGTTTACGAACTAACATCTCAAAATTAGCCATATGTAGGTAACCTGGTCGCCTAATAATAGCATTACTTTATATATATATATATATTCCATCTGTTGAGAATATGTCGAGACATTATATATAAGCTATTAGAACTACCTGAGACATCCACACATAAATTACCATACATAAAGAAATGTGTAATTAAGAATGATGAAGATTATTTGATAAAGAAGACCTTTTACAATTAATAAAAGCAACATATATAAAGAAATAAACGCTATTTTTTTTTTTCAATATATAAGTCGATATATATACAAATTATAATCAATAAAATTCATAAGAATATAAAATAAATATCCTATAGTCTTTTTGTCACTTGAGGAGCAACAGCCACCTGTCAAGTTAGGGCCCCACTTTGCACGTGGAAGTTTACGGACTAGCTAGGGTAGACAAACACCGCTAACACGCGCGTCCGAACAGCTTCGTGTAAGTGCATATATATGTGTTAAGTTAACACAGTGACAGATTTACACTAGACGTGTTGCAAACTTTTCAAAAGAAACAATTCTCAAACATGACAGATTTTATTTTTTGAACTTCATTAGTTTACCCTAAAATTTGTTTCTATATATGATTTTAATTTGTTTGTAATTATAAAAACTAATTAATGATAGAATCGGTGACGGTAATTAGCTTAGTTCAAGTCTAGCTTCGATCTCTTACTATTGAATGCATGGGCATGCGAGTAGACTATGCATCACGAGAAATTAATCTGAATCCAAATCTCAGTAGAGATATCAGCTAAGATACCTCTCCTCTGATAAAAATAAATAAAATAAAACAAAAACTAATGATAAACAGTCTTGATTTTACCACTTTTTTATTTTTATTTTTTTATAATTAAATACTCCGTATGTTTTTTTTTTTCTATAAATTAATATGTTAGATTTTGTGTAGAAAATAAAATATAAATACATACATTTCTTTTTCTAATAAGATATATATTGTATCCAATATAAGTTTTTAGAATTTCCAAACAGGTCGATTGGCCTCATAAATATTTAATGAGAATTTGAACAAAGTCATCGAACTAAACATATGAGACTTCTACTATAAAGAAAAAATTGTACAGGCAAGAAATATGTTTAAGAGGACCCCCAAAAAAAAAAATAAATAAATAAATAAAAGAGCATCCATTCAAATCAATGGAACATGAGAAAACAAACATTATATCTATAGAGGTTATGGCAGAGACTGAAATCAAATATTGAGAAAATATATAAATATATATGGGCATTACAATGAGAGAAAGATGAAGATATCTTACACAATGGGCATGCATTATGTCTGTCCATTTTCTCTCTTACCAAACAGGAAAAAGAGAGGAAAAACACTCAAGAGAGAAATTAAGCATGACACTCTCGATACACACACTCTCTCTCTCTCTCTCTCTCTCTCTCTCTCTCTCTCTCTCTCTAGCTGAGCAAACCTACATCTCCTGTTCCATTGCACCTAAGTGTGGTCACCTTTTATAGCCAAAAGTTTAGGGGGTTACTCTTTGAATCTTGACTGCCCGTAGGCCACTTAATCTTTTGTGAGGGTATTAAGGTCATTTTAGTTGAACAGAAACGCTCCTTACAAAGAGAACTTGGGTTTATCTGCTTCTCAAAATAAAGTAATATTTTAGTAGGGTATTGCAATCACTCAAGGGATTAGTCGAGATGCGCATAAGCTAATTCGAACATTCTCGTCATAAAAAATTAATAAAAAAATAAAAAGTAATACTATGGCACTGAATTTTATACCAAAATTTTTAAATTAAAATATATGGCGTTATACATTTTTAAAATACATATTTTATAATTATCATTTGATTTAAAAATTTTGGTAAAATATTTGATTAATTTAGTATTTTTTATTAAGATATGACACAGAACTGAAGAGGCTGTTTTTTTTTTTATTATTATTATTATTATTTTAGGGTTTAGTGGACCCCATGTGAGTACACAGAGACAAAGGACACAGACCCATTCATCAACTGATTTTGTTTGGTTTTGTATATATATCATGCGGTCAGGGTTCTCTTGCCAGATATATTCCTTCATCCTTGACGGACACGTACGTAGATACCTTTCTTTATTTTATTTTTTATTTTATTAGAGCAGTGATATGGAAAATTCCTGTTCACTCATAAGGTAGATGTGGAGCCCACCTTATTTTATGAATGGATGAAGATTCGAGATTCAAATTTTTTTTTTCATTTTTTATTGAATAAATTATATAAAATTCCTATCAAGTAAGGTTAGTTTTACTATATTGCAGAATAAAAATTGAATAAATATAATGTCTCCCATATTGTAGGCCAAGTAGCCAAATTTCTAGTCATTTCAATAGGGTGTTATTGGTTCTATTTTACAGCTCAAACTTCAAAAGATTTTTGTATTCAAATTAAGGAGATAGAAATTTTGATTTTTGTTCAAATTTGATTCAATTTTGGTAAGTCGCGTTAGATTTTCCTTTTTCAACAAAGATGCAATTTGCTTGCTTCAATTTGGAAATCTCTTTCTCAATCTTCAAATTTGAAGAGTGGTTTAATATTCTTGTCTAACAGTAAAGAGATGAGTTATAAATCCAAATATTCTGAGTTGGAAACCAGCCACACTCTCTTGCCAGCAACCAACCAAGACTAATAGTTCAGACGTTATGCCAGCAATCAACCAGAACTAATAGTTCAGACGTTATACGATCTTATAGAGCGGTGGCCCTGCATGGAGAGCGGGAATTAGTTGAACTCTAATAGTTCGGTCACTTTGTTGTTTGACAAAAATAAATATATAATTAAATAATTTTTATTGAATATAGTTTTAAAAGACGGAGAGAGAAATTATGTGTAGTTACTCAAAGCTTAGTAGTAGAACATTGAGGGTTTCCTAATAAAATAATATAAAATTACTATTTCAATTAGATGAGCTGTCACAAATTCTACTTCAAGGAACAATTTCTCTTTATTATTCTTGGATTAGATACTCTTCTTATACATACATGTCAAAAATTACATTGATCCAACAATCAAAATTTAAAAAATCTCATTGTAAAAAACTGTAATATTTTTAATTATAATAATTTTTCACAGTGACAATTTAGAAACCAACCGTTGGATCATTGAGATTTTTAACATATATGATATACATAAAAAAATATATATCTAATCCAACGATCGATTTATCAAAATATTAAAACGACAGTACAGTTTTGATAACATATGGTAAAAAAAAATAGTAATAGATCCACAAAAAGACGAGTTTGATAATAATAATAATAATAATAATTAAAAAAAAAAAAAAAGATAAATTGTCAGATTGTATCACTTGCTGTTACAAGGACAAGCCCTCTCACAAGAGATAGGACCCACATCACATGGGCCCCACTGGTGTGGGACATAGGTGAGGTTGGCACCCTGCAAGCTGAAGAGTGGTCTCTCTGTAATAACAATATCAAAGAGGGTAAAAATGTAAAATGGTCATTGGACTAACAATCTAGTACGTTCAGTAGTTGCGTGACTATCGTAATAAAGCATCATGAACCGTTTGATGACATCAAATCATACAAGAACAAGTGGACTCTATCGAAGAGGGTGCATGAGTTCTTAGGTAATGGGACCCTGGGCTGAGTGAATAGAGTAAGAATAAATGACCCAACACGTGTTACCAAAAAGCAACACACGTGTATAGCCAACAACACGTGTAAGTTTGCATAACACTCTATATAATAAAACAATAAAAATACTTATAATACAAACGTCCATAGACTTGTTTTTTTCCTTCTGGCCAAAATTACCAAACCTTCAGAAGATCTTAACAGTTAATACGTTTTTAAGGTGGGCTTTTTTAATATATATATATATATATATATATATATATATATATATATATTGAAAACATATATCAAAAATCAGATTGATTTAACAGTTAATTTATCATAAATGACACTGCAAAAAATTATGACAATTTTCAATGATCATAGTTTTTTGCAGTTTATTTTTGAGGTGCTGATATTAAATAACCGTGATATTTTTTTCATTGATACTGTAAGATTTTCAGTCAAATAGTTATTATCGTTTAAATGGGATCCATAAAATGGTAGATTTTGATTTACTTTAGGAAAAATTATTATTAGGACTCTGAAAACAGTTTTTATTATCATCAATTTCAAATCATAAGATCCAATACTGATAGATCTCTCTAAATCAAATTTAAAGTAAACTGATAACATATTTTGTCTAATATACATTTTTCTTAATATCAACTAGATTTTAATTTTTATAATATTATATGATCGTGGTTTTTTTTTTTTATGGAAGATTTTTTATTTGAATAACATTCTTAACGAATTAGATTATGAAAAGTTTTTTTGAAAACTTTCGAAGAATCATTCCATTTTATAGAGATACATGTATGCATGTCATATAAAAAAATCAGTGTTACTGGATAATTTAGCTTGATTTATTGAAAACCACTTATATTCGTTAGAAACTAAGAGGTATTCTTCTTTAGGTTGTTGAATTGGGTATAAAGTATACTTGAATGAGCTAATTATCACTATTGTTGAGCTAATTATTCTCACTTGGCCTCCTAAATTCACCTTGTCTATCGATAATAATTAACATTGAAGACTTTGACATGTTTATAATATATAAAATAAAATAAAAAATAAAAAAATTGTTATGTGATAATACTTGAATTTGTCTTTTTTTGAGCATGTAGAGGAGCTAGAACTGAACTGCCCCAAATATAGATAGAACGCAGGAAGCCCAATCATGGGGATCCCTTCAATTGCAGGGTCAGTACTCATAAAAAAATTGAAAGGAAAAACAGATTGATGAATTGGGTCCTTGGAAATTGCACCCTCTCTTTACTTTTTGAGTAATACTTATCAGATTTTTGAGGAGTGTGGCCACAAAAAACACCCACTTAAGTGCCTGCATGATGGAACCCAACCCAACCTGTGCACTCTTCCCCACTGCATTCTGGGGTTCCTGGTCCTGCCCACTGAGCCCTTCTTAATTCCCAACGCATGCAGGCATGCAGCAACTCTCTCCACAGCCTCTCATCACATTTTTGGTTTTTCGGGACTAATAAGCTTAGCACAAGGGTGTGGATCTTTTGTTCAACTAAACTTCTATTATAAGTTGCATTTTACTTAATTTTTGTATAAGGTAATTTCTATAAGATCCAATGCAAAATATACATTTTCGTGAATACATTTGATTTACTGTCTGTTAAACGGATATTCGATTAGTTGATAGAAATGTATAGTCTGTCACAAAATTGATAGTACAAGGATCGATTAATGTGTCGCAATTGATAGTTCAAAGGTGTAAAGTGTTTTTTGATAGTACATGAGGTTAATTTGTAATTTTCTGTATATTATATCATATATTTTCATGTTATCCACCAGGTTTGGTGATTGACAAGAGATAATATCATGTCTATATAAAAATTAATGTGAGAGATATTATTTCACCTACCATATTAACATTAATATATTTGATTGCACCTTTAAAATAAGGAATCATTTAATTTGAAAGGTCAAGTTAATTGGCCAGCCTGCAATAATTTCCTTATATATATTATTTTGAAGGAAAAATTCAATTCTTTGAGCTGTTCAAGTTTGCTTTTGATCTTCAAGTTATTTGGTTTCTAACCTTTGAATTTCAAAACAAGGTTTTAAATGGATTAGAAATATACAAATTAAATCAATAAAATAACACTAAATTTTAATCGTCATATTTATTTATTTATTTTTGACATCATATAAATGTGAATAATATGAATTTTTTTTAATTATATAACAACTATAATTAATTTATATTATTAGATTAAAAAAAGACCATGATTGTGACAAAGCATATGTACCTAAAACTTGTTGGGTTGAGGCCAATCCAAACCTTTTAAAGTATTTTGTACTCTTTTTAAGCTTGCGCTAGACTAGGCTCTGTTCTTTTTTTTTTGGATACGAGGGTAAATCCTCTCGGTCTGTCCTCTTACGACTTTGGAATCGATACCTAATGAACTAGGCACTATTCAAACTCAACTTTAGAACTTCCCTATTAGCCCCATTTAGCTATGTCCATTGCACTGTAACATTTTTCTAATGATTGAATCCTATAATTAATCTCAACTGCCATATTTTTGGATAGCCATGCATTTTATGTACTCAAATTTAAATTTTTTTTTTCTTTAAAATCAAACAAATATACTAAGAGCATCTCCGATGCATTCATGCTAGGCCATTTGAAGAGCTAATGCCAAAATTTGGTACTCTGGATAGTATCAAATGGCTAAAATTCAAAATTTTAGTACTCATGTGCTGCAATACAATAGCGTCATAGTTTTGGTATTTTTCTTTTTTTTAGAAATTAAGAAAGTGTAATATGGAATAAATTAATGACAACTATCATTTGAGGTGTCGAATCCAAAATTTGGCACCCCAAATGAAAGTCCACTGGAGCAACTAATTAATTTGGATTTTAGTACTAAATTTTGACAATGATAGCCCAAATGATGTAGCACTAGAGACTCTCTAAGTCATTATTAAATCATTATGCTGAAAATTTATTATCAATCTCCCAAGAAATACCTATATATTATCAATTTATTATATGAAAAATGTTATTTCACTTACCTATTTCACACATTTTTGACCACCCATATCACGTGGACTAAAATATTACTTTTATTAACGCGAACCATACATTATATGCGCTTATTATATTATGCTCTTTAATTTTAAATTTATTTTAAGGCAAGCTAGCTAAGGCTATATATATAGAGGGTCAAGTTCCCGTTACACCCTATTTTGACACCTATATTTACATCTCGTTTTCAAAACACTATCTATAATAGATATTTTGACGAACTGACCGTTGGATTCAATACATTTCTTATATATATATATATATATATGGCTATTTATTTATTGTGATCTCCATATGTTACATGAGCAACCCATATGGACATTTGGCATAGCTTGCTATCCATGATGATTAAAGCATATCCATTATATTCTCTCAAAGTCTGACAAAAAAATTGTATTCTCTCAAAGATGTGTCTCACTACTGTATCCACAAGAGGGACCTCGATCAATGCCAGCGGAAATAGCCAAAACTTAAATCAGTGGAGATCGATATCTGGAAGAGTTTTTGGGTAATGGAGTGAGACACAACCTAACAATGGCCACCACTAGCTCACCACTGGTTCTGAATTCTGATGGCAGAAGTGGCCCCGCCATCCATTCCATGTAAAAAAAATTAATGATAATATGAATTACAAAAATTGGACAAGGAAAATAAATTTTGTTATAAACAAGCTAGGAATGAATAAAAGTAAAAACCATTCCTCCTCTTCTCATATGAAATAACAGCTAGAACCTGACCGATCAAGACGACCCAGAAAATTGATGGGATTGTTCAAGAAAATCCTATATAATCACAAGATATATATATGTATATATATATCTATGTGAAAATGAATGGAGACATAATTAAGGATGGTGGCATGCATGCTAATTAAACTTGCTTACTAGGTATGAACAGTCCTCATAGGAGGTAGTAAAGGCATTCCAAACATACTACTCTTATATTCAAAGCACTTCCCAGCTGCTGCTACTGCTGCTCCTCCATTAATCCCATTGTCCATAGTTAATGCCTTATCAGCCATTGAAGAACACAACTTCATAGTTGATTCATGATCCTCCTCCATTAATAATATTACTTCATCATCTTTATCAACACAACAAATATTACCTTTTGGTTCCTTAACATCATCTCCTTTTACATCTTCATCACCTTTTGCTTTCTTGACATGTCCATTTATCGGAGGGTCATCGCCATTGTCCCACATGACTTTTGTATCTTCATCATCAACACAAATATCACCTTTTGGTTTCTTGACATGATCTATGTGTCCATCTACCTGAGGAGATAAAACGACGACGTCGTCGTCGTCGTCGTCGTCGGCTATAGGTATAAGATACAAGGTGAGACGACCGTTGGATCTGTGGGCTTTGAAGTACTCGTGATGCTTGACTTTCTCTTCTCTAATAATCAACCGTCCATCATTCGTGTAATATCTCTTCAATACCCACGGCAAATGTAACGGTAAAGGAGGTGGAAACTCTTTCTTCTTATTCTTCATTTTCTTATTTTTATTGTTATTGATATTCTTCTGATGATTCATCTCCCACCGTCGATCACATATCTTCTCTTCATCATCATCAATCAGATCAACGCAACTCTCCATTCCAATGTAATCGCCCATTAGAAATGTTGATGGAGCCTGAGGAGATAAGGTGGCGGCGGCGGCGGCAGTCATGGTGGTGGTGGTTTTTGATACTCAGAGGAGGATAATGTAAAGGTCTTCACACCTAGTTCTAGATTGTGGGGTTGGCTCTGCATGATATAGACACAAATATGGATATAGATATAGGTATAGATATAGAAAGAGAGAGATTGTGTGTGTATTTTTTCTCTCTCTAGAATTGCATGGCTGGCTGCAATTACAGCTTAGAGAGAGAGAGAGAGAGAGAGAGAGAGAGAGGGGTTTTCGAGAAGAGGAGTATTGAAGAGAGGGAAAGATAGAACAGAGACAGCTAATACCACACTGTGACGTCAAGATTGGGCTATTTGTGGCTTTGGGTTTGGGATTTTCAGAATCTGACTCCTTTTGGTTGGTAATTTACCTGTAAAAAAATATATATGCATATATTTAAACAATTAATATGTATATATTTATATAAAAAAAGTTAAGATTTTCCTGGAGCACAATTAGGGTTAGCTTTACAAAATCTCTTAAGTTTAAAACTAAATAAATAACTTTCCTAAATTTATTTAAAGAATATAAAGCCTTATGAATTTTAAAACTGAACAAATATTTTTCTTAAACGATGGAAATTGAATGGGTCCATTATTTATCCGTCAAGTGGCATGTAATTCCACTTTCAAGGAAGCGATTTCGAGTTTGCACAGTGACAATCATTTGTTACTATATTAGAGAAAGTTTAGGATAATTAGGATAGATTTTCATTATTTAGCAATAAATAAATAAATAAAATTGCTAATTTATAAGTAAATTTCATAAATGAAGGAATCAAAGTGTCAGCAAATTCATAGTCAAAAGAATTATTTGTTCAATTTTATTACATTATTTTTTTTATTTTTTATTTACATTAAAAATCTTGATGAAACGAGAAAGATTTTCCATGGGGAAAATGTAAGTAATTAATTTGATTTAATTAATATTATGATTAGATAAATAACTTAGTAAATAATTAGATATGGATAAAGAAATTAAAAATAGTAAGTATATAATAATAGAAAAAATCCAAGGAAGGGAATACGCGTCCGAAAAGGTTGTCTCAGTCATACATGGAGAGGAAACCTGGCATGCAAACCTAGACGCCAGAAATGCACACTAACAACTATTTTTCATTTCTTTTTTGGCAAGTCAGAATTAAATTCATAATCTATACAAATTCATATATATATATATATATATATATATATATATATATATGTATATCAGAGGTGCTATTATAAGGTGCACCTGATGCAAAATGCATCAAGTGCCCTCCTCTATAGCCATCTGTGATTAAAATTTTTAAAAATTGACCGTTGGATTAGATACCCTTATAATGTACGTCATGTTTGCCAAAAATCACAATGATCCAACGGTTGGTTTCTGAGAAAACTGACTGCTAAAAAATTATGACTTTTTTGTTCTTTAAAATGTTATCATTTTTTAGCAGTCAGTTTTCTCAGAAACCAACCGTTGGATCGCTGTGATTTTTGGCTGACATGACATACATTATACGGGTATCTAATTCAACGGTCAGTATTTAAAAATACTCATCACAGGTGGTTGTAGAGGAGGGCACCTGATGGAAGATGCATCAGGTGCACCTGATATTAGCAAGTCTGTATATATATATATATATATATATATATATATATAAGTGATCTAATCAGCATTTGCTCACTTTAACTAAAATCAACAAATAACACAAGCCCTTGGATTCTCATTCACTTAATGGAAGATTCATCTCAAGATTCCAATCTAAGGGTTTGTGTTATTTGCTTACTTTAGTTAAAGTCAGCAAATGCTCACTAAAACATATATATATATATATATATATATATATAGAGAGAGAGAGAGAGAGAGAGAGAGAGAGAGAGAGAATTGTTCTAGTCAGCAAAGAACACAAGCCCTTGGATTCTCATTCACTTAATGGATGATTCATCTCAAGATTTTAATCCAAGGGTTTTTGTTCTTTGCTTACTTTAGTTTAAAGTCAACAAATGCTCACTAGAACATTTTTCTATATGTATGATCCGTAAATATGGGGATAATACATAATTGTAGAATATATATTTTAAAAACTTGACCATTAATTGGTCGGGATAAGATACAATACTTTTGTATGTGATGTATGTCAAAAACCATAAGAATCTAACGGTCAATTTTTCATAGATGTCACAAAAAAAAAAAAAAAAAAAAATGATAGCTTATAGTTTATATCTAATTCAATAGTCAATTTTTCAAAATATGTACTCATATATATATATATATAGAAAAATGTTCTAGTGAGCATTTGCTGACTTTAAGCTAAAGTAAGCAAAGAATACAAACCCTTGGATTTGAATCTTGAGATGAATCATCCATTAAGTGAATGAGAATCCAAGGACTTGTGTTCTTTGCTGACTTTAGTTAAAGTGAGCATTTGCTGACTAGAACATTTCTCATATATATATATATATATATATTCATTTTCAAATCACCAATGTCAGTTGATTATTTTGTAAAATCAACCGTTGGATTAGATACTCTTCTTATACAAGTTATACATGCCAAAATTCACATTGATTCAATGGTCAGATTTTAAAAAATCTCACTGTAAAAAATTTCAATGTTTTTAATTATAATAATTTTCACAGTGACATAATTCAGAAACCAACTATTGGATCACTGTGGCATACATAATATACATAAGAAAAGTATCTAATCCAACCGTTGGTTTCTCAAAATATTAAATCGGCAGTGGTGTTTTGAAAATAGATGGTAGAAATAATGGTAAAAAAAAGGGCAAGGGGAACGTACTATACATATGAGTAATATCAGCACTATCTCACTTTGTTAAAATCAATTAATGTCTTATTGCCGTTAGATTTCATTCCATAGCCGAAATCTGAGGGTAATAGATATTTTATCTCTTTAATAAAGTAAGGTATTCCTTACTTCATCATTTCACCTATATATATATATATATATATACAGAAATGATCCATTGGGGTCCAGACCCCATATGGATAAATACGGTTCACTTCTCATTAGGATAGTTGGGATAGGTATTTTGAAAAATTGACCGTTGGATTAGATATTCCTGTTACGTATGTCATGTCTACCAAAAATGACTGTGATCCAACGGTTGATTTGAGAAAACTAACTGCGAAAAAAACTGACATTTTATCGTTCTTTAAGTGTTAGTTTTTCTCATGAACTAACCGTTGGATCACTGTGATTTTTAGCAGACATAACATACGTAATAAGAATATCTAATCTAACGGCCGATTTTTCAAAATACCTATCCCAACTATCCCAATGAGAAGTGAACCGTATTTATCCATATGGGGTCTAGACCCAATAGATCATTTCTGTATATATATATATATATATATAATATTTATGTTTCATATATGCATATTTAAGAAACAAAACAGAGAATGTATTATATAATATACACACGATGCGTGTGCAATATACACAATATACCATAGAAGTTATAATGAAGTTAGCGTGATTAGATGTCTTGCATGCATGGTTGAAGATAGCGAATGCTTAAATGCAAAACAATATACCATAGAAGGGTTGATTTATTTCGTTTCTTAAATCTTAATGCATGCATGTACGTGTCGGATAATCAAAAGAAACATAACGTTTACATTTTAAAAATCAAATAAGACGTAAATGAATGCGTGAGAGAAACCCTTAATGCCAGAAGGCCCAGATTGAACAAAGATCCAGTTTTTAATTAGAAAATCAAAATTCTATCTGAAAAATTAATAAACATTTAAGAAATAAAACAAAGACCCACAAACCGTCTCATGAACAGTAATATTGAAGAGAGGGAGGGAGAGAGAGAGAGTTACCGTGTAAGGTCTGTGGGCAGGTTGGTGAAGAGAAGATATGAAGACGACAACGTACAGGAAAGAGAAGAAAGATATGATGCCGTCGCTTTTCTGGCATTCTCTCTCTCCTCTCTCCCTCTCTCTTTCCTCTCTCTTCTCTCTCAATATAGCTTGTTCTGGGAAAGATATGATGCCGTCGCTTTTATGGCATTCTCTCTCTCCTCTCTCTCTCTCTCTCTCTCTCTCTCCTCTCTCTTCTCTCTTAATATAGCTTGTTCTGAGGCGGAGTTTGAGGATTAGGATGACAGCTGCGTCGGGCTCAGCAGAGTAACGATAAGGGCTATTTACGGGTATTTTGATTAAATTTTGGTAAAACGGTATTTGGATTTGAAAGGATTTCTTGCTCATATACGCCGTTTTGGATTTCTCACCGAGAAAATGATGAGCTGGCACATGTCAGGAGGTCCTTATTCTCGTTATCGTAAGGATATCTTTTTAGGAAGCCATAGGAATGATATTTTAAAAAACCAACAATTGGATTAGATAATATTTTTATGAATGTCGTGTCTGTCAAAAATCATAGTGATCCAATAATTGGTTTTCAAAATACAGTCCGTAAGATATTTTGGCAGTATTTACCGGTGGATGTTGTCAAAGCTGTTTAAATATCTGTATTTTAAAAACCAACGGTTTGATCATTATGATTTCTTATAAACATAAAATATATATAAAGATTATCTAATCCAACGGTTAATTTTTTTAAAATACCTATCCCAATGAAAATGTCTTTACGATAAGAACATAAAGACTTCCTTACACGATCTGAGTATCCATTCTGTATATATGTAATCCGTTGGAATTTCAGTTACTTGCCTCTTGTATTTTGCCCACGTGGACCCGTAGCAAAACAATGGGCAAATAGTGGATAAGGGCAAAGGCTATTTCACCAGCCTATTTTCATCCATTTTAGGTGTTGTTTGGCTTAATTTTTGGGAAATTCCAAATGGACTTCCAAACTTTAAAAAGAAATTTTGGATAAAAAAAATGTGTTTAGTGAGTTCTTCAAAATGAATTTCTATGAGAAGTCAATTTTTTGGAAGTACATCTGGGATAAGTAAAAAAAAATTAAATTTTAAAAATTCACGTTTGTGGGAAGAATAACTTTCGTACTTTTTATACAAAAGGACTTCTAAAATATGCACTTTCCAAACACTATTTTTCTTCTAAACGACTTTTTAAAAAATACATCCGAGGAATCACTTCTTCAAAAATGACTTTCATTTGCAACAAGTTACGCAAACGCTACCTTTGTTGGCATACTTGTCATCTCACTATTCTACATAAGAGGTTGTTTTAGTTTTATTCATAATTTGTTGTATCTATACTTCTATACTAATTATATCTATTTATACTAATATATAAAGCCAATACTAGAGTTTAGCGTGCTCAAATTTTAATTTTCAAAATACCCTTTATACAAATATTACTAAACTTTGATCAAAAAGCCATATATGTCATTCTCTTGGCAAAAATATGTCCCTGTATTTATTATAATAGAAGATTCAAAAACTCAACTACCACAATCTATTTCTTTTTCTAGCATTTTAATAACCACCTTTCTAATTTTTTTAATTAATTTTTTTAATATATATATATATATATATATATATTGTTTTCATACTCATGGCACGATGGTTCAAATCTAGTTAATATATGAAGCCAATACCAAAATTTGGTGTACTCAAATTTATTCTCATGTATTTTTCATATTCCTTTCATTATGAACATGCATGTGTCAATATCCAAAGTAAATTCATAATTTCAATTTACTCCAAACAATTATGGAAGAATTGATTACTAATATTTCTTTTCTTTCTCATATTTATTGCAAATTATTACCAATAATTTTTGGAATAACTCCTAAATTTTAAACTATTTTGAGATCAAATAATTCCCAAATTTCAGGATTGAGCTATATCCCACATCGAATAAACATTGGTGAGATCTTGAGTTTATAAACGGGCTATCATTTTCATAAAATTATAGTGTGTAAAGAGATTCGAACCAAAGACCTTTAGGTCTTATATGCAAAGGCTGAACCACTAAGTTATGTGTTAGCTTGTTTTTATAATTTGTAATATATAATATTTAACCTTATTTCATATTCTTTTATAAATCTATACTACTTATAAAAGGCCCAATGTTGAAAAAAAAATTGATAGACTAAAATGCCCTCGCATTAAATGTTAATGACCCTTTTACCCTCTTGTAATTTAATTACATGAAGTTTATCTTTAATTCATTTTTTAAGAGTCATATTTTCAATTAATTTCCCAATTCAACAAGGCATCAACAAAGTTTGTTATTTTTTTTTAGTGTTTTGAATATTAAAAAAAAATAACAATAAATTTTATCGAATAAAGAAAGAAACAAAAGTGAGATTTGTCTTTTATTAGTTAAAAATAACGGTAATCTAAAAGAAAATTTTGTTAATATGAAATTCAACTAAATAAAGTGAAAAAAATTATTAATTAAATTAATAATTTTTTTCAAATTCTAATTCAAATTATAGATAAAACATGATTTTTCAAATAATAAATTACTATAAAATTTAAAATAAATTACTTTATATTTCTTATTTCCAAATTCCAATGCAAAAATAAATCAGAGTGATAAAAAAAAAAGTTTGAATGTATCCCGTCCGTAAACATTGTTCACATTAACTAGTTTCTTATGAATGCCATACTCGCAAAAAATCAGAGTGATCCAACGGTCAGTTGACCTTATCCATTATAACAAAAACTATTTACGTTTGTTTCATCTAAGCTGTGTATCATATTGTTCTTATTCATATTGTACAAATGGTAACATAGGAGTGCAATTTTATAAAACCGACTGTTGGATAAAATGTTCCATATATACACATTGAGCATATAAAAAATTACATAGATCCGACGGTTGGTTTTGAGAGAACATTTCAATTGTTTAAATTTGTGTATCATATGGTTTTTATTTATATTGTACAAATGTTAACATGGAAGTACTATTTTGTGAAATCGACCGTTGGATAAGATGTTCCATATAAACACATTGTGCATGCAAAAAAATTACACAGATCCGACGGTTGGTTTTTGAGAAAAAACATTTAAATTGTTTAAACTATGCAAATTTAATATCATAGTTTTTTCAAGAATGTGGCATTTATAAAAAAAAAAAATGACCGTTGAATCAACATGATTTTTTTCATGCATCTTTTACATAAGCGGAACATCTCATCCAACAGTCGTTTTTTAAAATGTTACTGTGAAAATTATTATACTTAGATATTAAAAATAATAAATAAAACAATATGCTTAGAACCTTGTTGAATTAGGAAATTAATTGAAAATATGACTCTTAAAAAATGAATTAAAAATAAACTTCATGTAATTAATTTTGCAAGAGGGCAAAAGGGTCATTAACATTTAATACGAGGGTATTTTAGTCGATCAAAAGTTTTTCAACATTGAGCCTCTATAAATAGTATAGATTTATAAAAGAATATGAAATAAAGTTAAATATTATATATCACAACTTTTAAAAATAAGTTAATACATAGCTTGGTGGTTAAGTCTTTGCATAGAAGACCTAGAGGTCCTAGGTTTGAACTTCTCTACACACTATAATTTTATGAAAATGAATCAGGCCTAATGGACAGATCGGATCGGACCAGGCTTCGGATCGGATCGGATCACTTAATGGTCATGGATCGAGCCGGCCCATTGGCCAAAAAAGCTTAGCCCAATCGGTCCATTGACTATGGATTGGATTAGCCCAGTCCATTAGTTATCGAACTAGATCAGGCCCAATCTATTAGCTTAATGCACCGATCAACGGATCAAATGGACAGCCCATCCATTTTGACACCACTATACAAGAGCAAACTTATTACATGAAAGTCTTGAACATGTAAAATGGGTGTTAATGTGTTATATCTCCACCAAATGAAATAGTCTTTTGAATTGGAGCATAAACATAACACTTGGGGAAAGTAGATTGTACGTTAATTAAGGGATCATTTGCATTAACTTTTGCTAAAATCACTTTTGGAGAATTACTTTTTCATATATCTCTTTAAAATTGTATCAAACTATATGTTCACTTATTAAAATTTTCATACTAAAAATAATTATCATAAAAGTTAGGCCTAGTCTCCTAACTTTTACTACAATCACTTTTAGTATGAAAATTTTGTCATCCATCCTATTATCCTTTAAGTTATCTAAATAAAGCCTACTTGGGAATTCAAAAAATTGCAACAGTCTATTCTTTTACTATCATATATATAATTTTAAAAAAAAACACCCCACCCTTAATTAAAAAAAAAAAAAAAAAAAAAAAAAAAACTTAATAAACAACCAATCAAACTAATCTAGAATTGAATAAGTTTTCATGTTTGCCAAACAGCCCAACAATTTTGACAAGTAAATTTCTTCATGTTTTAGACTTGGATCAATAATGCTAAGGCATGACACACGAAAATACTTGCCCTAAGCTGTCCCTAGATCAACGTTGTCTGAAAGCATAACCAAAAAGAAAGAAAAGAAAAGAACCATAAATTGTGTCATCAGGGTCCAACCAAAATCAGTATGATTATATGAAGAGGTCCAGCCATGTATGTTTTCATTTTTATCCTACTTAAAGCTTCTGGTTAGCTGAGGAGGTCCAGCCACGTATGTTAATTAACATTAATTTTTAGTATTAAAGAACATTCCCAACAATGACACTATGTTTGGATTGAGAGAATTGGAGAAAAGAGAAGGATTAAGTTAACTTTCTCTACACCTGTTTGGATTAAAACCAATATATGGTTCTTTTTAGTCTTAAAGAACACAATGTACCATACATCTAGGAGAGGGCTCCTCTCAATTTAACGTAAGGATCTGTATGAGTTCTTATCAGGTCAATAAAAAAACAAACAAACAAACAAACAATTTAACATAAGGATCTGTACGAGTTCTGAAAGGTACCCACGGGGGAGAGAGAGAGTCTTCATAAATAACATTCAGGGGCATACAATACCAACATTTCTTATTCCAACTCTAGGTAAAACTTGCAGACACCCATCAATCAATATGCAGAAATCCCCTAAACCAACAATTCAAACTCATTCGACACACATTTGCCAGTCACTGGCTGCCTACAAGCACCTACATAACTGGAAAGACATAATTATATAGGAAGAGTTTCTCAACATCCTACAATTCTGGACAGTATAATATCGACATTGACTTGCCTGTGTGAAACACTGCCCGATCCTTACCCCAAAAATAAACAACAGAAAAAATAAAATAAAATTATATGCATAACCTGACATCTACTGCTTGCGTTGCTTGTCTCGCATTGCAAGCTTTTCTGCAATCTGTTCTTCAGTCAAGGGTAAGTAATAGATCCGAGGTGTGGTTCTGGTTTTCCTGAAAAGGTCATCCAGAGTGACAATTGGCGGTTCTAGTTTCTCGGGTTGTGGGCGGGGTTGTCGTTCCCTTCTCGTAGGTGGGTCCGATACAGGCAGCGGTTGTTGAAGTGGAGGTGGAGGTGGAAGTTGCTGCTGCCTGGGCCCTTGCTGGCGAGCGGAGGGTGGTGACTGGATGGGAGCTGGGGCCATGGGAACAGTTGGAGTTGTGCTAACAGGTGCAGCTGGTGATTGAGGTGGCTCTACCCGGAATTTAACTTCTTGGGGGTCAACAAACTCCACCACCAGAAGACGCCCTCCATTTGGAGGCCACTGAAGGTTGTAAACAGCATTTCGAGTCTCTATGGCTTCCTCTACTGATGAGTACTGCAAGAAACCAAGTATTAATTAGAACAATCACTTCATGGCTGAATCACTCACAAATATTTTTGGAACTTTGTTCGTAAACATGGATATGTGGTAATTAAGAACAAAAGGCTTGCAATGGGTATCTTGACATAATACAGAGCAAGGGAAATGTCTCTAATTTGCCATGGTTGAAATTCAACTGGAGTCGTAGCAACCTCGCCAATTACATTCCGCTAGACATTAAAAGTTAATATGCACTATGTTCAATACAAAAGGCAATAAATGGATAGGTAGTGTTCTCAGAATATACTATAAAATATTACAATAGAAACAAGCTATTAGCTATTAAGAACGGGGAAGTACAATTGCCCTGGCAGGAACAGTGAGGTGTGGGTCTCAATCAGTGTCCAGTC
Organism: Hamamelis virginiana; assembly: GCA_017140935.1. Lineage (NCBI taxonomy): Eukaryota > Viridiplantae > Streptophyta > Magnoliopsida > Saxifragales > Hamamelidaceae > Hamamelis > Hamamelis virginiana. The sequence goes on from JAESVK010000823.1 coordinate 1,076,417, forward strand.
ATCAACAAACATGGAGAGAGAGAGAGAGAGAGAGAGAGAGAGAGAGAATTACCGTTACATAGCAATGGGTCTTGATAGGGTCCATCCAGAAACTGCAGACATTCCCAGTTTTTGCAAGAAGCTCTTGCACAGCTTTAAGTGTAAAAGGACGCAGAAAGCGATCGATTCTAAGAGAATTAGTTGGGGGTCTTGGTGATGGTGGCACTGCAATAGAAAAGCAACAAACAACTCAAATTGCTTAGATGCAAACAACAACTGCCAGGGGAAATTGTGAATTTTATCAACAGAGGCACTCACCAACACGTTCCTTGGGTGCATCTCCACTAAGTGTAGAGTCCGACCTATTAAAGCTGAGTTCCACTTTAGTAGTCTGATGTGAATCCTTGGGAGTTGTAGAAGGTTTAAGATCAGAATTTTGTGGTTCAGGAATTTTGAGGCTTTCAGAATTCCACCTGCGCTGCCTTTTTGGAGGTTCACTGATCCCAACTCCTTCATCTGCGAACACAACTAATTAAGCACAATGTATCACAAGCAAGATGATGTTTATAGGTGAGACTGGGCCATATCAATCAAATGCCTAATGGCTCTTAATGAATTCATTTTTTTAGCATGAGATTCCAAGCTCGAGCAAGTCACTCTACGAGAAGTAACTAAAGGAACAATAGTTTTACAAAATTATGATTGGCGAATGATATTAATCTACAAATAATTTATGTCAGGAAAACAGAAATAAGTTTAAATCAGAAGTACCTTCATAGTCACGACTAAAATTCAACCAGACTATGAATCTTCAAACATCGTGCATTTATGTTTACACAGCTATATAATTATTACTATTAAATTATGCTATCAACGTATGATATGCTACCAACCACAAAAGCATAATAAATATATGTACCACATCCACATGAATAGAAATCTGAAAAACTTAATCAGACCATGCACCACCTGTCCCTACTACGCGCCCTAGAGCCTGCTTTCTATTATATTAGCGAAGTGCTGGCTAGCGCCCAAGAAGGAGGGGTGGCGGGCGCATGTAGAAATGATAATCTATTTCAGCCTTTCTTTACTTTATTTAATGGAAACCTCAAAAAATTAATTCCCTCAAAACAAGGGATTTTTTAATCCTTGAAATGCTTCCTCCGACAAGAATACCATGGTGGCCACAAAGAAGACCAAGAAACCCTCCTCCAACAACAATGTGTGTATACCCTTTCATTATTCTCCGTATCCTGCATATAGTTTCCATATCTGAGCTGGAACCCATGCCTGTACCCATGACGTGTCGTGTCAACATGGGTACTTTGAGGTTAAGTGCCGAGTCTAAGTATCATAGGTATGAGCATATATATATATATATATATATATATATATATATATATATATATATACACAAAGCTTCTAATATCAGGTGCACCTGATGCTTCTTGCATCAGGTGCTCTCTTGTGGAGCCATTTGCGATGAAAATTTTGAAAAACTGACCGTTGGATTAGATACTCCTATCATATATGTTATGTCTGTCAAAAATCACAGTAATCTAACGGTTGGTTTTTGAGAAATGTAACTTTGAAAAACTGTGACTTTTTTGTTCTTTAAAATGTTATCATTTTTTTCACAGTTAGTTTTCTCATAAACCAACCATTGGATCACTGTGATTTTTGGCAGACATGACATACATGATTGGGGTATCTAATCCAACGGTCAATTTTCTAAAATTTGGACCGCAAGTGGCTCTACAAGAGGGCACCTGATGCAAGAAGCATCAGGTGCACCTGACCATAGCACTTTTGTGTGTGTGTGTGTGTGTGTGTGTGTGTGTGTATGCTGCAACCTATGATACCTAGACTCGGCACTTTACCCTAAAGTACCCATGTTGACACGATGCGACATGGGTACTGGCATTGGCACTTGCAGAGGTATTGTCGCCCATGTTGACACGATGCGACATGGGTATTGGCATTAGCACTTGCAGAGGTATTCTCGTGTGATGTGAAGTGTGATATATATATATCACACTTCACACACTAATATGTCTGTAAATGCCAATGCTATAAGAAGAAGATGGAGAAGCAGAAAACTAACCAAGCAACAACGACAGCATCGATTCACGATGAGGCAACAGCTCAAAGCCTCAAATCCCCTTCTTCTTGACTTCTCTCTCTTCTCCTCTCTATCTTGAGTTGTGAAGTGAGATCCAGATGTTATGAATCTCTCACCTTTCTCAATTTAATCAATCATCCTTTCCCTTTTTAAAAAAAAAAAAAAAAGAGGTCAAGAATCTCTGATTTGCAAAGATTCCTGTTGTTGTGGTCTTGTGGACCGTATTGGGTGATAAAGTGCCATAATGGCTGCATCGTCAGATATATACCATTATATATACTGTCAAGGTGTGTATCACATAACATTACTTCCAAATTCCGTTATGTATCAACCGATACAATACTATACGTAACGGCCGATTTTTAAATCCCCATGCCAACTTCCTAACCATCACTTCATCCTCGCCATTTAGAAAAACAATGATATCCATACAACTTGCTCTCTATAATTTCATCATTCAACTTGCAACCACTGATGGAACACTATCCTGGCCCTTTAGCTTCTCTAATCCTCCACCTCCCCTATTCCCCATGCAAGTCACCCCATCCAAAAATAAATAAATAACTAATTAACACACAAGTACATAAAAACTAGAAGGAAAAGGATGTATTTATGATCATCAAGGGTTTTAGCTATAACATTGCACTTATTATAATCCAAAACAAAGTTCGTCACCACAAAAGTGAGAGAGAGAGAAGCAAAAACAATGGCCCAATAAAGCAGGGAACATGTAAGCAGCAATAATACCTTGAAACTTTCTTTTCTCAGAATGAGCAGCATCATTATCCTTTTTTTCAAAAGCACTTTCCATCTTGACAAACAAGTAATCAGCCCCCACAGTGTCAACGGTACCTTCCACTTTGGCACCAGGAATGTCAGTTAGCCCAATCTCATGTCCTGCCTCACTAGAATTACCTATTGAATCTATTTGCTTAGTCTCCAATGCATCCTCCTCCATAGAGTCATCAATCGGAGACTGGTCTAGATTTAATTTTTCTGAAAACCCCCCATCTGCCGTATCACTTTTCTTGCTGAAATCCATATCCACAGATTTGTTGTCATCTAGTTTTTCAAAGAAATCAGAAAATGAGATAACAAGGTCAATTATGAAAGCACAATAAAAGAAGGCTAACACAGTTTAGAGATGAAAAAGATGGAAAGATGGGCAACAACTGCAAAGCATACCTTCTAACGTTTTTCCCTCAATGTAAGTAGCAATAGCATTCTTTTCTGCAGATGTTTCCATCTCTTCAGGAGACAAATCAGGCCCCTCAGCAACAACAGGACATTCATCTTTTATAACAGGGATTTCAATTATATCAATCTTATCACCCACTTCATTGGATTTATGATTTGAATCAATTTGCTTATTCTCCAATACATCCTCCTTCATGGAATCATCAGCTGAAGAATGATTTAATTTTACTGATGACTCCCCATCTGCACTATCATTTTCCTTGCTAAAATCAACAAGGGTAGATGGTTTGCCATCTGTTTCTTCAACAGAACCCTGGTTCTCCCGTGGCTTTTGATCATCCAGTGGATGCAAATCACCACCACTAGGAGGGTCTTCACTGGATGATGGTTGCACCATCTCCAGCTTAACAACATCTAGTTCTAAATGGACATTATCAGAATTCAAATTATCCTTTAGTTCATTCTTTTCATTAATTGACACGGAATCAGTAGAAATAGACTCAGAGTTTACTTGAAACCCTAAAACAGGGCTGACCTCATATACCTGATTGTTTGGATTCGGCATATCAAGTGCAGCATCCATCTGGGGAGGCTTTGAATCCACATTCTCCATCTTGATTTTGTTGTCTTCCAATGCTTCCTCGCTACATGCAATCTGGGTAACCACAGTCTCATTGACTGTGCTATCTGCTGGATCACCAACCACCTCAAGAGTATCAGTGCCACCCACTATCTTCTCCTCTAGAACTTTCCCCTGACCCAGATCTGTGGGACCAACATCAATGTCACCAGCAGCTGCCACATCATCCACCTTTTCAGTTTTATTTTCATCATGATTCTGTGTATCTTCAGACAATTCATCATAGTTAGGTTGTGCCACCGCATCTTCACACTTAACCATGGGTTCAGGATCACATGGCAAAGCCTCGCTCACTTCTTCCTCAAAAGCTTCCCTCTCTTTGCAAAGTGCTTCATCCAACCGCTTTACCAAATCATCTTTCAACCCTTTTGTCATCAAGTTTCTTCTCTTAAGCTCTTCCTTCAACTCTGCCACCTTCCATTTATTGATTGGTCGATTATCAAGAATTGGATATTGTGTCGACATATTGCTTATTAACCAATTAAATTTATCCCTGTGTTTACAACCTATTCATTTAAGAATAATCAAATTAGCAACTAATACTATAATTCACACATGCACGCGCGCGCGCAAAGACACGTGCAGATAGTTAATACACTGAATTTTTATGTCATCAACAACTATTGATATCAAAACACAAGAGGGGTGATTGAATACATGGAAAAAATGAAAAGTAAAAACAATAATCAATCTAAACTTAATGAGCAGTGAAACCATAAGGTAACACCGAAGAGATGGGCGAACCCCAGTGCCAGCCATATACAGAAGCTTAAAGTGGAAAGCTGTTTTCCAACGCATTTGTGCAGGGCATCAAAGTGACCATGAATTTGGCATTGGTTCAATGAATGAAATATATTGAACTTCCATAGTAAAGCAATGTGAAATCAAATTGACCGTGCTTCTTTGGCACTGACTCAGTGACTGTAATATATTGAACTTACATGAAGTAGTGGTAGACGGCCTGTTGGCCTTGTCTGGTGTATAACCCCCCTTTCAGAAGAGAGTTTTCAGGTTTGAACTTATGGAAGCACATTGATACTCATTTATTAATATTAGGTGGATTTTGGAATAAGGGTAAGTTTGTATCATTTGGCATCCAAACAAAAAAAAAGAAAAGAAAAGGCAATATCCCACACTCCCTACTGCACACACCAAGCAATTCCGCCCAAACCAATTCAACGATCAGAAATTGAACACTTGAAAAAGGGAACAGTGTAAAAAAATATATATACATAAAACAATAAGCATGGCAAGCAAATGCGAAAAAGCCAAGATTAACAATGTTAATCCACCAAACAAAAAGACGTAATTTTGACAACTAAAAACCAGTTATGCACGATTAATTCAAAATTCTACAGAAATATAAAACAAAAAGCTATTCAAAAAAAAAAAAAAACATAAATCGAGCAAGAACTTACGAGGATATTCGCATCAAATGCCGCCAACAAACAGCACGAACGACACTTATGAGAAAGAAGTAGAGAAACGGAACCCTAATTTCAGAACAGAAAACCAACCCATTAGATCGTATAACCAATCAATATCAACCAATATATATCTCAATTTTCCTTCCATAAATAAATCAAATATACATACATATATATATATATAACAGAAATAAATAAAGGAATTATGTGAGTCTGTGTATCTTCGGAAAGCTTTTGGTGAAATCGCAGTAGAGAGAGAGAGAGAGAGGGAGAGAGAGATGGGGAGAGATGTTGATGTGATTAGGCGAAGAGGTGTGGAGAATTTCGGCAGGTTGGAGATATGTGACGGGTTGCTGTGGTTAACTTGGGCGTTAGCGGAACCGTACGTCATCTGCATCTAAACGACGTCGTTATTTTGCATGCTTCCAAGACGACATCCTCTTCTTCTAAATATTAAATCCTAACTCTTTTTAATATTAGTATTGATAAATGGATACCATGCATCTCAATATATTTAAGGGAGGGGCTATTTGCAGCACAACATTTATTAAAGGCAGTCCAATTTAAAATTTTTATTTTTTCAAATTTGTCATTTTCTAACTACAACCCACTAATTTTTAGGCAACCCAATATTATACAAAACAAAAGTTTTGAAATGCCATAAATGCCCCAAGTCTAAATATAAAACACAATTTTATTTGCAACCCATTACCCCCAACACTAAACTTAAAACATATTACCCCAACACTTTCATTTTAAGTTTGTTTGTATATTATTTGTAAACATCATATTTGAAATAAACTTACTTCAAAACATGAAAAGCAGCGTTTTATAACCATCATGGTATAATGGTGTTACGAAAAAACTCATGTGTTTGATCGGAAAATTGAAAAAAATATATATGTGTTCGTGTTTGCATTCGGACTCCTAATGCCGAATATGATGCTTTAATATTCGGTAAGTTAATGTCGAATATGAAACACTATATTCCACTTCAAAAAATCGAATATAATTTGCAGTCTTCCTAAAGCTAATGCCGAATATGGAAATTGCCGAATAGTAAACCTTCATATTCGGCATTAGATTACCGAACTTAAGCTTCATATTTAGCATTAACTTACCGAATATTAAAGCTTCATATTCGGCATTAGCAGTCCGAATGCAAACACGAACACATATTATTTTTTTTTCAATTTTCCGATCAAAATATGGGTTTTTTCATAACACCATTATACCATAATAGTTATAAAACGCTATTTTTCATGTTTTGAAGTAAGTTTATTCCAAATATGATGTTTACTAATAATATACAAACAAACCTAAAATGAAAGTGTTGGGATAATATGTTTTAGGTTTGGTGTTGGGGTATAGGTTGCTTATAGTATTTATGTTATGTAATGGGTTGTATTTAGTAAGGGGGTAAGATGGGTATTGTTGGCCTAATGGCCTCCACCCTTATTTAGTAATTGATTTTGATGATAACAAACATTGTGCTATGAATATTTAATATAGTGCATATGTTATTTATTGAATCATTTGACATCATCAAATGCATATATTATTGAATGTCATACTTATGCTATGATCATCTGAATCCAACCTTGTGGCTCTTATAGTTGCTATCTAGCACATATATCATGTGAAAACAGGATTCAATGAAGTCGAGCCATCAATGAAGATCAAAGCTCAACCATCATAAAGATGAAGCTCTTGTACTACAAATGAACCTTGTGAATATGCATATGATGTATATTCATTAAGGACCATGAAGAGAAGTCATTGCATTGATGCAATTTATTGATGAAGCCAAGCAAGCCAAGCACAAGACTTGAAGATCAATTGAAGAAATTCTGTGAAGATTCTATTCTATCTTGTGTGAGTGCATAGGATTTTCTTGTGAATCTCTCTTTAGGATGAACTAATTGGCTTTGTTAAGTATGACCTAAATACCATAGTTTTTAAACTTTGGAAAATCTCTTTTTGGTCTTAAAATTGACTCAAACTTATAATGAACTTTTATAGACTCATAATGGTTTATCCCTTTGCTTTTGGCTTAAACACATTTGAAAAATATTTTGATATAAGCCAAGACTTAGTGAGAACAAATGGTTTTGATGAGACAAAGTTACACATTTTGAAAAAGGCTGTTTTTGAGGTTCATCACTCAAAACAATAGACTGTTTGCCTAAGACAGTCGACTGTCTGAGTGAAACAGTCGACTGTTTGAGACAGTAGCTTTGTTTCTCAAACATAATTCCCTAGTCGACTAATACCATTTGTCTAGTCGACTAACCGAACCCTGAACCCAATAACGGCTAGTTTTTGACAACTCTAAACAGCTCTATTTTGGTTTCTAACTAGCATATCTTTTGGGGATCTATATATACTCATCATTTGAGTCTTAAAGAAGTTAATGATCATACACAAACTCAAGCCAGCATAGTATACATCATTCCTGCATGATTTTAGTCAAAATCATCATACTCTCTTGAGGCCAATCTAATTCATCTATTTTGAGAGATATTAGTGTGAGCTCAAATTTGTATTTCATCTACTACTCATTAATGAGTTTTTCTATTTATACACAAATCAAATCTTTGTATATCTTGTGAGATTGGAGAAGTGCTCTTGGTGAACATTGGAGAGTTGCTCTTTGTGAGCATTGGCCAAGCATTCTTTGTGAAGCTTGAAGAAGTGTTCTTTGTGAGCATTAGTGGGTTCTTTGTGAACCATTATTGAAGTTCTTTGTGAGCTTAGGTGAAGATCTTCCACCTGGGATAAAGAAGATCGTATAAAGGTTTCTCCACCTCGAATGAGCTAATCCTTAGTAGATTGTTGGGAATCCTTGGGTTAAGGCACAAGGTGAGGAGTAGGCGGAGTCCGAACCTCGTTAAAATCGTTGTGTTTGATTTCTTTTCCCTCATCTCTTTCAAATACTTGCATTTATATTATTGCTTCTGCTACTAGTAATTGAACTCTAATTTTATTTGGTAATTATTTGCAAAAGTTTGCCATAAACCCTATTCACCCCCCTCTAGGGTTATAATTTGGGACAACAAGTATATTAATTAAATTTTTATTGTGCTACTTTTAGTAACAATACAAATGAGTGGATTGTACTTAGAAAATGGACTACCTTTAGTAAACGATGTGCTGCAAATAGCCCCTCCTTATATTTAAACCCGAAATTTTTGTCCTTTAAATATAAAAACATACATCACTAGACCAATAAAACCTCATGTAGCCTAGCTTTCAACTCAATTGCTTAACATGAGTTTTTGGGTTAGGTTTAAAATTTTCTACTTTAAAAAAAGAAAAATATTTTTATTTTAGCTCCAATTCATGTAGATTGGGCAACCCATTCCAACTTATATATTAATTAGGGGTGTGCGTGGGCTAGTTGGTGATGGGTGAGGATAAAACTGACAATCAACTCGCTACAATTTATATATTAATTAGATATTATAAATTTACTTGTTACCCTCTTTTTACACTATTACTATTTATTTACATATAAAAATTCCAAATACTAATAAAAAATATTATTGGGATTAATATTTTGATAAATCGATTGTTGGATTACTATTTATTTACATATAAAAATTCAAAAAAATCACATTGATCCAACGGACATTTTTTTATTATTATAAAATATCACATTTTTTCTAAAAAACTATGAGATTATATTTGCACAGTTTAGAACATTTTGATATTTTTTTCAAAATCTAGTTGTCGGATTTATATGATTTTTTGCATGCATAATATGTATATGTGGAACAACTTATTCAACGGTCAGTTTCTCAAAATACATATCCTATATTGGATTTTGCAAAGTAAGAGTAAAAACCTTATGCAAGAACCATGTATATAGAAAAAAAACTACTTATGTTGGTTTCATCCAAGTTGTATATCATTTGGTTCCTATCCGCCATATTTTACAAAATCTAACATGGGGTTGGCATTTTGTGAAACCAATCGTTGGATAAGATGTTCCATATATACACATTATGCATGCAAAAAATTACATAGATTCGGCAGTTGATTTTTGAGAAAACATATAAATTGTTTAAATTGTGCAAATGTAATCTTACAGTTTTTTTACAAAAATATGGCATTTTTTTTAAAAAAAAAAATAACGTTGGATCAACATGATTTTGCGTATGTATGACATACATAATCGAAACATCTCATCCAATGGTCATTTTGAAAATGTCACCGTGAAAATTATTATACTTAAATATAAATATATAATATAATTTTTAATATTGAGACATTTTAAAATCTGACCGTTAGATCATTGTGATTTTTGATATGTATGACTTACATAAATAGGATATATAATCTAATAGCTAGTTTATCAAAATACCGATTCATTTAATTTTTTATTGTTAATATTTTTATTTTTTATATATAAATAAATAGTAATACTAGTGTAAAAACTAAAAAAAGGATAACAAACTGTGCTTAATTAATTTTTATTGCCACGGCCTCTATTAAAGTAGTGGTTAATTATGAAAAATTGGTGTGAATTAAGTGCTTATTTAATTTTTTCATATATACAGTTATGCAACACCATGGTTGTCACCAAAATGAATCATTAAATTTTATTATATATATATTTTTTAATAAAGAATTGCGGTCCAATTTGATCCTATTTGAATCGAATTCTAATTAATTCAGATCCAATCCAAATTTAATTAGGATTGGACATGATCCTAAAAAATCTAATCCGAATTAGATCGGATTCATCCTCATTTGTCCCCGAATCAGATCCGATTAAGTTGCACTCTAGTTAGTTCCACTTGAACGAATGCGCTCAATGAAAATGGTAAAATGGTGGTCGGGAGGGGAAATGGAGCCCCACTCCACCGTCCCACGTGTCCATGCCGATTAGTGATCGTAATTCCCGACACCTAAAACGTAAAACCACTTACGTGTCGCCCCTTCACAGTATTTACTTTAAAAACAATCATTATTTCCCCTTTTTTTTCTCCTTTACTTTTTTAATAAGGCAAATGTTATGTTCCCTCCACATTTCACCTGCTGCACTCCCAACTCACATAGCACTCCCAACTCACATAAATCATGTATGGGTGTACACACGTCGCGTGAGAACAGGTGAAGGATAAAATTACCAACTAATTCTTTCACTCGCCAACCAACCTGCCTACCATAATAACCGATGGATTATTTAAATATATGGCGGGTTTCAACCGGCAGGTAAGAAGGATTGAGCGGGTGAAGCATTACTAATTTTTTTTATAAACACCTAAAGTTCTTAAAACCTTTTTAAAAAGCAAAAATACCTCAAATTCGTATCTAATAATGCAATATTATATTATTTAGTAATTAAACTATAATCCAATCAATTTTTCTAATATTAATAAACTAAAGTTCCAAAATAAATTGCCTTACAACAATAGAAGCTCCTAACTAGATACATAATAATAAAGGTTCATTGTCATTAAAAAATCTTACCGACTAACATATGGTTTCACATTCAAAATTGAAAAAATATCAAATCAAATAAGTGCATATTCAAACTATCATAATAAATATATTTAAAGAAATAAAAAACACTAACTTGCAAGCATATCCAATTAAGGAAAAATATAAGGTAGTATTGAAATTTATTTCATATAAATATATTATTTAATTATATATAATTATTTGGCGGGTGGGGACGGATTGTCAAATCAATATCCGCTAACCGAATCAACCCGCCAAAAATTCATCAAATCCACCCAACCTAACCCGCCTAACCATTGTAACCACGGGTTGGGGAAGGGGTCGGGTCCGGCAAGTTTTTGCACACCCCTCAATCATGCCAAAATTTCATTTTTGTCCTTAGGTCAATTTTTTTTTTTTAAATTTTATTATATTTAGACATTCTGTGCTTCCATAAAGTCAGTTGCAGAACATAGTTTGAAATATTGATTATTAGATAAAATACACATTTTATGAATGTCATGTTTGTAGAAATCACTATGATTCAACAATCAATTTTTGTTCTTTTTGAAAAAACTGGCTACAAAAACTGAATTCCTTTTGTTATTTGAAATATTGCAATTTTGAAATTACTTTTTTCAAAAACTGACCGTTGGATCATAGATTTTTTTTTTTTCAGAAATAACATTCATAAGATGTGTATTTTATCCAACGGTCGATTTTTCAAACTATGTTCAGAAATTGACTTTATGAAAATACAAAATGCCAAAATATGTTAAAATTGAGATTTAATTTTTGATTTAAGAACAAAAATAAAATTTTAGAATGATTTATGTAAGTGGAGAGTGGAAAAGGAGAAATGTGGAGTGCGGATAACATTTGCCTTAAATAATTATAGTGATTACTATTATCCGTACTAGGTTTGCATACATGTTGACGTTGTGCACTTGTGCAATGCGCGTAGGTCTGCAATTTCGAAAGACCTCCCCTCACCCACAGCGCAAGTTAGCAAATCTCATAGTAACTGAAACTCCGTAAGAACATACACTCTCTCATTTGGATTCGAGCTTTTGATGCTGAGCTCTAGGGTTTCCATTTGAGCTCTCATGGCGATTCAGTCTGTAGTTTACGTGCTGGTTGTATTTCTTTTGATTGAAGGCTCTGTTGCTCTGACATTTTCATCGAAGCTCATTCACCGGTTCTCCGACGAAGCTAAATCGATTTGGATTCCGAGAAGTGGAAATGTATCAGTTGATTCATGGCCGAAGCAGAGGAGCTTTGAATACTACAGGTTGCTTCTCAGCAACGACTTGAAGCGGCAGAGGATGAAGTTGAGCTCACAGTATCAGCTGCTGTTTCCGTCCCAAGGAAGCCAGACTTTGTTCTTCGGAAATGACCTTTATTGGCGAGTTAACTCACTCCATCTTCTCTCTCTCTCTCTCTCTCTCTCTGATTTTCCAGTTCTAATCGTACTTCTTGCTTTGAATTGTGATTTTGATTTTGATTTTTTGTTTTTGTTTTTAAACAGGTTACATTACACATGGATTGATATAGGGACTCCTAATGTTTCTTTCCTCGTGGCATTGGATGCTGGAAGTGATCTGCTTTGGGTTCCATGTGATTGTATACAGTGTGCTCCCTTGTCTGCCAGCTACTACAATATGTTGGTAGGCTAAATCAACTCACCAATCTTGTTTTGCTCTATTTTTCATTGTTTGCTTGTTTAGTTTATTCACTGCAATGGAAATCAAGTTCACTTCATTTTAGATTAGTTGTTCTGTTTTTACAACTTTTGTGTATTATGCATAGTAACAAGATTTTTGAATGATTTTCGAATTTCCCCAATTTATCCCAGATCTTTTCATCAATGGAATGAAATGCGATTTTTTATGAATAATTCTCGAATTGTTACATATCATGAATAATTCTGGAATTATTTCTAAATTTCTTGAGTTATTCTGAATAATTATGAAATGACAATACATCTTTCTTATTAAGTTTACTTGCATTGCTTTTCTTATTTGCAAATTTCTTATCGATTTTTTTTTTTTCGAATAACTCTCGAATTATGAACTATTACTATGCTGAATAATTCCTGAATCCCAAATGTCACTATGGTATTATGCTTAATTGATTCTCATTTTGACATTGAATTGCATGTCTATATTATAATTTCGCCTTAAAAAAAGTAGACAGTCATCAATTGTCGTTGCTGCTTAATGTATGACTTCAACCTGAAAAAGTGGGACTGAGCTTTACCTTTTAATATTTCACAGGTTTGCTAAAGGTCTTCGTCAATTACAAAAGTGGATCACTTCTCCATTTTTTTTTCACCCCTATATAAGTCTGTGGTTTCTCGAGACAATAAATTTCCTTTATTGTGTGTTTTTTTTTTTCCACAAGATATGTTTTAAAACAAACCATTTGATCAGTTTGAATTGACTGGTCCTTTGGTCTCTTGGGGTCCTTTCTCTTGCCTCGACGATCTTCTCATAGCTACTTCAACTAGGATAACCCAACCAATCACTAGACTTCCATTATGACGTCAAACCAAAATCCTATTCGAATTAAAAGAATAACAAATACTAATAAAAATATAACTTTTTATTTTTATTTTTTATTGAGATCAGTTTCCACTTGTGATGCACGGGTCCTGCTGGTAATGTGCTACTGCTCCAGCACTTCATCATCACCACTCGCTGGTCCAATCCCTATCTTGGGGCATGAGGGTTGGTGATAATGTAAGTATTGCCTACCTTAAAAATTGGATTAATAGGTGAATCAATATGGGCAAGAAATTGTATGCTGGCTAGCTTCTACTTTATGGTTTTGTTTTGTCCCCCTTCCCTCCATAGTATAGTTAACTTCAAAGTATTTGCTTTAACTGACGTGTGCAGTTCAGTTAGGAATTGGTAATAGGTTTAGCAGTTAATTCCAATGATTGATTTGCAGGTGCTCCTTCATTTTTGGGGCATCTATTATGCAGGATAGAGATCTGAGTGAGTATAGCCCGTCTGTCTCAAGCACCAGCAAGCACCTATCATGCAGCCATCAGTTATGTGAATTGGGTACAAACTGCAAAAGTCCTAAGGAGCCCTGCCCTTATGTTGTTAACTACTACACAGAAAATACCTCAAGTTCTGGATTTCTGATCGAGGATAAATTACATTTGGCATCAGACAGTGAACGTGCACCCCAAAGTTTGGTTCAGGCTTCAATCATTATAGGGTGTGTTTATATTGTTTTCATCTACCCATTTTTTCAACCTGAAATGCTTTGCAATTCCATTAACCTTGATTTCAGTTGTCATTGTTGCTTAAACTTAAGATCTTTCTTATATCTACTTTCTATTTTACTTCAATGCAGCTGTGGTAAGAAACAAACCGGCAGTTATTTGGATGGAGCTGCTCCTGATGGCCTTATGGGATTGGGACCTGGGGAGATTTCAGTTCCAAGTATGCTTGCAAAAACAGGACTGGTCCGAAATTCTTTCTCAATTTGTTTTGATGAGAATTATTCTGGGAGAATTTTCTTCGGTGACCAAGGGCTTGCTACCCAACAATCTACTTCATTATTGCCTTTAAAAGGAAAATAGTATGCCATCTATATACTCCATCATATTGCTGCTTTCGTACCCGAGTCACTTCTTTGCTGGTGGTAGTCCTATGAATGCTTTAGTATTATTGGTGTGCTTTTGTAACTATCACATGAATTAATGCAGTGTAACCTACTTTGTTGGAGTGGACTGTTATTATGTTGGGAATTCTTGTCTGAAGCGAACTGGATTCCAAGCCCTGGTCGACAGTGGGACATCTTTCACATTTCTTCCACGTGAAGTTTTTAATACAATAGGCGCAGAGGTACTTCTTTTATTAACTTTACAATATATGTACATTTCCTCGCTACATGGCCTAAAATATTATTTTTTCTTGATTATAGTTTGACAAGCAAGTGAATGCTACAAGGTCCAGCCTTGAAGGATATTCCTCGAAATATTGCTATAATGCCAGGTAAATTTGGATGCAACATGAAGAGCGCTTTCAAATGCTTTCCTCATTTCATTGGATCTGATTGTCATCTGTTTTTTGTGGAACAGTTCACAAAAGATGCTTAACATACCTACAATGGCACTCATATTTGCTACGAACCAAAGCTTTGTAATCCATAATCCCATGTATTCCATCCCTTTATATCAGGTGAGTAATTCTATTTCGTAAGCTTTCTTCTGAAAATAAACCAATATGGACTGCAAAAATGAGACACGATTATTTTACACACTAGATATATTGGTTTGCAAGAAAGAATGAGCAAACATCAAATATAGTGTTAAGGAACAAGAATCCTTAATACACACTATTCTGAAAATATTTGTAGTGTACAATACAATCAATTTCTGGTAGAACCTCAGTGATATGGTTATGCTGACTTAGCCCATCGATGTTTTCTCAAAGAATCCTCTGATACTAACTTGAATTTCGTGAAGGCAAGTGTGAATGCTTTCATATAGTGGTGTTTCCTGCTAAGTTCTATCCCTGTTTCAAAATTCTGTCTTCCCGTTTCCAAGCAATTCCTGGACTTCCCATGAGAAAATTAAAATTTTCTTTACATTGACCCAGCTGAAGTAAGGATGTAATCTTGCCTGTACTCTTCCTTATGGGATATGTTGTCTCTGAATCAAGTTCAAATAATTATCCTTACCTCATCTTTAGAAATCCTTTCCTGGTCTTCAGGATATTGAATGAATTCTAAATTGTATATATCATTTTGAAGTTGGTTTTCTGGCTTGTTGAGTTTTTAGATTCTTCAAGGCATATCACTCAGTGGAAGACTGAAACTACATGATGAAAACCTACTGAGCCTTTGTTAGATGCACAGATTGATAAGCATCGAGAGCTTTGAAAATACATCTCTAGGGATCACCATTGTATTCATGTTCCGTATTGTTATTTCTAGGTTTTTGGCCTGAATGCATTTGTTGATGGTTGCTTTAGTGAGATGGCACAAAACCTGCTCATGCAGTTGAATGTGGTAACAGATTAAATATCTATTGTCGGACTTTTTGTTGCAGGGATTCACTTTATTCTGTTTAGGTATACAGCCAATAGATGAAGATGTTGGTATTATTGGACGTGAGTACTTTTCTTCTAGTTGTTGCATATTTGAACCTTCAGTTAACTCTCTTTTCTGTCTCGACTTTTGATAATATTGGGTCAACATATATTATGCAGAAAATATCATGATGGGTTACCGCATGGTGTTTGATAGGGAAAATTTGAAGCTAGGTTGGTCTCATTCCAAATGTAAGTGCTTTAGTATTTCTGATTCTTATTTAGTGGAAAAAACTGCTCTCGTCATCGTGAAATCTTGTTTTTAACATGCTTAGTTTGCAGATATAGCTTAGAACTTGGTTTTCTGTAGAAGTGGGAATCTATATCTAAAGGTTTTCATGGTCCTTTGAATGATTGATTTGCTCCTTAAAACTTTCATTTCGTGATTTAATTTTCTCCAAATTGCTTGTTAGGAATGGAAATGAATTAAAGAACAGACTCCAATTGAGGGTAGATACAATTTCCTCACCTTTGGGCTATATAAGATCTATCTAAACTCTGATCCTCTCCTGCTATTTATAGGTTTTCTTTTATCTGATGCAGCACCAACTTTTGTGAAGTCTACATGACCTCCTTACTTTAATGAATGGCATGTGTTAACTTTTGATTATAATTCTCTCTCTTTCTCTAGCTATTAACTTTAAGTCCTACTTAGAGTTGATTGGGACATTCCTTTCTGGGCTTCTTTGTTCTTAACACCGTCACTTAGATGCTTCTTTTACTACGTCCCATTGACAGATCTTAATCCTTGCTCCACCAATTTATGACTTTATGTAGTTCTTCCATTTCCTTGTGAGGCTGTGATGGTCATGGCCATTGTTTTTTCTAGGACATCATATATCTATAGTTTTGGTCTTCTTGATACCTTTTGTGCTATTGAACTTATATTTGCCAGTTGTTCTTCAGGTGCTATCTTGTGTAGCCCTTTTTTCTCCTTTTTTGCTTCCTGTTCCCCTTTTTTTCCGTGTAACAAT
>JAESVK010000823.1:1169515-1197251 GCA_017140935.1 Hamamelis virginiana
CAAAAAAAAAAAAAAAAAAAATGATGTGGATTTTCAAAATTGGGTATTTATGAATTTTTAAAATTATTCATATTCTATTGGATATTTAATTTTAATTTTTTTTTTTGGTTATTTCTTGATTCAATCGTCACCCAAATTTAATACAGCCAGATTTGGTAGTAAAAGGACAAATCCCTTCAAGATGCCCTCCCCAAACCTGTCGGTGTTCATTCAAGTGAGCTCAAATCTTCTACTTTATTTGTTTTTATTGGACCTTTTCCGAAGAACCAATCACAGCCACATATCAGAAATACCAAAAGACTAGACCCAATAAACTCCAAAACCCAATACCCTTCGGTCAGTTTGAGTATCAACGGTTATGATAAACTCAACCTACCTCCTGAAGTGGGTCCCACCTCATGCCACGAAGGCACTGGAATGCTCACGTGGCAGCAGTTCATATAACAGCTGGTTGGGTTTGTTAGGAAGCAGCCAAGGAATCAAACAGACGTTACCTCTGGATACAGTACGGACAAGAAAGGTGGTAGTCTATGCAATGCATGAGTAACGCTTGTTTATTTATGGCTTTTTTTTTATTTTTTATTTTTATTTTATTATTATTATTATTTTATTTTAACAATAGAGTAACTTGTTATTTGTTAAGGGTAATTTAGTCATCTAAAAGGTTTTCCATTTACCAATAATGACAAAACATTTGAACAGATATTAAGGGAAGGAAGATTTAAATAGTTTTTTAAACACAATGGAAACCTATGATTGGGGTTTTTTTAAACACTAAATAAAAATCAGACAGACTTATTCTTAACTGGCCAGGTTCTTAAATTTGCCAAACACCTCCTATGGTTGAGGTTATTTAAGTTTAGATAAAACGAGTTTAAAAAAAAGTTGAGTTGAATTCATTTATCTTACGAGTGACTTCCAACAAATTTTTTATTGAATCAATTTTCGACTATATATGCTCAAGTTATTGTATTTATCAAATTGATTTAAATTAATGGATTTAAATTAAAATAAGACTCATTTTGTCTTAAATGAACTTGAACAAACTCTTCATTAAATCGATCTTGAGTAGCTAGCTTGATTTGTTTTACAGTCTTAATTATCAGTATCAATGGCATTAATTGTGTTAACTTATAAAGTTTGTAGTCCCTTAACTTGTTAATTTATTTTTAGATTTATTTTAGAAAATTTTCTACATTGTTGTGTTGTCATTCTAGTAGGTGTGCTTTTTTGACCATCAATCTTAACTATGTAATTACTTATATATATAATTCAATAGAACTACATTAATCTTTTTGGCAAGGGGTCAAGATTTTCTTTACACTATTGTAACTAAGTTTTTCTTCAAATAATTAATTGTAATGCATATATCTATATAGTTTGTATTTACATTTTTTTTTTTTTTTTAATTGTAACCCATGCGATCAAGGATTTTAGCGACTTAATTAATTTTATTTCAAATAAAAGAAAAAATCGACGTACTTGGATTGCATACTAGGGGTGCATACGAGCCAAGACAAAGTAAGTGTTGGGTTATTCATATAATTAATCACATTATAAAACATGTCATCTAGACCTCTAATATCTCGAGTCGATGGATTAGTTAGCAATAATACACCATTTTATGGCCCTTGATCTACTAGGTCAGATTGTTAAAGGAATGGGAATGACGACATCGAATTTCCTATCGATCAGGAGTCAAGAAAGATTCGAAAATTATAGAAACGACAAAAAAGAACTTTTCGACATCATAGTAATAAACGCGCTTAAACAGACATGACATAAAAAGATTGAAATAAAAGATACGAATGACGTGTCATGCTATTAAATGATGGATCCAAAAATGTCAAAAAAGAATGTTTTTCGTTAAAAAAAATAAAAATAAAATTGTATTACACACTCCACGACAAATTAATTTGTAATAATAATGTTATTTCTCCACGGGTTTCTATCTACTTTCTCAAATAATTGGAATGTAAGATCGATGCTAGAGAGAATGTAGGAAACGCGTAAATGTATCTAATCATCAATTAATAATAGGAGAGTCGCGGACCTAAATTGACCAGTTTTATTTCAACATCGTTTGGTAAATCCATTCTTTCTATAAATCAGTTCAAATTTGGTAAAAAAAATAATACATAAACACAATGTAAGCTTAATTATTTAAAAATCAAATAATAATAAGAGGGCGGACAACCTAACCAGCCAGTTCCAGTTTTAAGATTTTCTAAACAGACTTCAATGTAGTTAGGAATTTTACTTGGGCACTATCAAATCTATTTAGTGTAGTAGGGCTTTCTTTTTCATTTTATTTTATTTGACTTGAGAGTATTTTCCATCAATCTTAAGCGATAGGAAAATATAGTCTTTTAAAACATTTTGGAGTTCCACAACAATCTCAAGGACAAATCCCACTATCTTTATCCCCTCTACATCATATCCCGGTCAAAAATATGTTTTATCAAAACAAAAGTTGGCAACAAATTACTCAAGAAAAATATTATACAACTAGAAACTTTAACTCTGAATTAAAAATCACCCTGACGTGTCATGTTTTGAGTGGTGTGTGAAAAAGATAGAATTTATTTGAGAGAATAACTAAACCACTCAAAGCATGACACATCAGGGTAGTTTTTAATTTCGGGTTAGAACTTCTTGTATAGCATTTGGAATCACCCAAAGTTTACCACCCTCATCTCCTATAAATACACCTACCCCATGCTTCACTCTTCATCAGAAGCCTAGCTTCCCTTTCTTCCATTTCAATATCCTTCTTTAATTGCCCTTCTTGTTTTAGCTCCCTTTTTCATATCATCCATGGCTAGGGTAAAGATCACCGTTAAGGAGAAGAGAAGAATTGCAGCCGCTAGAGCTCGTCAGCAGCAGCAGCTGCAGTTAGAACTCGAGCAGAACAATGAAATTATGAATATGGATTTGAGGACTTCGATCTTGCGGCGCATTCAACTGTCTTTCTCCCGTCATCCCATTCCTGGGATGTCCTCACCACCTTCTTCCAGTGATAGGTTTTAATCAATATAGTCAACAACAGCAAAAGAATTGTCATAGCTTTAATCTCCTTGTGAAAAACTGTGATTTTAAAATATTATATATATATTTTATAGTCGGTATTTTTATAAAACAGTCACGGATTAATGTGATTTTTAGCATACATGACATATATAAGAGAATTTTTCTTATTCAACGATTGATTTTTGAAAATTTATTTTATAATTGATTATGTAAAAGTCTCCTAATGCAAAAATCCATCAGGTGCACCTCATAATAGAAGTAATGTGTGTGTCTATATATATATATTTGTGTTTCTGATGTTGGGTTTTGTTTGAATTGTTTGGTTTGTAGGATTGAGGAAGTTTCCATCAACTATGATAATGCTGGTGGTTCTGTTCTGCCCAAACGGTGATACATGCATCTGTTTAGTTGTGGTGAAAAATATATATTCTGTTGCTTCTTTCAAAACTTTTTCCTTAAAATCTGTTGATCGATCTTTAATTTCCTTGACATGCAGCGTTACAAGTGACGAGGAGTTCGAGGTGATACTTTGCTCATCTCTCTCTCTCTCTCTTACACAAACACATGCATATTGTTTTAAATCCCACCAAAAATGATTTAACATCTTATTTGTTTTTATGTTTTGCATGCTTCTGTACATAATACAGGAATTGAAGAACAAACTTTTTAAGCTACATATTTGCAAGGAACTAGCCGTTGTCTCTAACTGGTTCTCTCTCTCTCTCTCTCTCCATATATAGTACGTCAGATATAATCCATGCATTATCAATTTGATAGCTGCTTCTGATAATGACTATACTCTTTTTTTTTTTGATGCATATGCCAATTCATATATAATAATGGCGTTGGAACCATAGGATTGAGGTAATGCAGTGCTCATTTAACATCCAGAAGAAAAACCATGATGAATTATTCATTTCCTTATATAGATGACAACATATATTTATTTATCTTATTTTCAGGAATTCCAGAAAGAACTTGACGAAATGAGGCGTGACCTTGATGAGCTTCAAGCCAAAATGGGGTACTAGATCCTTCTAGCTAGCTAGCTAGCCCTAATTAACATAAAATTGCTAAATGATTGCAGATCAATATAATAAATAAATAAATAAATAAAAATACTATTTCACCCACCCTTTACATAAATAAATATATATATATAAATATATATATATATATATATATATATATATATATATATATATATATAATGTCCATTCGGTTCACATCAATAAACATAATATTTTTATTTTTTCAAGATTATAAAGACGATTGATTCATGTGAGATATAGATGGGTGGTTAAAAATTGGTGCTGAAAAAGATGAATGAAACATATAATTAATTAATTAAGTACAAAATTTTACTTGGATGCAGCATGCCGCCTGTTGACGGTGGCGAGTAAGCTAGGGGGGAAGCCAGAAGTGGATGCATGTGTTGGAGGTATGAAAAGCAGTTGTATCATGTGTTTGTTTATGTTTTAATTAAGAGACCCTGTGGATGAGTTGGTTTCTGTTTGAATTAAACCAACTTCCTTTTGTGTTAATCCTGTAATAAGCACCTTTTGTGTGCAACTGTACTACCTTCTTTATCTTCCTGCTCTGTCTTTTTACTTGTTCTTGGCCTTGTTGGCTTCTTTGTTTCTTATTATGTTTTTGAATAAAAGTTCAGTTTCCAATTAATACGTGCTTAATTGGTGTTGATAGTAGGGACTGGGGAGGATTGCTGACCTGGAGGTTGGCCATGTGAGGTGATTACGTGGAGAGAGAGAGAACAAGAGCTTCTCAAGGACTTCGAAGGGAACTAAGGCAAATATTGAAGGTGACCTGAGTCGACCTTATCCCTTTCCCAAGGGGGATGTTACTTTCTCTGAAGAGAGAATAAGTTTGAGTGAATGCAACAGCAGTTTTTCAGGTTAAGGTAGGTAAGCCAAAAGTGAAGTTTGTTGTTTTCCTCTTGAATGCCTCGTTTTATAGTGGAGTAAAAGGTGGTGGACAGCTGGGGAGATCAGAGTTGAGCCAATAAGAAGGTTATGCACCCTAGTGCTGAGGGTTGAACCAATAAGAGAACTCTGCACCCTGGCGCTGCCTGCATGCATGCATGCCACCCTGTCCCCTTTGAACTGTCCCATTGGAAGGTGAACAGCTCAAGATCAAAGGTTCAGGACCCGAACTGTCCTATCAGAATGTGAGATGTTCGAGGTCAAAAGTTTAAGATCTGAATTAAGTAGGACCAGAGTCCTATATGGTGTAGGTATGTAGGTGTATGTATGAGCATGTTTACCAGGTTGACGGCTGCTATCCGGGATTGTGCTACATTCACCATGTGTCCGGGAACAACGTCATCCTTGCCGGTTCCTTGAGAAGGCCAAGACGGAGGTTGACCTTCCTTTGGTCCTTGACCCCGAGAGGGATGACCCTCCAGCTTAGCGAGTCTCTTGTTCTGCCATCTAATCCTCATTCTCTCTCTTAACCCCATGAAGTGAGCTAGTCCATTTGCATTCCGAATACCAAGCTCAAGGTTAAGCCCCCAGGATCTTGCCATCAATCCTGGAAAACTTGATCATTTGGGTTTGTCCTTTAGAGGGAGCCAAGGATGGCGTGTGCACCTCTAACTTCCATTCTGGAGAGTAGGCATCTAAGAGTATGGGCATCTTAGCTATGAGGCATCCACCCAGAGGTGGGCATCCTTGTTAAGGTGAGAGATCTCAACAAAGGGAGGTGATCAGATTGGTGCACAACCTAGTAGGGTTGACCCTGAAGTCGGTAGTAGTGAGCTTAGCCATGTTGATTATGATGGCGGTCTCATGTGACAAGGTCGAGCATGAGACCACAAAGGCCGGGGTGTTGATATAATCAATCCCCTTTTTATGTACCATGAGGTCGCATGCCATGGGGTTGACCATGAAATCAACTTTGAGGTTGAGAGGCAAGACTGTGAATGAGTGAGTTCGACCTTGGGTGATGGCAAGGTAGTGAACAATTAGTGGTGCTCACGTGGCATGGGGTAGACCCCTAGGTCCCATGTATGAACAATTGGTAAAGCCCAAATAACTATACTCAATATATGCATATACAATTTTTTTTTTTGTGTGTGTGTGTGTACTAGACTCGTAGTATGCGTGTGCAAACACTATTGCCAAGCACAAGACGCTCGAGGACTAGCTGACTTAATTTAGTGTCGTTTTTATTTTCAGGCATGGACCCAAAGCTTTGATTATGGAAGAGTAAAAAACCTAAAACAAGATCGTGCTTGTGAAGATGAAGAAACGTAAAACCCAGATAACTATGAAGTTGAGGAGATAGAGATGCAGACAATTACTAGAGAGATCGATAATTAGATAGCGTTTGTATTTGAAGTCCTTAGAAGTAGGAATGATATATAATACTTTCTTTTCATTATGTAGAGGACAATCATGAGAATAATTGTTGATGACAGGTAACTCATCTTTCTGATAGATACATTAACATAGAGTTAATGATTAGCTTTTAAAGGGTAGGGGTGTGCGCGGGTCGGGTGAGGGTGGGTGGAGGGTAAAACCGCCAACCAACCCGTCCTTAGCGGATGGCTAATTCTCCCACCCGTCAACCAACCCGCCTACCTCAATAACCGGCGGATTGATTAAATATATGGCGGGTTTCTACCGGCGGGTTGGGCGGATTGAGCGGGTGAAGCATTACTATTTTTTTTTTTATAAACACCTAAAGTTCTTAAAATCTTTTTAACAAGCAAAAACACCTCAAATTCGTATATAACAATGCAATATTGTGTTATTTAGTAATTAAACTATAATCCAAACAATTCTTCCAATAGTAATAAACTAAAGTGCCAAAATAAATTGTCCTACAACAATAGAAGCTACTACCTAGCTAGACACATAATAATAAAGGTTTGTTATTATTAAAAAGTCTTACAAACTAACATATGGTTTCACATTCAAAATTGAAAGAATATCAAATCAAATAAGTGAATATTCAAACTATCATAATAAACATCTCTAAAGAAATAAAAAACACTAACTTGCAAGCATATCCAATTAAGGGAAAATATAATGTAGTAATGAAATTTATTTTATATAAATATATTATTTATTTATACATAATTATTTGGCGGGTGGTGGCGGGTTTAAGGCGGATTGTCAACTCTATACCCGCCAACCGACCCAACCCACCAAAAATTCATCAAATTCACCCAACCCAACCTGCCTAACCATGGTAACCGCGGATTGCGGATGGGGTCAGGGTGGGTGGGGTCAGGTTGGGCGGGTTTTTGCACACCCTTATTAAAGGGAAAGGGAACAACACAAATGGACCAAGAATCTCATCTATAAGACATATATAAAACCTAGGAATCTGTTCCATAAAAAAGAGAGATTTATGAACCACTGAACTAAAATCATATTTCAATACGAAGTTACACATGCACACCTTATGATATATTTGTTTATATATACTCTCGCTCATGAGGCCAACAAAAATGAACTTGGGGCAACTCAATCTCACGTCTTGAAGAATAGAAAGCAAAAATTGATGCTCAAATTTGGTTCATGGGCTAAATGAAATTAAATACCCTCAATTATTCCCCTCTATTTCTGTCCTCGATCGGTTTCGAGAGATCGAAGCTGGGGTGAGAGTTATGAGATAGATTAAATTACATGAACTTGGTTCAAGATAAGCAACTAATTTAAGTTCACACCTTATTTTTTAAGTTCGTTGAGTTATAGCGGCGTGTGGCGAAATCAACGGGGTTAGCCCAATTAGCCCAGTTAGCCAGGACCCATGATTTTTATATTGCGGTGTCTAACCCATGTGACAAAACCTTACTAATTGACTAACAATTAATCCTACTGATGTATACCATGTGACCAAAAAAAAAGAAGTTATGGAGTCGAACTTGCATGAATAGAGTACTATTTGGCTCTATAAACATATTAATATTTTAAACATTAAAAGACTATTTGACATTCACTCGATTAAAGAAACATTGGACCTTGTATGTATCAAACTTCCATTTTACAGATATTTGGCTAAAAGTCCTATTTCAAAATTATCTATTGGCTAAAGTCCACCTATAACTTTTTTTCTTCCTAAAGTCCTAACTAAAAAATTTTTATTGGTTCTAGTCCTTTTTTTGAAAATCAATTTATTTTATGGACAAAATTGCCCCAGACCCTTTCTTCTTCCTTCCGTCCTTTTATCTTCTTCATCTCTGTTCCCTTCCCTTCCCCCTTCTTTCCTCAACAGAGACTCTTGCTTCTGAAGAGCGGCTGTAATTGAGATCCGAAGATGGAAGATTCATAGAAGACGACTCGACCTTAGAAGATGTTGGAACTGCTTATGGCCTTCCGAACAGTTCATCGGAGCCAATGAAAACAGGGAACTCCCTAGCTAGTGGTTCCGGAAATCTTGGTCCCTACCTCGCTGAAATGCGAAGATTCAAGAGAAGATGTATCGGACACCCATTCCATAGAGGTCGACCTATATATATATATATATATGTTAAATCTGAAGGTTGAGATGAAAACAGAGCTGCACATTCCCGCCGATGATCTAACATTAATAAATGATTTTATAAAAAAACTTAATAAATTTGTTCCCCTTATGCTCACCTGCATTCATCTCTTGAACAACCATAATGATTCATTAGTTTTCTAGTTGCCTTTAAAAGAAAATAATCTCTCTCTACTTCTTTCTCTCTTCCTCTCTCCGTTGCTCTCCCCTCTCTTCTCTTTCTTTCTGTTTCTCTCTCCTCTCTTTCTACCTGTTCTCTTTCTTTCCTCTCTGCTTCCGTCAACGGTGAAAGTATGTATTTTTATTTTTGTCAGCTTAGCGATTTTTTTTTTTGTTTGGTTGGTGAGAAAATGGAGGAAAAAGAAAGAGATTGTTGTTTTTTGTATTTTTTTTTTTAATTTTTTTCGATGTAGTGAACTGCGATTCCGGCGTAGGAACTTGAATTTCCGGCGTAGGAACTCGGAATTTCCGGCATAGTAAACTCCGGGGTCCAGCGTAGGAACTCAGGGTTCCGGCATAGGAACTCAGAGGTGTGACGTAGTGAACTTGAGAGTTGGGGGTGTAAGTGGCATTGAAGGTTGTTATGAAGGAGGGGTATTTTTGTCCAATTCAAGCCAAAGGACTTTAGGGAAGAAAAATTTGTTGAGAGGACTTTTGGCATGAAAATCTTCTAAATGAGGACCTTTGGCTAAATTCCTCTCAATTTTATTTTCGATCTCATTAATTTATTGATCACATCAAACTTGAGTAACTTATTGCTCGGATTTCCTTAAGAGTGTTTACATCCCTAATTGGAACCAAAACTTCAAACAATGAGTGCCGATGGAGGATTCATTCACCCGTTGATATGATGTTTTGATATTTACTTTTATTTTTTTATGTTTTCTTTTTCAATAATATATTTAAAATTTTTCTCATCAATCAATAATAAGAGGAGTGAAATTGGCGAATGACACAGAAATAGTATGGCTTTCATTTCAGTGAAAATGGCAACATTTTCTTTGTGGTGAATAAAACAGTGCTATCAGAAACAAAAGGAAAATACTAGTTGAGAACATAGAAGGCATCCAAAGTTTCTTCCAACATACGCCAAAGGCTCTTAACACGAGTCTGAATTCTTTGCTTGGACTTGAATACGCTTAGGTGATGTGTCATGATCTGGATGCTCTACTTTCAAACATAACACATCTTTACCTTCTTCTAATACAAATTGAAGAATTGGACTCACTCTGCCTCTTGGCATGCAAGAAATGGTCACCAGAGAGTTATTGGCAACCATATACATTGACATTTCTATGAAAAACAATTGTATCAAGGAAATCACTCAATTCTTTCATTATTTAAAAATTAATCAAATTGTATGAAACTTAACATATATAATTCAATCCTACTTTGATACTCGCACGACATTAAAAAATTTAAAAAGATTAATTCGACATGAAAATAACTATGGAACTGTCGCTAAAATTCATTACACTATAAGCAGTTATATTGCCAACTTATCAGTGCTTTCATAGAGTTATATACTGCAGTCTGCAGAATAGTCACCTCTCATCCCATGACTTTGAATCATTTCTTCCTTATATTGGGGCCATAACCATGTCTCTGCTATCAGCTTTATAGCTTTATTACCTGTTAGAAGCAAAACATAAAATAAATAATTATGTCTAGGCATCACCATGTCGCCAATTGACATCATGATATGTGAAAGCATTTGTAGTGCTTTTGAGCAGACGTTAATTCTAGGTACACAAAGATAGGTAGAAAATTGCATTCTTTCACTAAAACCAACCTCAATATTGATTGTTATCGAACACCGAAGGTTCATGCAAGAAAAGCTCCCGGCCATTCATTTGAACTGTTCCAGCAGCTATATCCTCTGCACGTTTCCGAGTTGCTTCAGCTTTTCTAGCTGATGCATCAGCATCCTGCAAAAAGAAGATGAATACGTTATATACAAAGAAGGTTGATTACTACCCTCTATATAGAGCGGGATTTCCTCACACATTCTAACAATTGGAATTGGGTCTAGGTCATTTCATTCCTCAGGCAATTAAAAGAAGGAAATCATACTTCCTGAACTCTGGACTTCTTATCAACCGGATAGCCAGACAAATCATTGGTTTTTTTACTTATGGAAATATATTTCACTATGTGCCATCATATCCAGGTTAACATTTGATGCTTCACAGATAGTCCTCAAAGTCTCCATGAGGTCCAGATACCAGTGCAATTAAGGAACTAAGTACCAAGAGTTTCAGTTGTAGATTGGTTTACCACATTGACATCGGACAATTTAGGACAACTACAAATTAAGTGTCATAAACAAAGCTTGTTGAGTGCCTAGTCTTGCATGCGGCCACTTTGCTTGTGGACAAGGATTTGGCTCATGACACTGGGCCAAGACCAACTTGTCACCCTCTAAACATTCAGTATATCACTAGAATTTAAAAGTGAGTATCCAATTCATCCTCCGCCAATTAAAAGAGATTTAAACCCAAGGCAGAACATGTTATATATATTACACAATCCTATCCAAGAAGGCTAGAAAACCAAACAAACAAAACGTGCCCCATGGTTCATGGGATTTAATATAATGGTTAAAACTTTTGAGAATATCTTAAAATTTTCGGGTTTTGCATTACCCCATCCTCAATCAGATCAACCAACTCAAACACCACTGAATCTAATGATAGTTAAAAGTTTCCTTGTCCTCCAGAGGCAAAGCAAAAAGACCCAACTTAATCTTAAGCCCTAATGTCAAGCTTTTCTAATTGGGGAAAAAATTTTGCATCACTTTATAGTTCCTTCATTCTAGTAACCACTGCCCATCCATTTTCTCATCGATGTCAACAATATTTGTTCGCAATTCCTTCTTTCATCATAAAAAACTCAAATCACTCAACAAAGCCTTGATCCCAACTCCATGGAATCAGCTTCCTTCATCATAAACACAACAAATCAATTATCTAGAACTCTTATCATATGATTTCCCTTGCATCAATGAAGATACTTAAAAAATCTATCCTAATTTCTTCAAACTACTCCAAAAATACTTAAGCAAAAACATAGTTAATTAACAATCTTGCATAAGCCCCCCACCTAAATTTATGGCATTGTAAGTTTTATATTATCTCAACACTTGGGTTCTTATATTCTTGGTGTATTATCACATTACACCTCTTGTAAGCATCATAAAATTCAATTTTTTTTCCCAAAAATAACATGGCCCATTGGCCTTTTTATTTCTTAATTACAAATTGTGCTTGTTTCATTATTAGAAACAGACCATAATTTTAAGTGAAAATCTTTTTAACAAACCATTAATCTCCTCTACCCAGAGTGAGCAATTTGTGGTCCTAACTACAAATTACATATATAAAGAAAGAAAAAAGAGGAACCCTAGAGAAAGAAAATCATGGAAGAGAAAATACCTTCTGGCGTTTCCAATAGAGGAATTGGGCTTCCGTTATGGGACTGGTGTTAGGCCTTGTTCGCTCGCTTTCTTGCCGTTTCTGATCTTCTGCCCCCATAATTTTCTCTTCTTCCAAACAGATCCTCTGGTTTGATGGCATGTCGTCTTCTCTCGTTTTGGAAGGATATATATATATGTGTATAACAGTGAGGACCGCACCAAACGACGTCGTAATTGCTCCGTGTACTTGAGATTTAAGAAGGATCCAGGAGTCTGTTTGGAAAATGGGTTATTGTAACCCAATTTTTGGCTTATATTTTCTTTGAATATATCTAGGTTACCTTAGTTCCGGATTAGTGCAAGAAGCCGTTTGGTAGCAAATAATGACTTTAGATTTGTACAAGTTTTGGTACACTGACATGGGTTCTTGTGTATTTTATTTTAAGGCATAATTGGCCAAAAGTCCCATTTTATAGTTGATTACTTCTTAAAGTCCACCTATTTTATTTTTTTTTGCTTTGAAAAGTTCTAATTAGATAAGTTTTAAGGGCTAAAGTCCTTTTTCAAAAATTTAATTATTTTACGAACAAATTTGCCCTCAGATCCCCAACTTCGTCCTCTTCTTCTTCTTCTTCCCAACACAGTCCAAACAGAAGCTACTTGACCAGATCTATCCCGCCGGCAAATCTTTCATCAAACCCAAGGGATTTATCCTGTCGGCAAACCTGTGGTCCGTCTCAAGCTTTCCGCAGCCAACTTGTCATCTCATCCTTAACAACAGCAACTCTATCATCATTAACTCCGTCGACTAGCGCAAGAACGCCGCTGCAACTCCGATGACCGACGCGAAAAGATTGTACATGCGCTGCTGCAACTCCGGTGAGGAATTGCAACCCCGCTGCAACTCCAATATTGCTGCCTTATTTTATTTGACTTTATTTCAGTGTATGGACTCTGTTTTTGTGCTAGCCTATACAGGATTGCCAACATAAATATTTACGATCCAATCAGCACAAATGAGAACTGGCAGGCTTGGGTAAACTTCAAGTTTGGTCAGATTCCTGTTTGCAACAAGTGACGCTGCCGGAAGACTTCACACAACTCGGCATGACCATTGCGAAATCAGGATTCTGTTTGGTTGAAATAACATTGGAGATGATGGCAGACCTCTCCACTGTTTTCTCTTGTACACAGAAAAGACCCACATGAATCCACTTTAATATTTGGCATATGAATAAATCACCTAGTGTGGAATCCAGCGTAGGAACTGTTCCTTTTCTTATTTTTCTTTTTTTTTTTTTTTTTTTTCTTTTTTTTATTATTTTTGCATTTAATTTGTGGTTTGATTGTTTGAAAAATAAATAGATAGTCATTTAGGAAAAATTAATTTTTTGTTTGGTTGATGAGAAAATAGAGGAAAAAGAAAGATATTGTTTTTTTTTTTTGCATTTCTTTTTAAAAAATTTCGATTTTTTTTGGCGTAGTGACCTGCATTTTCCGGCATAGTGACCTGCGTTTCAGGCGTAGTAACCTGTATTTTTCGGCGTAGTGACTTGCGTTGGCGTAGTGACCTACGTTTCTGGCGTAAGGAACTAACGCAGGTCACTACGGGGTGTGACGTAGTGAACCGGGATTAGGGATATAGGTGGGCATTGAAAGTTGTTAGGAAGGAGGGATTTTTTTGTCCAATTGACTTTAGAAAAGAAAACTCTTTTGAAAAGACTTTTTGCATGAAAATCTTCTAAATGGGGACCTTTAGCCAAATTCCTCTTATTTTAACCATAGACAAATAAAATAAAATCTTAAAATTTTAATTACCAAACTTAGATAAGAGATGTCAATTATTGTCATTAATCGGGATTATATGGCCAAATTGTACCCTATGAATATGGCCAAATTGTACCATATGAAGCTTTCCCAAAATTAATTAAGCAGTTTGGAATGGTTAGCCCAACATAGCCATTTACTCTATATTTTTTCAATTGTTTTTATTTCTTTACAACTCTTTACATCCTTTTTATTTTTTTATTACTCTAGGGTTATTTTATTTTTGTAGGGGAAATTACAAATTGACTCCCTGTGCTATCAGAAAAACCACATTTGAAAAAAAAAATCACATTTTTTCTTCAATTTGACTTAGAAAAAAAAAAATATATATATATATATATATATATATATATATATATATTTTCAATTTTAAAGGTTTATAATTTTTTCATTTCAAAGTCAAATTGAGTCATTCAAGTTGCAATAAAAACTATGACATGAAAACTTACCGTAACAACGAGAATCACTCAAATTAGAGTTCATATGTGTGAGATATAATTATTCAAATAGGCTTGCTGAAAAAGAAAAGTCATTATGAATTCAATTCATACCTAAGAGTGGCAATGGCATTTTCCAAATCTAATTGGAGATTTGGTAATTTTCCCTGAACTTAAGGTTCCTGGCTGATGTAATTTACCCTTAATTTTTTTTTTAAAAAAATTTGGACTACATTGACACATTATTTTTAAAGTTGTCCTGAAATCGCAATTTTTAAAAAATTTACAGACCAAATTGAAATTTTGTATAAAATTCAGGGTACCAAACCATAACTAGCATGCTATGTTTCATCACTGGTAACTTCTGACTTGCAATGTTAGCGTCCACATAGCTCTTCTGTTAGATTAACTGATGACCATTACATTTTATCATAGATTAAAACTTATTTTTAAATATTTGTCTTTAATTGTCATGATTGAAAGTTTGAGCCCTGGATTGAAATTACGTCCAAAATTCGAGGTACTAAAATGTAATTAACCCATTTTTTATTTAGAAATTGGTCTTCATGCTTTTTGTTTTTTTATTTTTTATTGACAAACAATATAAATATATTAATTTTATTCTAAATTCCTACAGTCCTATAATGTTAATAAATGGGAATCGATACACTTTCATAGACTTAAATTTAAAATTATTTCTCTGGAAATTAATGAGAATATTTATCCCATGATGCAACCCATTACCCATATATACCCCCATGGACGAAGCCATGTTATGGTGAGGGGGGCCGTGGACCCCCCCGAACTACTTTTTTTTTCTTTTCTAATCTTACAAATTTTTTAAAATTTGATTTTGGGCCCCCCTCAACATATTTTTTTTTAATCACAGAGGTAAGACTACAATTTCTTCACATGCTACAATTAGCTCCTTACTTATTACCCTCCATACATTTTATAATTACCTTCTTGCCACACACACACACACACACACATATATATATATAAGTTAAACTTTCCCAAATTTGAAAAGAAAAGTCAAAACACTTAAAACTCATTTCATATTTTCCAATTCCCTTCCGTCTCTCTTTCTTCTCTCTGATTCTTCTCTCTCACTCTCACGCCCCATCTCTCAATCCTCTCATCTTCCCCTCCAATTCCCAGACTCCCAATTTATCATTCCCTCTTCTCTGTCAATCTCTCACTCTCTCATCTCTCAACCATGGCGCAAACCCAAAATATCCATCACTGCCATAAGGTTACCTTAGGTTCTTGGTCTCTTGAATCTCGATCTCTCTTACACAGTCGCATCGATGAGGAAATGCAACGTTTGGTGATGAAAACAGTGGTATATTTTCTATTTTTTCCATTTGGTTAAATACTAGTTGTTTGGTTGAATAATTAATTGTTCTTGTTTGGTTAGTGCTGAATTGAGTTTGTTTAGTTGCCGAGAAAATAAATTTAATTTGAAAACCATTTGTAGTTTGGTTCTTCATTTGCATTTATTTGATTATCCAGAAATATATATTTGGTTGTTATTTGATGTTTGGTTGTTGATTTGCATTTGTTTGGTTACTGAGAAAATTCTATTTGGAAGCTTGAAATTATGCCAAAAAATGTGAAAATTTCCCAGCCCGCTGAACCAATCCACCAACCAAACCAAAATGGTGTTTACACTAAGGCTTCTCAATTTAAACAAATTTTGAACTATTAACAAAAATCCGCATTTTTGAAAAAAAAAAAAAAATCCTAATTGCATATGATGGATGTGTGAAATTTTTTAGAATCTTTTAACTTTTCTTTTACAAAAAAGTCTAACTCTTATAAATTGCTCACGGTTTAGTGGTCTTTGCTCAATTACTCGAAAATCAAAAGTGAAGACTTAACCCAATCGAATTCCCAAGTATCAAGAGTCAAGACTCAAAGGCACAACCCATAATAACTACTAGCCATAAGTCAACAATGGAGATCAATTCATGAATGATAGCTTAGTTGTGTTTATTGAAAGAGATGTATTTGATAGCATTGATAACGTAGCTATCATTCAAAGTTTTCAAAAAAATGGGGCCTCGTCGAGGATAATTGAAAATGTACAGTGATGAAATATGTTTATCAAAATATCAATGAATTATAATTTTTTGCAATTTTTTCTATCACAAACTATTATGATTAAAAAAATGAACAAATTTTTTTTATGTTTTTTGAATTGGGATAAAGAATTAAAATCAATTAAAGTTGGCCCCTCAGCCAAATTCCTGGCTTCATCCCTGTATACCCCATTTGCAAGATATGTAGCTTTTTTTAAAAAAAAAAGATATTAATTAATTAATTAAAAATTGGACTGCCTGTGTCTTGATTGTGGAATGCATTTAATCCTTTCCACGAAAATCGCCTCTGTTACATTTCCTGACCAGGAAATTGCCATAACCCGAACAGAGGCTTTTCAACAAAAATTATATTACCCAAAAAAACAAAAACAAAAACAAAAACAAGAATTATGGTAAGTAGTACTATAAAAAAAAAAAAAAACAGAGGCCAACAGCTGCTAAAGATTGATTATCTTGGAATTAAGGCATGCATCTACTGCTTCGTCAACACTGAGGAAAAACCACCTTCTTCCAATTCTGTCTACAAATTTGGCTAACCTTAGCTTGTGAATCACTTGCCTCCTTGGGTTGGCCATGGCTAACTGCATAGACATTTAAATAAATATAATGTTAATAGGACTTGAAAATACTAAGAAGTACAGACACTTTTGTGGCAGTATTAGAAACATAGATCTAATGGCCATTTGAGTGATGTTGTAGGCCACTTGAATAATCTAACGGTCATTTGATTTTGGCTAAGTCAGCAACTGCTAACTACATCATACCTCCTACATAATATAATACAATTATATACATAAAAATATATTTTCTTTTACAAAAATTAAATTGCTATTCAACCACCCATTTTAATCCCCTCTCCATTTTTTATATTAGATTCTCGTATGATCGAAGCCAAGTGGGTCTCAAGATCGATGTTTGTTATGCTCCAATCATGGGAGGATACAAAAGGATAAAAAATAGAGGTGATTAAAATGAATGGTTGAATAGCATTTTACGTTCTATTTATATTATATTTACCATACTTAATTCTTAGTTAAAATATAATATAACCTAAATTGGAGGATGAATATGACTTACTTCTATGTCGTGAGAAACCAACTTCTTATGCAGTTCTTCAAGTGCAAGGATTCCCGAAGTGTCAATATTCATCATGCCTGTAATCATGCAAAGAAATCTCCAAATTATCAGTAGTTGAGATATATAATTGAAGCATGATTAATATAATTATGGTAAGGCACTGAATTTATAAGATAACAAAATTAAAACTCACTGGACATGTCAAGGATCACTACTTGAACCCTTCCTATAGCATTTTCTTTTGTTTCATCATCTTCCTTTGTCACCCACCTCATTATCCTTAATTAGACATATAACATTAATCATAGATCATTAATATTGTTAAAACTATAATTTAATTGCCTCTCTCTCTCTCTCTCTCTCTCTCTTAAAGGAGACATACCTTTCTCTAATGAAATTGGCATTGGCAAAACAAAGTAAGGCAGAATTGATGCGAATTATCAAGATGCCTGGAGTTTTAATGGCCATGGGATATTGATTAGTGTCACAAAAGCTATGGGTTCCTGGAAGTCTCCCAAGTACTTCTGTGCCGGGTCGAATGGAACTTAGTATTATCCTTGCGAATGAGATTGTTACCTGAAATCAATCCAAAATTTCAATTAAGGGAGAGATAATCTCAGTTCAAAATTCCCAAATTTAATGCTTAATTTCCTTAAAACTTGTATCAGAATTGTCCTATGAATGTTCGACGCCATACAATGATAAGAGGCCTATCATTTCACGGGTTTTATTTGGTGTGTTAAATTTATTGAAAATCAATTTAATTCAATCATGCATTAAGCAATTATTTAAGAAGGGACTGGTTCTCTTGGCATATAGTTTTTATTCATAATTTGATACACGGTTAGCAAAATCCAGCGTGGGATAAGTATTTTGAAAAATTGATCGTTGGATTAGATATTTTGCTTATATACATTACTTTTGCCAAAAATCACATTAATCCAACGGTTGGTGCATGTTTCAGGAAACCAAACCATGATAGTTTCACATAGTTTTTTATAATCTATTTTAAAACTGTGATATTTTTAAAAAGATAGCCATTGGATTAAAGTGATTTTTAGTATATATGATGTATATAAATAGAATATCTAATCCACAGTTGGTTTATCAAAAAATCTATTCTACGTTGAATTTTGCAAATCACCAGTCAAAAACTGTGTCAACTTAAAAACTGTGTCAATGGAAGCTTCCGCATTTGAGAATATTATTATAAGACAAAAGGCACAGTACAAGACTGTATCTAAGTCAAGCAAGGACTCATGGGGTCCTACCTTATCTATAGAGCAAAAGCAGGAAGCTGCAATTGCATAGTACAAACAACAAAACTCCCAAAAAGTAGACCCAAGTATGCTGCTTTTGAAAGGGCAAAATCCTAATTTGCTCAATTACGAGATCGATGGATCCCCACCGGTCAGAAGACGACGTACCATTGTTGCAACTTTCAATGCCCCATTCCGAAACATCTCTCTAGCTCCATATTATACATGTACTATTTTTAAACTAATCCCCAACAAGTTGTATGCATGTGTCTCAATTTGCATTAATTTGTTAAATGGGTCAAGTTTTGTTGATTTTTTTGTTAGCTACAAGGCTTAATTTGTTGGTTTTTTGTAATATCTATGTCTAGCACTGTGTTTGGATCTCAGAAAATTAGAGGGAAAGTAAAAGGAAAGCTCGAAAATGATTTAGAGTGGAACAATTTTCAACATTTTCTTTTTCTTTCCCAAGTTCTTGCCCACAAATTAGAGTGAGAGAGAAGAAAATTTGGAAAGTTACCGCAGCAAGAAGACCAATCTCCACAGATGCAAACAAGACCCCAAAAAAGGCACCGATACAAGCAAGGAAGTCAAATTTGTCCACCTTCCATATACGATAAGCTTCATTTAAATCGATGAGTCCAGGAAGAGCAGATAGGATAATTGAAGCAAGGATGGCAATGGGAGTGAAGTACAAGAGCCTGGTAAACAATTCAAGTGATATAAGCACTGTAATCGCCATTACTATATTTGATACCACTGTTTCACATCCAGCACTGAAATTTACAGCAGTTCGTGAGAATGATCCTGCAGATATATAGATCAAAATTAACCAAATATTTGTCAAATATTTGATTTTCATCTATGGGACCTTTAAGGAAAAATAAATAAATTTTGACCCATTTTGGGTATTTATATTGTAAGTTCCAACCTATAAGGTTATTAAGCTAGTAGGCCGAGGTATATGAAGGCACGTCAAGCCTTTTATTTGGGATTCACTCTGCTTCATATGAAGGCTCATTTGAACCTTGACACGTAGATAACCAATGCTCTGAAACCATAAGTTTCCAACCTACAAGCTTAGGCAACAAGCTTACCTAAGCTTGTAGGTAAATGTCCCAATAGAGGTATATGAATTTATAGTAAGCATTTTATTTAGGCGATGTGGGTAGAGTGGATTCTATTTTTCGATTAACATTTTGTACATGGAGAGAGAGAGAGAGAGAGAGAGAGAGAGAGAGAGCAAATTAAGAAGCTCACCTGTTGCTACATAACAAGAAGTTAAAGATCCAGCAATGTTCATGAAGCCCATGGCTATCATTTCCTTATTCCCATCAAGGTGGTAGCCTTTAATTGAAGCAAAAGATCGACCAACGGCAATGGCTTCCTGAGGCAATTAAATTACCATTATGAAAAATATTCTTGAAATTAAAGAGAAAATTAAAAATTAATAGATTTAGATAAATATAGCTAGAGGAACTCACAGTGAGAGCAACAATGGCAGAAATCAGTCCAATTTTGGCTGCTTGTCCAACCCGAGAGCCAGTGAATTTTAATTGATTAGTTGAAATTGGATTCAAGCCCCCTTTGATGTGTTTCACTATCTTAACTCCATGCTTATCAGCTTTTGTGAGGAAAACTATTAAAGTAGATAAAATAACAGATATAATAGGAGCAATTGCTGGCAACCAGAAGAGTTTTTTGTTCCTTCTACCCTGAAATTAAGACAGGATTAATTATTATCAATATTTATTAAGCCTCTGTTTGGATCTCGGAAAAGTAAAAGGAAAAGCTTGAAAATGCTTCAGAGTGGAATCCATTTCTAAGCAATTTTTGACATTTTTCTTTCCTTTCCTCAGGATCCAAACAATGCATAAATGAAGCAAGAAAGAGAACCCAGAAAAGGAAAAGATTTGATTACTTACTATAAACCTAGTAATCAGGATAAAAATCAGGAAGGAACAACCGAGGACGAAATTCAGAGGGCACCACTGTCAAGTAAAAGCACAGGGGGATAGAGAAAAGAGTACTCATAAGTGACAATGAGAGCAAATTAGGCATTAAGAAGAGACCAATTTTAGTACTCAAAAAGTTTCTCTTCAGTGTTTTTTCTTTTTTTTTTTCTTGAATATGGATTTTCTAACAGAACTTACTGGGCTGTGAATTGAACCGAAAACAGCCTTCATAACAGAGATCACGTCGGTTTTAGTGGTGAAGTGATCAATCCCAAGTAGACCCTTGAGTTGTTGAAGACCAATAACAATGGCTGCACCTCCCATGAATCCAACAATGGCAGAATGTGAGAGAAAATCCACAAGAAAACCCAACCTGCAGCATATATCATATATAGAACTACTTGTTTAGAAGAAACAAACATTAAGCCTCTGTTTGGATCTTGGAAAAAGCAGGGGAAAGGAAACGAAAATGCTAAAAATTGCATTGAAATGGAATTAAGGAATTAAGGACCACCTGAACAGTCCAAATGCAGCTTGGAATGTACCAGCAAAGAAAGTTGCAGTGAAAACAAGTTTTCTGTAAGCACTTGGATCAGCAATAGGGTCTTCTACTTTCTGAATCATGGAGGACAATAACAACGAAACTACGGCTACTGGGCCAATGGCTATCTCTCTTGAACTCCCCATTAATGCATATATCAAAGGCGGAACGACACTTGTGTCTAAAAATAAATTAATAAGCCCAAGTCACAGAATTTCATTTAATTTTGATACCCCAGAAAGCATAAATTGAAGTGAAAAATTCTGTTAACCAAACTGAATCCAGCAACTTACATAGGCCATATTGAGGGTCAAGTTTTGCTAAACTAGCATATCCAATACTCTGCTCCAAAATATATACAACATTTTAGCATGATATATCACTAAAAACCTTATGCTCATTGCTTAGGCAAAAGAAAGAGGAAAGAAGTAGAATGTGTATATATATATACCTGAGGAATGCAGAGGCTAGCAAGAGTTAAACCTGCCATTAAATCATTTTTAAATTTTGATGCCTTGTAATTTCTTCCCCAGCTGAGGATTGGAAACAGGCCTTGCAAGAATGAAACAGCGAGTTTTGATCGCGATTGCTTCATTGACAGAGAAGAGAGCTTGTTTTCTCCTTGAGGACAAACAGTCTCTCTTATTGAACCCATGAACTCGTGCCATAGACCTGGTGGCTCAGGGGATTCAAGCACCCATTGAGCCCTCTCGATTCGACTAGCATCCTCAATGTACTCAAGCTGCTGCTGCTGATGCTGCTCCTCTTCCTCCACCTGCATACTCAATGTCTCAGTAGGCAATGAACCCATGGTTTGTTTTGAAGTGTTTGGGTGAACTCCTCAAGCTGTTTCTTTTGTAGTATTCTCAATGTCAATTACTATTGTTTTGAAGTGTTTGGGTGAACTCCTCAAGCTGTTTCTTTTCTAGTATTCTCAATGTCAATTACTATATATACCAGCCCAAATATAACAGATTAATATTAGGGTCTGTTTGGGGATTCTAACTCGATCTTATTATTGACAGGTTTTTAAATAAACCAATTAATTTATAGTTAGTTTGAAGAAAATTGTATTTACAATTTATATTCTGTACGAGCAAAGCAATGCACCTCTACAAAGTATCTCAACAAAGAAGGTGGCCGGGTATAATTGAAAATTCACAAATAGGTAATTTTCGAAATTCATCGCATTTTTTTCTTTGTAGCTATACTTTATAGTATTACATAGTATTTTCCTTTCTGTACAAGATTGAATAAATTTACAAAAAAGAGTACTTACTAAATGTAGGAAAATAAAAATCAATCAGAATCATCTTTAACTGATTAGATTTTCATGTTTGCCATATAATTCCTATAGTTATAATATAACCAATGAGCTTCAAGTCTTCAACTCGAATGGTATCTAGGAATGGGGTGAGGTATGCGAGGTCTAGGGTTCATGTCCCTCCCTCATAACCCAAGAAAAAAAAAATGCTCATAAGGGTGTTTATATATGCCTTTTTAGATAAATGTCAGTAATTCTTATGATGAATAACTAGAAGACCCCTAGCTCTAAAGGACTAAAGCAATGAGTTTAGGCTATGAGTTTTGAAAAAGCCCTAAAAATCCTGTATACGGAATTCCTATCAACTCAAAGTAATCTTGTGGGCTAGCATGCATGGATGATGGATGTGCTGCAAATGCATTTGCACAAACTCAACACTGTTGCTATATTGAAGCTTGTATTTGCCTTCAGCTATCTTCTTCTACTTCTTTCTTTTTTTAAGGGCTTGTGGGCTAGCATGCATGGATGATGGATGTGCTGCAAATGCATGTGCACAAACTCAACACTGTTGCTATATTGAAGCTTGTATTTGCCTTTAGCTATCTTCTTCTTCTTCTTTCTTTTTTTAAGGGTATGGCAGTAAGGGATATCCTGGGCCAGCTTGTACGCACCAGACTAAATTCCCTCCCTAATGCAGTCAAAGGCAAGCCATCTCATGGCCTAACTTCAAGAAGTTGCCTAGATTTGAACCCAAGACGTCTGGGTTAATAGTTTGCCCCAAGTACCAAGTGAACAACCTCAAGGTTCATGGAATCTAGCTATCATCCTTTTATATGTGTAGCTCACACAGTGGAAGGGTTTGTTTGGGTATATGATGCTTCACATATCACAAAAAATGAATTGAATGCATAATGGGCCATATAAATATATTATTATGTACCAATAAGATGTTACTCAGTTGATATTTGGAAAACAATAGATTAGGAGTTCGGAAAAAAAAAAATTGTAATAATTGAAATGGTCCTTAAAGTATTGGTCGGTTTCACTTTAGTCATTATACTATTAACACTTCAAAATGGTCCCTGCAGAATTGGACTGTTTCACTTTCATCTCCACCGCTATCACATTGTTAAAAAAAGAGACGAAAAAGAGTATGTGTACTAATTAATGTTTAAAATGCCTAAAGTACTCTTATATATTTTCATATTTTGATGAATTACCGGGATCAAAGCATTCGGATTGTATATTAATTTGTGCATGTGTCAGTCATTGATTCTATACATTTTGTAGACTAATTTGTGTACTAATATTTTAGGAACCGACAAATAATTTAGGGACCCTTTTGACACTTTTTATAGTATAGGGACTAAAGTGGAAAAAAAAAAATAAAACTCAATATTTTAGAGATCATTTTGACTCATTTTATAGTATAGAGACCTAGTAAAATAAAATCATACCCAAACATAAGAAGTGTTTTTCTGTAATTTACCCATTTTTCTTTCTTCTTCAAAGTCCTCAATTTAGTATTTTGACGTAGAATTCCGAATGGAGCATGAAAATGACTTTCTGGAATCTTACAAAAACTTGGAGTTGCAATACTTATCTTAGAATTCCAAAAAATTTCACTCTTTTTCCCATCTTTCAGCAACCAAACAGAGCATAAATTATCAACTCATATAGTTGTGATTGCTTTAC
The DNA here is from genome assembly GCA_017140935.1 of Hamamelis virginiana. Classification (NCBI taxonomy): domain Eukaryota; kingdom Viridiplantae; phylum Streptophyta; class Magnoliopsida; order Saxifragales; family Hamamelidaceae; genus Hamamelis; species Hamamelis virginiana. The sequence continues at coordinate 1,193,626 of JAESVK010000823.1, forward strand.
CAATTAAGCTCAGAACCGACTTGACGATAGGATTCAAACTCCACCCAGTAAAGGGTTTTGATAATTTCTATCAAGTCATCATAAGTTATTGATATGATTAGATAATGGTTTCCCATCATTTGATTTGATTGAAAATGTGGTGTTATGTATTTTCAGTTCAGTCAGATTTTCTTATTTTCCAAGCAACCCTATTAACGTCTAGATGCTGACTGTAAGCCAATACCCTTAGCAATGAGAAAAAGATCCAAAAAAGGTTATTTCCCCTAGCATGATTTTGTTTTGTTAGTTTATGTTGAAAGTTATTCAGCCTTCCGAATATATAAGCTTTTAGGTTAAAAGGTATATATAAATCATATCATCCCAATAGCTCCTTCCCATGAGAATATCACCACCAACCAACCCACTGGGGTTTGAAAGAGCTAAGCCAGGATGTAACCATCCCTAATGATAGTGCAGCATGGGGTCTGGGTAAGGGGATTGAGTGGACCACAAACACAAATTTCAAGCTAGAAATTCTAGCTTGGTTGGGAAGGTTTTGGATTTTAATTAAGGGTTGTTTAGCAAATTTGAAAATGAATTTGACCAATTTTTTATTACAGTACTGTTAGTGAATCCCTTGAGCTGTTTAGTAAACTTGAAGATCGTTGAGTCTGACCAATTTTTATTTCAATATTGTTTGGTGAGTCCCTTTTTTCTATAAATTAATTCAGCTAGACTTATATGGAAAAATAAGATGTAAATACAGTTTTTTTTCATATTAACTGTAAGCGGATGTATTTAAAAATAAACCTATACCTGATCTAATTTTTTAAATTTCCCAAGAATATTCATGTTCCAAGCAATATTTAGGTGGAAAGCCATGAAAGTGATGAAAAACGTACTCTTTATGTATGTATATATGGTCAATGTGTGTTTGGAAATTAAAGATTTGGGCAGTCATATCTGAGAGTGAGAGAAAAGACATGTATGGAGGAGGTTGGCCTGGGGATGGGCATTGTGCAATGGTCCTTATTGCCTTATCGGTTCAATGAAAATGTATGGAGGAGGGCCTCCATATACTTACTACTCACTACTTCTCATAGTGCTCCTCCAAAAAGGCACCACCCCATTTCTCTCCCCTACATTTTAAGGCCCACCCATTACTTAGATTCCCTTTGTTGACCCTTGCCACATTCTTATGCAGGCCCTGTACTTATCATCCACAAGCTGCAACTTTTTTATTTTTTATTTATTTTTTATTTTTTTTTTGGGGAGGCCTAACTAGGACCAGTTCTCTATAATCTAATTTTATCAAAAGATTTAAAAAAAAAAAAAAAAAAAGATTAAAGATACAGTGAAGTTCACCCACTTCTTTCACGAAGTATGGCGAAGCGATTACGGGATTCCCAAGGGCAACATTGATTCGTTTGCCCTTGGTGAGTGAATCTGGCCCAAGTACCATATATTTTTCATCTTAAACCATTTCATTCTAAAAAAATCTGTCTTTCAAGTCCCTTATTGTTAATTATATTACAGACGATGTAACATGCTAATATGACATTGTTATGTCTCTTACCGTTTTAGGTAATATATCAATGAAAACTGCTAAAAACAAAAGCAATTGCAACAAAGGATTAGAGTGAAAGACATTTTGGAGATGAATATATTGGAGTGTTTCCCAATCTGAAAAATACCTTGGGATGCCACGAGAGGTGGGTACGATGTGGTCCCTTCGAAATGTGGTTGGGGAAAAAGAAAGAAAATGCTTTAATTTTTATTTACGATTACATGATCAACGCATGTGACATGTGCTAGAATTTGTGAACCTGCTAGTCAAGGACACTGGCATCCCTCAAATAGTGGTTGAACTTGACACCAAACTTGCTATTGGGCTTGTCAAAAATGAATGCTAGTGACTTCCATTCATAACTATTGATCTTATTTGATTGCAAGTGGCTGCTGATTAATACGTAACAGTCAGCTGTCGTTGGTCCATTAATCTGGTAACACGTATTTTCAATTTCAAGATAGGAGAGAGATATGTATCGACTTCAAGTACATTTATATTAAAGCATATGAAAGTAAGCAGGTGCGAAGCCAGAAATTCGGTCTAGGGGAGGCGGACTTTAATTGATTATTATTACTTTGTCCTAATTCAAAAAATTAAGAACACTATTGTTCAAATTTTTTTTTATCATGTTAGGTTTGGGTAGAAAAAATTGAAAAAATTTAAAGTTATGATATTTGACAAACTAACGAACAATGCTATTTCACACACTTTTTTCCACTCACCTTAGTTGACATTTGATGTGCAGTTCACGTCAATAAATACAATATTCTTATTCTTTCAAGATCATAAAAATCATTGGTCCATGTGTGGTGGGTGGAAAAAGGTCGGTAAAATAGGTGGGTGAAGTAGCGTTTTCCCAAACTATATTTTAATTCAATACATTTATAATTGTCCTCGATGGGTCTTCTGAAAGCTTTGTATGTTGGTTTTATTATCAATGCTATGATTACTATCAAATACCCTTCTCTCAATAAACAAAACTAAACTATCATTTATGAATTGATCTCCTATTTTGTTACGCAACTGCTTGTTTACAATCTTCACACGCTTGTTGGTTGTCTGTTGTCGTAAAGGACACTGGCGTGTTTAGTTGATTAAGTGAAGTACTAAAAGCCCATTTATATATATATTTTTTTTCTAAAATCACTTTTAGAGAACTATTTTTTCACATATATTTTTAAAGTTATAGCCAAATCATGCTTTCACGTATCAAAATTTTAATACTTGAAGTGATTAATGTAACAAAAGTTGGGGTTCCTAACTTTTGTTGCCATCACTTCTAGTATGAAAATTTTGATATGCATACTATTACTTCTCAAGTAATCTAAATGGAATTATCATCCTATTTCTTAGATCAAGTGGAAATTTTAAATTCCAAAAATAATTTTAAGAAAATATAATGTAAATGGGCCCAAGTTTATAAAGGAATGATCAAATGAGAAGGATTGGGATGGGATTAGGACTTTTATAAGAAGGGGAAAAAAAAGAAGAAGAAAGATAAAAAAAAAAAATGAAGGGACTAAAAAAATTGAGGGGAGGCATATTCAAAATTTTAAAAATTCATGAAGTATAAATTTTTTTCTTAAAAAATTGAGGGGTGGCACCTGCCCACCCTCAACCTCATATAGCTTCGCCCTTGAAAGTAAGTCGATACCTATTTATTACTGTTTTAAAGAAATTTAGAATAAAAGTAGATTTTTATCGTTCGATAAAAAATACGGACCATGCATGCGTTCAAAGAAACTTATCAATGCGCAAATGGTATAAAGGGTTACTAGCTTTTTCCATTTGAATGCAAAAGTTTGGTGACCCATTTCACAATTTTAATGCAAAAGTTTTGAATTCGAGCACATGGAAGACATTAATTAATATTAATTCATTCATCATTTGGGGAAGTTTGAGTTGAGGTAGGTTTCTGTGATTAGCTATGAAAAAAAAAAATTGTATCCTTATCAAAAGCTATAGTATCAACATTCCCATTCCAAACTAGATCAGAGAGAGAGAGAGAGAGAGAGAGAGAGAGGACATGAAAAAAAAATAGTATTAGCTTCTAATGTTAGCCATTTTCAACCAAAAT
>JAESVK010000823.1:1205711-1235244 GCA_017140935.1 Hamamelis virginiana
GCCAAAAGGCCAAGTCCTCATATAAGGAAGTCCTCACAGGAACAAGACTCTCTCTTTCTCTCTCTCTCTCTCCAATCAATTAGATTAGAGTTTCAACTTTCAAACTAAGGATGTGGAAATGGTCAAATAATTACACTTGAATTTGAGAGCTTCTCAAAATCTGCTCAAAGCTAGTCCAATTCTTTTACTGGAGGATAAGCTCTGATGAAAAAAAAAATCAATTATTTTTCTCTAGAATGGAAAATTAACAAAAATTCAATAAAGTTGGCGACATATTAGTAGTTTTATATGAAAAAGAAGTCCACTCCATGTATTTAAAAATTAAAATTGATAGCAAAATTTGTCTTGTCGAACATTCACAATGAAATTTGACAATTTGTACATGGAATAATTTGACTTTGACATGTTCAATTATATTCCCTTCTATTTTCAAATATGGATTTTATTCTTTAGGGTTGAAGGTTTAAGAGGAGGAGAGAGTTATCTGATTGTGTAGACATGGGTCCAATTGGGTTTTCCCTAATAACAAAGAAAAAAGAGAGAGAAAATGCTCAAAGAATGGAAATCTCCCTACCCTAAGAACCCTAATATTAATAATTAATAAATAAATATTAATGCGTTTTCATATACTTGAACTCGAATATTTTTAATTTTTAAAAAGTGGGATACATGCCACTAGGCCAACAAATCATTAGCAGACAAAAAATAATATGAAATTTTCATCTTATAAATTCATGGTCTTACTCTTTAATAATAACAAATATGCGGCAGTCAAATATTTACATTCTCTCACTTTCGATCATATCAATTGGCCGATGTTAATTAATCAATTAATCAATAAACTTTAATTGAAGCATATAATTGGATATTATTATGTTTTGAGAAGTTTTTTTGTTAGGTGATTCATCCAAATGCAGCATACACCCTAACTTCACTTGTCCAATATTAATTTCAATATAATAGAAGCATAAAATTTATAAGGAGAGTGACAACATATGAATTAACATGATAACTAGCGTGAATATCATTATCTATCATTGTCCAACTTGGGAATATATTTGAGATAATAGGAGGTGTCCATTTAACAATATTCTAGAATGAAAGTAGTGACATGTCAGCTTCAACCACTCCTCCCCATGAGCTTATGTCAAATTCTGGCCACTGGCCACTGCAATGAAAGTGAAAAGGGACTGCTGGTGGTTAGGTAATGACACACACTCTCTCCCTCGTAACTATTGTTTCAAAATCGGACCGTTCATCGAACAGGAAAAATTACCGGATTAAGGGTCAATCGGTTCAACCGGTTGAACCGCCGGGTTGAACCGTGACGTCATAAATATATTATTTATTTATTTATTAGAATAAAAGCTGTAAATGATTCAGAGTATAATTTTTTTTAAATGTTTGTAGAATCAATTCATATATTTGAATTTATGTGAAGTTATCAAAATTGAAAATTGAAAATTACTATTGATCAATCTTTATTATATATATTTTTTAAAATGCAAGATAAGAATATTGTATTATTAAATTAGGTGCTTTGGTTTCTTTTTGTTATTTGGGATTTTTTAAGACTAACTTGCCATTTTAGCATTCTAGGCTTTAAGAGATTTTAAAAATATTGGGACTATTTAAGTCATTTTAGCACTTTAAAAAAAAATTAATTTAAAAAAAAAAAAAAAAAAAAACGGGTTGACCGGTTTTTAGACCGATTGAACTGTCGGGTTGAACAGTTTATTTAAAAAACGGGTTTTTGTGGGTTAAACCAGCCGGAGAGGGGACCGCTTCCCGGTCCAACTGGTTGAACCGGCCGGTCCGGTCCGGGTTTAATAACAATGCTCATAACAACAAAACTTTTAAGTTATTTTATCAAATTTTCATCAAATAAATAAAATTTGAAATTACCTTGCATATTTCAATAATTTTAGAATTATTTTTAAGTATTCTAAATCTAAATTTTTTTTAATCATTCTGGATAATTATAAAATTACATCCCAATCTTTTTATTAACTCAACTTGTATTGCTTTTTTTACTCTCCATTTTCTTTATATATATATATATATATATCAAGGAGTCTGTTATAGTGTAAGGTGTCTTACATAGAACCAAATGCAAAATAGATTTTGAAAAACTGATTATTGGATTAGATACACTTTTTATGAATACCATAGACGTTAAAAATTATAGTGATCCAATGGTCGATTTATAAAAAAATCGACCAAAAAAATGGTGATATTTTAAAAAATTAAAAAATTCATAATTTTTCACAATTTTTTAAAAATTACCGTTGGGTCAGGGTGATTTTTCATGAGGATAATATTTATAAAAAGTGTATATAATCTAGCTAACTGTCTATTTTTTAAAATATATTATATATTTGATCTTATGTAGGTCACCTTATGCAATTCTTTTTATATATTTGGGTGTATACATGTTGAGTTCCGATCTAATAAGCAAATGCTAACTTTTGCGAAAGTTAGCATGAAGCTCATAGGAAATTAAGTGTGATGCATATTTTGAAAAACAGACCATTGGATTATATACGCTTGTTATGGATGTCACGTTTGTCAAAAATCATAGTGATCGAAAGCAGACATCTCAAAATACAAACTGTGAAAAATTCTAACCGCTGAAAACAGTCAATTTTTCTCAATGATATACTAGAGAAATCAACCGTTGGATTAATGTGATTTTGGTATTCCTGATATACATATGCATAGTATCTAATCCAACGATAAATTTTTTAAAATATACATCCCACAATAACCTATGAATTTCTTGTGGGCTTTCAGATAAGTGAGCATATGTTTGATGTATATATGTTAAAAAACAAATTAATTTCAGGGCCAATAATTTCAGGGACAGAAAGTCTACAACCCATGTCCCACTAGGCCACCGAACCTGGCCGTAAACACAGCCGTATTCAACTTATTCCATATGTCTGCAACCACGTCACGACAACACACGTGTGGGATCCACAGTTAACGAAAGCAACGAGAGAAGTCAACACTGACAACTGACAAAAAGTAGAGGCTAATAACGAATTCATTTTTCCAACATTTTGACTTTTCAAAACACGTGGAAGCGTGGCAGTTTCGTAAATACCGCCCACATTGTGTAATCCGAACTCTGTAGACTCCCCTAACGATCAGTAACGAAAAGATCATCATCATCATCAGATGTATCGCAGGTGGTGGGAAATATCGCAGTAAGCAAACAAAAACCCTTTCACCCATTATAGGTTTTTGGACCCAGTTTTCTCGCACTTTCTTTCTTTTCTCACCTCCTCTGTTTGATTTCCGAGAGATAGTTATCTATTTTCTCGGCAATCAAACAGATTGAGCATTAATATTTTTGTTTAACAAAAATTATTATTATTATTTTTAATAATTATCTTTGCGTACATTGAGGAAGTTTAGGATTCATTGAATTTGGACGGGTTTGGGGTTGTACGATTAACTTCTATACATGCTTCAAGGATTGGTTAATTTAGTTATTTATTAATTAATTAGGTAATAATTATATTCCTGACAGACGAGGACCATCCAGTGTGGAGAAGGAAAAGCGAAGGTGGTTACTGATTTTGGCTCTCTCTCTCTCTCTCTCTCTCTCTCTCTATATATATATATATATATATATATTTCTTTTTATTTTATTTTATTTTTGTGTTCTTTCTTTGCAAACAGAGGTAGTGAACAGGGAAGTTGATTCGAGAAAAGGGTAACTTTTTTTTTTTTTGTAGGGAGTCTTCATAGCATCCACTATCAATGGCTTTCATGAAAAGTATATAGAAAGAGGTAAGATATAAACTTTATTTTAGCCTTTATTCACTAAAGAAGGACATGCAAATTGGGAATGACCCATTTACAAAAAAGGGTATTTGATTTCTGGGTTATGACTTATTTGGTCGGCGGATTGTGTGTCTATCCCCTGGAGAGAGAGAGAGAGATTATATATACATATATATATTTATTTATTTATTTTGTATTCTTTTAAATATACATTTATCTGAATAATGTTGGTGGAAGCAGGTGTAGATTTAATTAATGTAGTTATTGAATAGTTAATTATGTTTGTTTTTTTACTCATTGATTTAGTCATGCAAGTTGGTTGCACTCCAATGGAGGCATGGTTGATTATGGACCTTTAAGGAGATTATGGTATTTTATTTTATTTTAGTCTAATCCATTAACTATGTGACTACTTGAAATTTTTGTTGCCTGGTAAAATGCATTTTTTTTTTTTATATTTATAATAACATAAACACATTAGAATGAGATTTGTAATTATGGGCTGCAAGAAAATGTTGTTTTTATTGAGTAAAAACATGCATTCTTTCCATTGATGTGTTCATCTGTTACCTCACCAAGTAAGATGCATTTTCTTCTAGCTTCTAACTTTGTTTGTTTGGTTCATTGTTTGTTTGTTTTTTGGTCTGCATACATTATAGAAGGTCATCTGAAAAGTAAACCAAGTCCCAAGGGTAATTGGTCATTAACAAGAACACTAGTTGTGATTTGAAATGTATCTCTTAATGCATTATAAAAAATTCTGAAGTGCTCTTTTTTTAATGGCCTCTTGCGATGGAGGGAAGTCGCATTTCGCTTTTTACTTTATATTTGTAAGCAGCAGCACCATCAGTAGAGGGGGGTGGGGGGGTTAACTTTCCATGATAATTATAAGAAGAAAAACCAGAATAAAGGGCAGAAAAGATGAATGGATACAAGATTTTAGTTTTCTATCTTCTGCCACCTGTGCTGCCCAAGTCAACACCGCCCTCAAACTATGTATATTTCTCAATAAGCATTATAATTATGGGAGATATGATCATCACCTGCCTATATCGATCACTAAGTGTTGAATAATTCATGCATCGGTTTGTCACAATTAAAAAACTCTGCCTTCAATTTGTTGGTGATTTGTATATGAAGCGAAAAAGATCCAGATTCATATCTTATTGTTCTTCATAAGTCTCCTTATCAACTTGTAAAGTTTGACCTGTAATTCCTTTCAGAAGTTATATAAGCAAGAGCTTCCTGAGCTTCTTCCATGTTCAGAAGGCTCTTGAGTTTTTGAAGCATTAATTGCCTAACTCTCCTTTGGTTAGGTCAGCTTCTTTGCTTCGAGTACCTTAACTTTATCATTATTAGTTGAATTAAGTTCTGCCTTGTGATTTTAGTAGTTTCGAGATCAATATGATTTTCTTCTGTGACAGAATTAAGAAATATATAAACCGAATGGAATTAATGATGGGTTCTTGAACTATAAAACATTGTAGTTATAGAATGTGAGATAGCCACATATTGCATGTATAGATTAGCAATACTCCTTTTGGTTTAGTGCAGTATTATTATGCTTTTGCTCAATTAATTAGCGATGGCATTTTGTTCTCTTTGATCACAATTATCATTTTTCTTTTACTGCATTACAGGTGAATTAGTGGTCCATCAGTAGTCCTCACCTTCGATGGGTCATTCCACGGACGAGCAGCTAGAAACAAAAGAGATGGACATCAGAAGCCTGTCATCCTCACACCGTCAGATTGAGAACGCGCCATACAAGGTGGGAGTTCCCCCTAAACAAGACCTCTTGAAGGAGTTCACAGCCACCGTGAAAGAGACATTTTTTGCAGATGATCCTCTACGCCCCTTCAAGGATCAACCCAAGTCTCGAATGTTCATCCTAGGCATTCAGGCAATTTTTCCTATTCTTGAATGGGGAAGAAAATACAATCTAAAAAAATTTAGAGGAGATCTCATTGCTGGACTCACCATTGCAAGTCTCTGCATTCCTCAGGTAGATTTCGATACTTCAAAAGATATTTATATGAAAACGGAGGGGAAACTCGTAAAGTTTTCATATTTAGACAATTCTAACAATTCACTAATTGGAAAAACAGGACATTGCGTATGCAAAGCTTGCGAATTTGGATCCTCAGTATGGACTGTGTAAGTTTTTGTATTACTTATCTGTACTTTGCATTGCGTTACTTAGCCTCTTTCGGACTTCATGGTGAAAAGAATTTCCTTCTTTTGTTTAAATTTTTACAGACTCCAGCTTTGTTCCACCATTGATATACGCCTTCATGGGTAGTTCAAGAGATATAGCCATTGGACCAGTAGCTGTGGTGTCTCTGTTGTTGGGAACTCTGCTTCAGAACGAGATCGATCACGTTAAAAATCCAGTCGAATATCGGCGGCTTGCATTCACAGCTACTTTTTTTGCTGGGATCACTCAAGTCACCCTTGGATTTTTCAGGTAATTGACACTTACTTTTGTCTTAAAAGTCTCAGAAGTATAGTACATCTTAAACATCTCCTCCTCCTCCTAGATTTTCATTGCTTACATTCATGTTTCATGCTCTTTTGAGGTCTTTTGCTTATAGTCCTTTGTGATAATGTAATACTCATTTGGTTTTGGTTATCAGATTGGGTTTCTTGATTGACTTCCTATCCCATGCTGCTGTTGTTGGTTTCATGGGTGGAGCTGCCATTACTATTGCTCTCCAACAACTTAAAGGGTTTCTTGGCATAACAACCTTCACAAAGAAAACTGATATCGTTTCTGTAATGCGCTCGGTGATTGGCTCAGCCCAACATGGGGTAACCTCTCTCTCCTTTTTCTTTCTCTCTCCTGTGATTTGATGCTGCAGCCTCTTGGTTTCAAGTTTCAACGTGAAGAATTCCCAATCCGAATCGACCTTTATTTTTTAACTTGGAATCTTATTTTGCAGTGGAACTGGCAGACTATAGTCATTGGAGCATCCTTTCTCAGTTTCCTTCTATTTGCTAAGTACATTGTAAGCGTCTCTTATTCTCACCACTGTTTAACTAAAATTTTAAAAGGAATGCGGATTTTTTGCATTGATTCTCACATGATTTAAGGAACAGGGAAAGAAGAACAAGAAATTTTTCTGGGTACCTGCAATCGCCCCGTTAATCTCTGTTATTCTATCCACCTTTTTTGTATATATCACCCATGCAGAGAAGAAAGGTGTTGCAATTGTAAGCACTTATTTCTAATTAGTTTCCTCCTCCTGATTGCCAAAGACTTTTAGTATTATCTTGTAAACTGATAGTATTGTTGATGTATGAAGGTGAAACATATAGAGAAAGGTATCAATCCCTCATCTGTTAATGAAATATACTTCACTGGTGACTATCTCCTAAAAGGTTTTAGAATTGGTGTTGTGGCTGGTTTGATAGCACTGACGGTAAGCCATTTGCACTTGTAGTTCCTGTTATTAAGAGAGGAAACGATCATCGATTCCTATATTTAAATTATTTCTTTTCCCTTTGCTTTTTTTTGGGGGTATTTGATATATCAGGAAGCCATAGCAATTGGAAGAACATTTGCTTCCATGAAGGACTACCAATTGGATGGAAACAAAGAAATGGTGGCGCTAGGAGCAATGAATATTGTCGGTTCAATGACTTCCTGCTATGTGGCAACAGGTGAGAAGGAAGCTCAAATTAGGTCCTATCAGCCTATCTACTTCTGTCAATTGAAAAGCACCTCCTTTTTTTTCCCCCTCCTTTTTCTATTCTATCATCTCCATGAACAATTCAACAGTGATTTTTAAAAAATATGCGAAGGGATGCGTTTAGAATGATGCATGTAATGCTACATGATATAGTATAATTATATGCATAAAAATATATTTTGTTAATGCATTGTCCCCAACCTTGACGTATCATAGATTTTCTAGGATTTGTTGTGTCCGTGTTGTGTCATAACTGTGTCACATATCCGTGTCTGTGCTTATTATTGACATTGAAACTTGGGGGCTCAGAATAAATATGTGACATATAGCCAAAAGGCCTATCAAGTGGATAGTTATTAATCTTCTGATCAGATCAAATATAGCATAGTAACTCCTTACTGATTAACATGTAACTGTACATTCATCACTGACTATATCTGCTCGTTTCTTGCAGGTTCTTTCTCTCGCTCGGCAGTCAATTACATGGCTGGCTGCCAAACTGCAGTGTCTAACATCGTGATGTCCTGTGTTGTTATTCTTACTTTGGAATTTATAACACCTCTATTTGAGTACACCCCAAATGCCATTCTTTCTGCGATCATTATATCTGCCGTGATTAGCCTAATCGACTATCCAGCAGCTATTCTGATATGGAAAATTGACAAATTTGATTTTGTTGCTTGCATGGGAGCCTTCTTTGGGGTGATATTTGTCTCTGTTGAGATAGGTCTCTTAATTGCGGTAAGGTTTGGGATATTTACTATCTTAAATTTCTACTTGGCAGCTAAATGCAATTGCCCAAGCAATTACTTGAATGTGATTTTGTTTTTTGTTATGGAAGGTTTCTATATCCTTTGCTAAAATCCTCCTACAAGTTACAAGGCCACGTACCGCAATTCTTGGGAAGATCCCCAGGACGAGCGTTTACAGGAATATCCACCAATATCCTGAAGCAACCAAGGTTCCAGGCCTTCTGATTGTGAGAGTTGATTCTGCAATCTACTTTTCTAACTCTAACTACATTAAGGAGAGGTACAGATGATTTTAAGCCTTTTTTATTATATTATTTTCTCTCTCTAAAGTCTAGACTTCTAAACAAACAGGGCAAGCCTAAGACTAACAATGTGTAGTCTAGAAAACCTCACAATACCATGGGAAATTGAAATTCTTCGGACCTTTTTTTAAGTCTATGTTTGGATCTCGGAAAGCATGAGAGAAAGGAAAGAAAAATGCTAAAAATTTCTTATAAGTGGATTCTCTTCTTTAATATTTTTAAGCTTTTCCCTTTCCTTTCCTACATTCTTTCCGAGATCCAAGCATTGGCTACAAAAATGTAAATCATCATCATCATCATCTTAATAATAAGAACTACTTGGGTACTTACTTCCACTGTAGTTGGATGACGATGTTTTATGAACTTTCTTCTAAATGCAATATTTCTCCATTTATTAGGCTGTGTTTGGATCCCTGAAAAAGCAAGGGGAAAGAAAGGAAAGTGTTGAAATTTTCTTAGAAATAAGTTCCATTCTAAATTAATTTTGCAATTTTTTCTCTCCTTTCCCTCGATTTTTCCAAGTTCCAAACAGTTGCTAAGCAAAATGATTAAAAGGTTGCACATGAAGTCTGTGGTACGGTTTGTCTTAAGTCGTTATCTAAGTATATTTAAGTCAACCCTGCTCCTCCACTTATAAAATGGCTTTGCAATGTTACAATTTGGGAGAGATTAGAAGCTGCCTAAATTGGTCAAACTTCCAGTAACAATCACAATGCTCAAAACCAACTCCTTTGCAGGATTCTGAGATGGTTGACCGATGCAGAAGAACAATTGAAAGCTGCATGCTTACAGAGAATCCAATTTTTGATCGTTGAGATGTCACGTAAGCAAATTTTTATAAGTCCCCAAAACCCATTTTCCTATTAGCAAGCAAGCATGTTCTGCTTGTCTGTGTTTAAACTCTTTTCTCATTATGTTTCGTGTTCATTTCAGCCGTAACTGACATTGACACCAGTGGTATCCATGCCTTGGAAGAGCTATTCAGGAGTCTCCAAAAGAGAGACGTTCAGGTAATAATTCTATGTTAAAATTATCAGTTATGTCTTGATGTTTACTTGGCAGAATTTGTATATAACAGAATCACATACACCTTTACATATATGTGTGTGTGTGTGTCACATTATTATAGTATGTGCCTAGGAATTTACCTTAACAAGAAGCCACCATGTTGTTGTGCAGCTTGTTCTTGCTAATCCTGGACCAGTGGTGATAGACAAGCTTCATGCATCCGATTTCACAAATCTGATTGGCGAGGATAAGATTTTCCTAACGGTTGCAGATGCTGTCCTGACCTGTTCGCCAAAATTGGTGGAGGAAGTTTGAAGCGTGCCTCTAAAAGGAAAACCGAAAAGCTCAATGGCAGAGAAGTCTTGCTGCAACTTTGTGCTGTGTGAGAGAATTAAGCTATATATGCACATGTATATAGTATTGAAATAAAGGAAGAGGGAGCTAAGGTTCGAGTTAGTGGGGTGTTTGGTAGTGGGTGGGGGTCCCTTACAGAGATGGTTTAAGTGGAGTGTCTGGAATCCTAAGACAAAAACATACAAATATATATATAAAAAAAAAAAGTTGCACGAAAGCACACTGCAATTGGATTCTGGTTTAAATTATGGACATGTCTGCATAATCTGACCTTAGATTCTTTGAGTCTGTATGATTGTTTGGGAATATGCAAATTGGCCTCTGCCAACTGTTGATTCTGCATGTGTCTTATCCTTTAGAGGGTTTTGTTTCTCTATTTTCTTGTTGAATGTAATTTTCCTTCTCACCAAGAAAATAAAATTTTCTATTTTCTCTAATGACAAATAACAAACGATACCCTTTTCTTTTTTTGCATTTTCCACGCAATTCTTTGTTGTTAATTTGTTGGTTAACAAGAAGATGGGTTACGATGCGGATAAGATTTAACCACCTAATCTAGGGGTATTTGCAATCAGCATGCTTACACTTACTCTCCAATCAAATAGTGAACAAGGGTTGTTTTGTCATCAAGTTAATTAGTTGAGTGTTGCCTTTTGTGTCATGTTTAAGATTAAAAATAAAGTAACTTGAATGGGACTTGATAGTTATCAAATTCTAGTTGTGGCCTCGTCAGCATCAACTCTGCACAAAAATGGATCTGCTCCATAAAAGGAAGAATGATGAGGTTTACCACTATGAAATTCTTTACAACTGTGATCCAAAAAATAGATAGGAATAGGACCTTTAATTGATGATTATGATTGTAGCTTCATGCTGAAAAAAACCCCACATTACACTCTCAAATCCACTGCTTGGAATTTGGAAGTAAAGTATGGCACTGTGCATATCTGATAGATTATAAACCAACAAAAAAAGAGAGGGTTGAATCATCTACCATATCATATGAAATACATTTTGGGACAATTTAACTTATTAAAATTTCTATCATTAATTAATCATTTTTCCATCAAGGCATCTGTATCCATACATGTATATATGTATGTATGTATAGCAGCAGTAGTAGTATAGTACTCAGTTCAGCGACTGACTTGTCTCACCACAAGCGCTCACTCCACCAGGGCAGAAATCAGAGCATGGCTCTTCTGCCGGCGTTCCGCCACCTTATCCACCATCTCTACAGTGCTACGAGACCACCATCATCAACTATATCCTCATTGTTACCTCTCATTTCAAACTCTACTTCTAAAAGCCTCTCTCTTTTCTTCTCTCCCTCCCCTAAACCCAGAAAACCCCTCTCCAAAACTCTTAAACCCCACATCACCTCCAAAGGTAATCCCACCTCTCTCTCTCTCTCTCTCTCTCTCTCTATATATATATATATATATATATATATATGCAGTAACTCTTCTGGGTTCTTATTGCAGAAAAAGCACTAATTATCGGGAGAGATGAGAGATTGGGGTCTGGTGCTATTGTGAATGCAAATTCAGTTGAGAATACGAGCACAATTGCAGCCATTGTCACTTCAATTGGGGGTCCGCCGGCTGCGGTGGGCATTGTTCGATTATCGGGCCCTTCGGCCGTGGCTATTGTTGGGCGCGTCTTTCGCCCCGCAAGGAAGACGAAGAAGAAGAAGAAACTTATCGGTTCGCATTCGTGGCGACCCACCAGCCATGTAGTTGAGTACGGTGTCGTTTTCGATCCTCATGGGAATGTAGTTGATGAGGTATAATTTCTGCTTTCTGTAATGTCTTAATAATTTGAGTTACTTCATTGCCAGAAATGTAATTAAAACCAAGCAATTTAGGGGACTATTGTTAATAATTGAGTATACTAGTGGGTGTATTTGTTGAATTTATGTGGGTAGTTTCATTCTAATGATGAAATTGTAATTGGAGGTTTTTGTTGTATGAATCCAAAAATGGGCAGAATTAATTGTTTGAACAAATTGGTTGATGCTCAAAACTTGGTCCATGTTGTGTACTTGTGTTCATTATTGATGGAGGAGAGAATTATATTAGATGGGTGTTTATGGTTTTCTTCTTTCCTAGATTTTTGTTTGATCGTATTAGTTGGAGCAGTTGTTGAATTTATGCTAAGGGCTTCATTCTAATAATGAAATTGTAATACTAAATGGGTGTTGATTTTTTTCGTCTTTTCGTAGGTTTTAGCCGTTCCCATGTTGGCCCCAAGGTCCTACACACGTGAGGATGTGGTTGAGCTTCAGTGTCATGGTAGTGAAGTGTGCCTGCATCGTGTGTTGAGAGCTTGTTTAGAAGCTGGGGCGAGGCTTGCTGAACCTGGTTGGCTTCTTATTTTATCTTATATTGATACAAATTATTTCTAATTACTGCTTAAGGGCAAGCTATTTAGTTCAATTTTGGATGCCATACATGAGTATACACACACACACACACACACATATATATGTAGAGAGAGAGAGGGAGAGAGATTTGTGTGTTGAAGTACCTTTATTTTATATCCTTTTATCAGGTGAGTTTACCCTACGTGCCTTTCTAAATGGCCGCTTAGACCTCTCCCAAGCTGAAAATGTTGGAAAACTAATTTCATCCAAGTCCGTGGCTGCTGCTGATGCAGCATTGGCAGGAATTCAGGCATGTTCTTAGCTGATCTCTTTTCATTATTATTATTATTCATTGGCTGTAGTTTTTTAGTAATCATTATTGTTCAATGCTTTAACTAATTAGGGATTTCTAATGTCTAAATAACTGCTGTTATTTCAATTATGAAACCTTTAACTGACAACATGATACACCGCCCTGAACAACTTTTTTCTGTGACAGGGAGGCTTCTCCTCTTTGGTCAAATCACTAAGAACACAGTGCATCGAGTTGCTTACTGAGATCGAAGCCCGTTTAGATTTTGATGATGAGATGCCACCAATTGACTTGAACATAATTATGGATAAAATACATTCCATGTCACAAGATGTTGGTAATGCGCTGGAGACTGCCAATTATGACAAACTTCTGCATTCTGGATTGCAGGTATTATGTGCAAGAAATTTATAATTTTATATACATTTTACATAGTCTTCCTCTCATGTGTAAGCGATGGGGATTTCTTACTTCATTTCATTTTGTGGGGAGAAGATGACCTTTTTATGTTTATCCCTCACGTAGTCATGCAGTATGCTTCATATCTCATCATTTGACTGGTTTATCTAGGAGTCCGCTGATCAAACTTCTCCTTATGATTTCTATTATTGCTACTCTTTATAAGATAATGTCTTCCCATTTATGATGAATCATTTTGTTCCTCTCATAAGTCATAACCTTTATGATTCCATAACAGTCTCCCTTATTCATGGCTAATATATTTGTACATGGAGCCCTACAAGTTTCCTGTATGAAGTAGATTCAACTGAGTTATGCTTAAATTTCAATTTTTAATTAATGGTCTGATTTCTTGTTTTTTTTTTTATTCCATGTATATTCTTAATAAGAATAATATGCTTTGTATTTTCTTTTAAATTATAGATATGAGTTGCTTTTACAGTCATTGCATTCCTTACATGCTTATGTGAACTATGAAGACAGATAGTAAGATTTGTGACCTTATGTAGATAATTGAACTTCTGTGATGTTTTTATTTAAAATCTTGCAGATAGCTATTGTTGGTCGGCCAAATGTTGGGAAGTCAAGCCTCCTTAATGCATGGAGCAAAGTATGTTGCAAGAAAGTTATTTTTCGAATAATTTCTTATGTGACTTCTAATAAGCTTGATAAGTTTTGAGGGATTTATACTTTTTGTGTCTATATAATGGAAATATTTAAGAATTTAGAATCTCTATTTCTGTGTTTACTTTTTTCATTTTGATTTCCTGGCACAATGTTAATGTGCACAAGTTTGCTCTAGAGTTAGTGAGTCACTCAGTAGCCTCGCTTAAGATCTCGTGTTTGTTGGTGTCACTTGTCAGACTCATAAACCTTTTAAAATCTGGCTTATGGAACCTCTATACAGTAAAAATTGGAAAAAAAAAATATCCAGAGAAATAAAAATACTGAAAGGTATCTTGTACCTTAGGTTAATATGTAGTCTTTTACTAATACTTGGTTACATTGACTCTGGAGATTTTATATTGGTCATATGCATACATAGTAGAATTTGGACTCTAGATTGTTGATGGATGGGTCCTTTGACTAGGAGATCCACTGTCTCCAAAATGGACCTGATTGGATGTTTATCACCCTATATTCTCTTGCATTCCTTTGGATGTTTAAAATATGGTGTGTGCAACAAAACCTTTTAAATGGATTCTCATGATAATCACATCAGATTAGTTTTGGGTCAAGGAAATATCAGAGTTTACTAGTTGCCCATGCTGTGGTGGTAATCAGTATATATTATATAATACTAGAATTAAGATATGTTATAAATTAGGATTTGTTTGACTTGGTGCGGTCTTAGTCTTTTATTTTGTTCTTTTTGGTTCCTCATTGCATAATTAGAATTAACATCTTATTGAATGCCGTGTTTTCTTTTTAGCGTGCAGAGTGAAAGGGCAATAGTTACCGAAATCGCTGGGACCACACGGGATGTAGTTGAAGCCAGTATTGCAGTTCATGGTATCCCTGTGACCCTTCTTGATACTGCAGGTATCAGGGAAACTGATGATATTGTGGAGAAGATTGGTAAGACTACCATATTTGCACAGCCTTGATGTCTAAATTAAATCTCTTTAACTTTATTTTCAAAAAGTGAGTATGAGGAAACCAAGTTTCCCTCATGCTAAGGTTTGATTTTCAATTGCATTTTGACATTTCTGAGACTTTGTTTTTCAGATTTTTTTATTTTTTTTATTTTTATTTTTGTCTACTTAATGGGGCATTTTGACAATGGATTTTATGAGTTCATTGTGTTCTTGTTATCGTCTAAACAATTTTTTCCTCAATACTTTTGTATAATTGGGACATTTCAAGATTTCTATGAATGAACTTATTTAAATTTTATTTTGGTAACTATGATGATGTCTCTGTAATATTTTGCAACTTGTTTGTTCTAATGCTATTAAAACAAAATGAACCAATTCATTTTCCACGGGACATCCAGACACAGCGTTATAGGTTTTGTCCTTTTTTTTTTTTTTTGAAAAAGTTTTGACAAATTTAGTCTGATTCACAATTGCAATTATTTGGAAAAAGGAGATGGTTTGACACAATGGGTATTACTGTGATCTCATCAGGATTCAACTTAATGCAGATTTGAGATTTAAAACCTTGGTTTCAATAGACTGCTAGGAAATCTGACTCAGGTAAGGTAAGTCCATGGCGATTAAATGTTATTCATTTTGTTGGAATGTTATAAACTTGTAATAAGTGGGGCAGGAAAAAAAACACAACAAAAATACAAATATATTGATTTTATGAAGAAATATAAAATAAATGTTTTTCCCTGCTTTTTGACTCTTTAGATGCAAGTGATAATTTGATGACTAATTTTGCCTGGCCAACTTTGCTGACCAGTTGAAGTGCTACTCAAAATTCAAATATAACTTTACTTCTTCCAAACACAATCACATTTTAACTTCCAGGTTAATCAGTCTTACTGAAACCAGGTCTATGATCAGAGAGTTATGCAGTGGTTGCAACTGAATATGCTTACTTACGTAGGCTTGCAGCTTATTCATGAATTTCTTTGGCCAATTGCTGAATTTTCTGCCATACTTTTTCTCCCACTCTAAATAATTTGTAATACTATATGGAGTTAATCTTAATATATTGATTTGTTCTTAGATTGCCTTTACTACTTTGTTTTTAGGCGTAGAGAGATCTGAAGCAGTTGCTATGGGTGCTGATGTCATTATCATGACAGTAAGTGCCCTGGATGGGTGGACTTTGGAAGATACCAAACTTCTTGATCGGATTCAAGCTAATAAGGTTTTACAAGTAACTCATCTCTCTCTCTCTCTATATATATATATATACCTACCTATCTATCTCTCTATCTATCTACTATCAATTATACAAGTTCAGTTTAGTTAAATTTAAGAACTATTATCCATTGGTCCATTATGGTTCATTCACTGCTCTTTCCAATTTCCCCTGAAAATATATCGTTTATACTAAACATTTTTATTTGCATATATCATCTCTTTTTCTCAAGCTAAGATATTGAATTCTTGAATCGTGACTTCCGGACTAAATATTTGTATGTTTTGTTCTTGTATCACTACGTTTACCATTTGCTAAAAATTGCATTTGCTTTATGTTGTAGAAATCCTAATAATATATGACTAAATTGTTCTTTGCCTTAGTCCTTAGTTTTTCAAGAACCTATAGGATCCTGACAAAAGTGAAGCTAGTAGCAGTATATGATTACTCGCGCACTTGTATTATGGGAGGTTGGGGTGGGTTGGATCACTGGGGAGAAGGAGATCTGACATTCATTCCTTTAACCATTGCACAGGAACGCTGGCACACTTTTCATCTCTGCTGGACCTTAAATGTTCTTTTTCAGTTGGTACAAATATTATGGGGATGGGGTGGATTGGGTAGTTGGGGGGAAGGAGAGCTGACATTCATTCCTTAACCATTGCACTTGAAAGTTTGGCACACTTTCCATCTCTGCTGGACCTTTAAATGTTCTTTTCTGATTGGTACGCACAGTTTTTGTTTTCCTTTTTTTATTTTTTTTTTTTTTATGTACTTTTCTTTTGTATACCTCACATGTAGATGGGTGGTAGCTTTTGCCTTCCATTTTTTGGAATACAGTTTACCTTTATAAAAAAAAGTTGCTGGCACCCTCCTTGCCTTTTGTGGACCAATATGTGTGCATACTCTTATTCAGTTGTGTGTGTGTGTGTTTGTGTGTGTGTTTTAATTCCTTTAAACCTATAAGAATTTAACTTTTGGTTTCTCAGCAGAGGAAAAACTGAGGGCTCCCCACCCCCCTTCCCCCGAGATTCCTGATTCCAAGGTTTCTTCACCAAGTCAATGCCTCTGTTACTGATTGCCAAAATGAAAAGGTTTTTAGATGTGCCTCTCAATAGAGGCAATGTTTAATAGCCATCTTCTAAGATCCTTTTGTTCCACTCTTTCTGCACGAGCCCAATGAAGGCTAAAATACTCTTCTTCCAGTAAATTCATCCTTAGGGGCCCTCAAAACCTGTAATACTAGAGCTCACATATTTTGTTATTTTCTTGCCAACTTTTTGCTTAGATATTTAATACTCATCAACTTGCTCTTTCGTGCTCCTTGTAATTTGTTCATTTAGTATGACATTTGCATACTGCAGGTTTTGTTTTCACTTCATATCTTGATTGCCTTATTTTATCCCACAAATCAAACTTGCTCCTTGAGTTAACAATATTTATTGGTTTCTTTTTGGAAATACAGAAATCAATTGGATCTACTCCGGCAATACTTGTAATTAATAAAATAGACTGTGCTCCATCTGTTTGCACTGACTGGGTTGATAGATATGGTGATGCTTTCAGTAAACAAGTTTTTACTTGTGCTGTCACTGGTCAAGGTATACCGGATTTGGAGGCGGCAATACTAGAGATTGTCGGTCTCAACAGGATTCCTGCAGGAGGACGCAGATGGACAATAAACCAGGTTAGCTACATATTAATGTGAATTCAGGCTTGTTTCATTTTCTTTTCCCTTTTTTATTTTTCAACTGTTTCTTGTCCTGACATCCATTATTACACACAAATTTTTTTTTTTTTTTGGGTATACACTCATCTTTGACTCTGGTCAATACTCAGAATTGGTTATTAAAAAGTTGAGCTGATGAGTCAGTTGAGTTTGAGTGGATATGAATAGGCTTCTGCCTTCTGGACTCTAAATATATGTGAGGGACTGGTGATGGACCCATATAACATGGTGATATGATAGTCCCCTCTTGAAACCGTGGTTGATAATTATGCTGGCTTGGTGATTATGATCCTCTGTCCATGGTCTCCAATCTGATAGTCAAACTCATAGGCCCTACTCAAGATTTTGGGATTTTTCCCTTATGGAGATCGTTAGATTCTGAAGTCTAGTCTTGTCTGGTGGCAGTGCAACACTGCAACTTGTGCAGAGGAGCCTACCACCTCTCAACCTTTTCTGCTAGGCAACTCACTCGACTAATAAGCTCTTTTGGACTGGATTTTCACAGTTCTGGTTGGTCTTGGGAGGAATCCCAATTTATTTTGAGGTTAGGTTAGGATTGCACTGATGCCTTGGGAAACTTCATGCAACCCAAACACCACCATATACATCTACTGAACCAACAATTGGATTCTCAAATACCTATTGTGAAAAACTGACATTTTGAAGAAAAAAAAATCACAGTTTTTTACAGTGACATTTTTCAGAAACCTACTGTTGGATCACTATAATTTTTGGCATACATGACAACCATAAGAAGGATATCAAAAACCTACCGTTGGACCACTGTAATTTTTGACATACATGACATCCATAAGAAGGGTACCTAACCCTATGGTTGGTATCTCAAAACCTGTTTAGCAATTGATCCTGAGTAGGTCACCTTATGCAACTTTGTGTAAGAAGCACCCCTGTGTGCACTGTATCAATACATCATTTGATGTCGATTCTGATTATTATTCTGATTATTTTTCAGTAAAATGATTCTGTTTGATTTATTTGTGATGTATTGATAAATTATCAGAGACAATGTGAGCAGCTTGTCCGGACCAAGGAGGCCCTAGTAAGGTTGAAATTGTCGATAGAGGAGGAAGTGCCTTTGGACTTTTGGACAATTGATTTGAGAGAAGCTGCACTGGCCCTTGGGCAGATTAGTGGGGAAGACATCTCTGAAGAAGTCTTGTCCAACATCTTTGGCAAGTTCTGTATTGGTAAATAGATATTGACTTGGTACATAACACATCATGTAAAGTACAAAATTCTGTTCTCTTGTAAAAAATTTTGGCTGGATTTTAGCTATTTAGAGTTTCTACAGGAGTCTAAAGGTCAGAGCCCTTTCATTGAAATATTTTCTGAAAGTTTGGTCGTACCATCAAGTACTTTTTTTGTGCATGTAACTTGCACTGTATTCAGAAAATATTGTTGGATCAGAAATTTGAGATAAAATCTCTCGTAGTCTAAAGGTCTTATTTGCATTAACTTTTCTTAAAATCACTTTTAGAGCTCAAAATTCCACTTGTTATAAGAGATGGGATGATAATCACTTATAATCGGCTTAAGAGATGATAGGATGGTTGATAAAATTTTCATACTATAAGTGATTGTGACAGAGCCTAGGGAGGCCAATTTTTACTACAATCACTTTTAATATGAAAATTTTGATATGTGAAGGTATGATTTAAACATAACTTAGAAGGGATATGTGAAAAGATAGTTTTCCAAAAGTAATTTTAGAAAATCTAATGCAAATTGGGTTTTAAGAGCTGGGATGATAATCACTTCTAGACAACCTAAGGGGTGATAGGATGATTTGCCAAAGTTAGGCCCCTTAATTTCTACTATGAAAATTTTGATACATGGAACAATAGTTTTGACACAAGTCCAAAGAGATACTTCTCCTAAATTAAAATTGATTTAAGGCAAAGTTAACTATGAAGGCTCCCTAGTAATGGTGACTTTCTCTGTATTCTAGATGTGCTGACTTCTTGTACCTGCACCCTGTCATTATCTCACTCTAAAATAAAGACTTGAGGGCTCAGGCCAAGTAAGAACAAGCCCTAACTCAACTTTGGGCATGACATCTGAGCCCAATCTAGGCACAGCCAACTTCATTTCATCTCTCAATATTCAGTCAATGGTTTACATTCCAATCAGTACTGCATTTGTTCATTGCATATTCTATAGAGCCGTAAAGCCGGCAGGAGCCCATAACATTCCCTAGAGCTAATGCAATTGTACATTTACTCTAGCATTGAGCCCCATCGGACGGTCAAGATCATTCAATCGATTGGGCTGCAATCTTTCTTAGGATTAAAATAAATCCATCATCGTAGCAATGTTGTGAACACAACGGTACAAATGCCGCCAATAGTCCGTTGGACGGCAACGAGTAATGACGAGAGGAATCGGATGTTAAGCCTTGACTGAGGAGACGGCTTTATCGCTGGAAACCAACCCAGAAAGTACAAAACAAAACTTTAAATTGATTCACAGCTCAGAAAGATTTTCTCAATCAAAATGTGTTTCAACATCAAAAAACAACTGACCAAGGAAGAATTGAAGGAGAGGGAGAGGGAGAAGAGAAAGAAAGAGAAGGAAAAAGAAAAGGAGAGGAAAGCAAAAGAGAAGGAGAAAAGGAAAAGAGAAGAAAATGAGACAGAGGAGGAGAGGAAGAAGAAACAAGAACAAGAGGAAATGAGAAGGAAACAAGAGAAAGAGAAGAGAAAACGCGAAGAACTGAAAAGGAAGGAGAAAGAGAAGAAAGAAAAACCGAAGCACAAGATCAAGAGGAAAAGCAAATGATTCAAAGTGAATGATCGAGTGCTCTTCCTCTTCCCCTCTTTTGAGTTTTTTGTTTTTTTTGCTTTTTGTTTTTTTCTACATCAGCAGTCCCAATCTAGTCAGCATATGCTTATATAAATTTTTATGTCAGCATGAATGCCATAAATTATTGTAGAATATATATTTTGAAAAATTGATCGTTAGATTAGATACTGTGCATATGGATGTCACGCACGACAAAAATCACAGTAACCCAATGTCAAAATTTCAAAATATAGATATGAAAAACCATGACCGCTGAAAACTGCCACAGTTTTTCTCAATGACATTTCCAAGAAACCAACATCGGATCACTGTGATCTGTGATTTTCGGCAAGCACGACATGCGTAAGTATAATATCTAATCCAACTGTCAGTTTTTCAAAATATGCATTCTACAATTATCTATTAGCCTCATGCTTGCATAACCTTATGTTTCATATGCTGACTTATTCGTGTCTACATCAGTTCAATATAAAGTAGGTACCGCGTCTGGTAAAAGAAATGAGTGATTCTACAGCCAAAACTATAACAAATTCATGGATACAAAATTCATTTATTTCGCCAAAAGCACTTGTTCTTATTTCTATGTATTTTGAAATTTCTAGTAGTTGTCAATGATGAGCAAATTTCTAAGAGGACTCATGTATTTGTATTCATAAATAGAAGAATTAGTATTCTTACAAAATATCACATGAATAACAAAAAATAAGCAAAGGATTGACCATCCATGTAATGTAGGAAACTCGCAACAAAGAACTGCGTCAATGACAATATCCTATTAAACAATTGAAGACTATATTCCTACATTAACTTATGGACTACCAAAATTTACACTGTGTAAAGCAATAATATGATCAGAATAGCTCCTCCAGTACCTTCTTTCTTTACTGGTGAATTTTCATTTGGCCAACAAGATCATTGCCATTGGATTCTAAGTTTTGTTAAGAAACATACATATTTGGTTGTCCAGATGGAACTATGACTCAAGCAGCAAAGGAAAATGAGCGAATTGTGGGACCACACTTGTCGGTCAACTCGAAAGTATCTAATCAACTGAGCACCTTCCGAAGTTCATCAATCAACTGAACTCGGCTTGATGGTTCAACCTGCATGGAATTCCAACAATCATCCCAGGTTCCCCCAGATATATATATATAGGCTGGATTTGGTGCACGCATGCGTGATGCGCATCAGGGCTGTCCCTGTTCTACATGCACCGGCACGTGTGCAACGCACCAGAACCAAATCATATATGTGTGTGTGTGTGTGTGTGTAAATGTATGCTGTAAAGCAAGAAATGATTAACGAACGGTTTACCTTCTGTAGAAGGGAAGCAAGGCCTTGAGGTAGAGCTCGCAAATCTAATGTTGAATCGCCAATATTAGATAATTGAAGTAATACCTTCTGGACCCTTAACTCCTGTAGTTTTTCCTCATAATTCCCTGGTTCATCCTTCCATACAAAGAAAGCTTCATCATCCACCCAAGCATCTACTTTGCCTCTTGCAATCTTGGAATCCAAAAACCACTTTTTGATCAGGTCCATTGCAGATTTATGCGACATCTGGTCACCAGCAGCATCTCTCACGGTCTTGATCAAGGACTCCTCCATGATTCTCCGATGCAATCTTTTGTAGAAGACCAACCGAGAGTTAGCCCAGTCTACAACTTCTCTGATTACTCCTTTTGCAGCCATCCTCAAGGAAGTGTCATGCAGTTCTGCAAATTTGGTGGCTAGCTGAGTGTACACTGGCAAAAGCTGCTTCTCACGGGCTTTTATCTGCTGCTGTAAAGATTCAACAGTCCCAAGGGCCCTACTGCCCCTGGCTTCCTGAAGTTTTGCCTTCAGATTGATCAGCTGCTGGTCAAGCCTACCCATGCACTCTATCAGCTCCTTTGTCCTAAACTTAATCTCAATCATCCCTTCTGGCTCAAGGACGTTTCCTTTAGCCGTTCGTTCAGCATACATTTCAATATGGTCTGAATTGATCCGACTGTCCACAACGACCCATGCCCCACCTCGGAGCTCACCCATCATGGGGATGTATACAAAAACAGGCTGTTTGTATGTTCTAAGGTTTTCAACAATGGTTGATCCTGCCTGGAGAATCCCTTCAAAAAGGTCCCTCTGCCCACCTGAAAAGCCTCTCCAGTTGGCAAGAATGAAAAGTGGGAGTTCTTCCCTGTTGAAATCCAATATGGCTTGAGATGTTTTAGTTGCAGAATCGGGAAACCACACTTGCCCAGCTTGAGGGACAACCCTTTCATGGGAATCAAGCTGACCTGGGTCAGCAGGGATAACTTGCATCACAGTCTGTGTTTCAACAGCTACTATTCCTACAGGAATTCCTCCAAGCTTTGCCCTTCCTGTTACAACTGTCCTTGCCCAGCCTTCCAGAGTCTCAACAAAGCTATCCTTGTCAAAAATACCCCCCCGCCATTTCCCACTACTATCCAGCGCACCACAAATAGCAGCACGAGGATCACATGAATTTTCAGGTAAGTACTCAACAGGCCTTTCTGGAGGATCTAAGGAGCTCAAAATGGGAAGCGGGCCTCCTACATAGGGAGGAATGTAGCTTAACCACTTCAAAATAGCTGATACCCCTTCAAGATCATCTGAAACTGTTAGATGAACAACCCCATTGGTTGCCATAATTTTAGGTCCACCTAGTTGCATGTGAGAGCTGTACACCTCCCGGCCAAGAAGTTTGTTTAATGCAGAGAAACCAGTCAGAATTATAGGCTGATCAAGCCTCTGTATGCAACGCATCCCAAGCCGAGCAAGATAAGCACCAATTCCAACAGTTCTGCCAGTCACATATGTTAAGGTAAATGTTTCCGTGTATGCCCTCGAATATGCACCAGCAATGGCTCCACTGCCACTCAAATTCTCAACCCCCAAGCCATCCTCCTTCCCAATGATGGAATCTATAACCCATCTGGTTTCTCCACTTGCCAGCTTTAACTCATGTGCAATCACAGACGATCCAATGCGTGCATGATCCTCAGGAGTTAAATATACATACTGGAAACCTCGCTCTGGGCTTGATTCATCAGACCAACCAACTTTAAAGCAGGCTTTCATTTCCTCAGCTACACCAATACGGGCCCCAGAATTTGCTGCCAAGTAAATTAGAGGCAGTTTCTTAGCACAAGCAAAATCAGTTACTGCAAGGAAGAATGCATCCTCTCTTGGGCCAAAAGAGCCAGCTTTGAAGGTTACATCATTTGAAACTATCAAAATTGTCCTTCCTCCAGGGAACTCGGGAGTAGACATTTCCATACGCCAGGCTACCATGCCAACATCATTCAGCCCAGGTGGGCGCTCCACAGAAACAAGAGGAGTACCCCAGGTACCCTTTGGGTCAGCAAATATGAGCTCAGTGACTTTGAGAAGAACTTTATCCTTTGGTTTGTTAATACCCGGGAACTGGAATGCCCATGACTGTTCCAAGGCTGTCTCAAATGCCTGAAAACAAGATAAATCCTCAAAATATATATTTTGAGCTATATATTTATATTTCCACATATAAAAAAAAATGATATTGCAGTAAACACATAAAGGTTTCATGGTGTTTACCAGAGGAAAATCATAGCAGTAAGTAGTGTTGCTTCTCCTGGCCACAAGACGTTTCCGATCAAGAACTCCCAAAGGCTGGTATTGTGCATTTACCAGTACACCATGCAGAGGACCCTGTGCAGATGCTGAATGGTAGACTACTCTGTGTTGGCTGGTGTCCTCCAGTTCTCGGTATATCTGAATGATATTAACCATCAGTGAAATTATGAGCCACATTCATAGATTCAAAAGCAGTTTCAAAAGCCAATCAGTTGGCATCGAAATAATTAATAATTACACTTCACCTGTATGGGTAGATCTATGAAATATGTAGTTGCTGATTTGCAACTAGAAAGGAAGATTTCCATACTATATAGTATATACACCTATTTCATAATACATATTTTATGGCTTTCTCCTTCCCCTGTTTACCACATTCTCCATCTTTCTTACTTGTCGTTTCTTGTTTCATAAGAAACAAGTATATAATTCGGCATGTCTAGAAACTGCACTCCCCCCACTGGTCAATCTGGATAATCAATTTTTGTAGAGAACTAAGCTTCTCGAATTTATTTTTTCAACTAAACCTAAAGTTACAGGTCTGAATCCCAGGTCTAATAGGGCACAGACAAATTGGGGATTTGTATAAATCTGCAACATTCAGTTGGTGATGTCCTGGACTCTTGGGCCACCCCAAAATATTATACTGATCAGATTATACCGACATATAAACTTATGGTCTAGCTGCCAACCACATATTTATCTAAATACACAAGTTTTAGCTCTTGATCAAATAATCAGATGACCAGTCAGCAAGATTTAAGGGTTTACGGCTTGAGTGCAACCTATGGTGTCTGTCACTGATGCCAGTATGGGGCACCCGTTGTTTGGTTTTGCAAACCTATCCTTATGGTGCTTGTCATCCTTATAGTGCTTGTCACTAAAAAGGCATGGGTTGGAGTCAAGACCTTTCTTTGAATAAACCGCAAATGAAAAAAGACACTTACATGGACAGTGCAGGTATGACCAGTCACATTAGCTACCACAACCCTCCAGGCACCACTAGCCTGTCCAGCAGATGCCATCCAAAGCTTCACTTCCCACTCACAAACACCTAACCGATGCATTCTTACACCAACAGATGCATGGATTTCATGTGCCAGTTCTTCCAAGATTGTCTCAACTGCAGCTTCTTCTTGCCCGGCATCTATATCAACTCTCCTGGAAGCAATATATCAAATGTAAGCTTATCAAGTTATCTAAGAAGAGGGGAAAATAATGGAGCAACAGTATGGAATTACATGGAGTATGGCACAAGATCTTCTATTTGTTGCTCGCGTAAGATATAAAGGTACATATGAGCATGGTCAGATTTGACAGTAGCATTGTGAACATGAAGATCCAACTCCTCCATTGCAGCCATTAAGGACCTCAAAATGCTCCTAGAGGTAAAAGACAAAGCCAATTGGGTTCGGGTTGTTCCCATGTCTAGCCCTTGATAAACCATGAACCCTTCATTTGTTGTGGGCTGCCTTACAAGTGTTCTGAGAAACATCCTCTGGATTGGTTGTGGCTTGTCTACGACAGTGTACAGGTGCCATTGACGGTCCCGAGATGGGGTATATTTTATATTCTCATAGCCTTTAAGCTTGTCCTGAATTACAACAAATGTTAATGAACCTAAAGATCAGATAAGTTCAAGAGGAAATCTTCTCTTACAAGGAAAAAAAAAGTACTTGAAGTAAACCAGAATGGGTCTAAAGCCATATAATAACAAACCAATTCAAGGTAAATGGAAAGAGGAGGTTCCAAGTGACGCAAAAGAGGTTCTTCCATATAATAGAGCTTCTCTGCTGACCAATGGAAGGAGTGCCTCATAGGAGCCCGCCCTTCATCCCTCTGTATGATACAGCTAATTACACCAACACCTGCAGTGCGGAGACTAGAGCCTACTTCTTTCTCTTTAAGTATCTTCGCTAACTTGTTAATTCTCTCTTGAGCTTGATCCTCATCCCCACTACAAAGAGTCAGAGGACATTGCTGTTAAAGAAGGGGCGTAGTAAAAACTTGAGTATCTATTCACCATATTTACTAATAAATAATTAGTCTGCCGAAAATGTGTTCCAAGGAAATGATGGAAGAAATTTGCCCCCAATTGGATTGATCTACAAATCCAATCTAGATTTAACCAGCACAGGACAAACTTTAAAACCATTGCCGATATCTACACCTTAAAATTCCAACTAAGCTATATGCTTCCATACAATGCATAAATTGATTCTGATCAATTAGGATTTCATAGAGAACAGTGAGTAGTTCACAATTTCAATGCAAGTAAAAAATGGAAAAGACGGCTTGCATACCTATCCTGAAGCAAACTCATCTGGTTGTTGATGCCCACCAACGCTATATGCATCATATTACCATGGTTAGCTGGTTCTATTGATCCATTTGGGGTTGTCTCATGAAAGTTGTGAGTTGTTTCTCTCAATGCAGCACTAATAATTGATGGCAAAAACTGAAGAGATTTGATTATAACCATGGCTCCCCATTTCCTCTCACTATGTTTCTCAACCAATGTTTTGCCAGATGTTTGATCTTCACAAACATTCTTTCTCTCTATATGCTCTTCCAAGAATTCCCATGAAGCAATAAGACCAGATCTGTGCCACTGCATCCTGACACTCCCCTTAACAAGGTAGGGCTGATAACACATAAATAGTTAGATAATGAAGCGGTTGTCCAAAATTAAAATAAGCAGATAATTATAAGATTCTGAACCATAGTACCTGGTACAGTCTCCGAACATAAGTCTCCACAACCCGCCTTTGAAGGGTGTGATCACTGTGATCGAACAGACCGACAAGGGCATCTTCAACTGCTAAAGGAGTGCTCACTAGATCCTCCATTCGGTCATTAATAGCACTCTTCCTTTTGGGAGTATCCATATTTTCACCATCTTCAGTAAACATCTCTAATTCAGAAAGGCTTCTAGCAATGCTGGAACGAAGTTCACTCAATTTGGTTTGTTCCAGCAGTTGACTTGCTTTTAGCGCTAACTGCATAAACAAAATGGGTATTAAAGTGAAGGTTAGATGTCAAAAATGAAATCAACTTGAGAGAGGAGTACCAGTGATCACACAAGATGACAAAAGGAGAAGATAGAACTAATATAGAAAGCACAAAAAATGCTGACCCCCTCACAGAGTTACAAGTGATTCTTGGAAACTTAATCATTAAAGTAGAACCACATATATAAGACTAAAGTACTAAACATTCATGCTGGATTTGAGTAACTCAGTGGAATTTCCCACCTCAGAATACATTGTATGATTCAGTGAAGAGAATCGTATAAGTTTATCCCTATATGCAGCAGGATTAGGGTAAACCAATTGTTCCATGAGTCGTAGTATCAGCTTATTTTTACTCCTGACACCCTGCAAGCCAACAAACACAAATAATACCAGTGAGAAATAATATTAGTAGGAAAAACAACAAACGAGACCATAAAAAAGAGCAACCCAACAGAGCATGTTATATTTTTGAATCCTTTGTGGATACCTGATGAGAAAGCACAATGTCCACAATCTTCAGGAGATCTTTCTTATATTGAAGTCGAAGACGTTCAATTACATCAGCCTGGAAAGGATAAAAAGTTAAAATTCAACAC
Source organism: Hamamelis virginiana (assembly GCA_017140935.1). Lineage (NCBI taxonomy): Eukaryota > Viridiplantae > Streptophyta > Magnoliopsida > Saxifragales > Hamamelidaceae > Hamamelis > Hamamelis virginiana. The sequence continues at coordinate 1,233,346 of JAESVK010000823.1, forward strand.
TCCCACAAACAAATTCCTCAAAGGTTCAGCTTTAGAATTACACCTTTAAAATATTAGTAAAAACTAAGGACCACACTTGAAGTAGATCAACAACAATCAAAATAACTTTGAATAGCATGTCTTGATCAAATTTTACTGAGGTTCAAAATAACAAATAAAACCATAGTCCACACTCCAGTCAGATAAATGAAGTCGGGACTAGATCTATAAGTGAGTTGAAGGCTCTGAAAGAGGATGAGGAGACTGAAGCTGAAAGACAGTCTTAATGTTATAAGTCTAAAGTTCTTATGCTTTTGCTGAAGGCATGATTTTTGACAAACTTCAACACCAAATAAAAATTGGTGTTGGCCATCTCAAATAATGATATGATGTACCTGCATAATTATATTAATATAATAAAACAACTTGGGTTTCATTGGACAAAACTCACCTGGATGTTGTCACTAAATAATTCTTCAACTGACAGGTACTCTTCAAAAAGAGACTGAACAATAACTCGGGCATGGCTCTCTCTCCCACCCTCATAAGACTTCACAAGACTCATCAAAGGTTCAATGAGCCTTTCTTGAGCTCCTTTTTCTTTTTCAGGACAGGACAATAGATGAGCCTGCAGCAAAAGTAAATACCCAAAGAGTACCTCTCAGACAAAAACAAAAAACAAAAAAATAAAAAAATGAAATAGGGAATGCGAAATAAGGAGCTAACCTCAAGAACACCCCGCAGTAATTTGGCAGGGAAGTCAGCATTCTGGGAGCTTGGGATCCCTTCATATTCCCTGTTTTTTGATTCCAACTGTAAAATCAAATAAAACAAGGCAAGCTTAGATCAGAACATGAGTATAAAGCCTTCATTCAAGCATAAAACCATATAGGAAAGCCACGAGATAGACATTCACCTCATGTTTGAGATCTTTGGGAAGGCGGGTTGCCAGAACAGCCGAGCACTCTTGCCATTGAAGGAAAGGGAGTTCAGGACTATCAAGACAATTGAGCAAGTTTTGCACGACCTGTAATAGATTAAAACTCCTCAATAAAACAGTTTTCAAAAAATTAAAAATGACAAGGATTTCTGCCAAATCTAAACATAGAAGGTTTGCCTGTGTTTGGCCTTCTACAACTTATCAGAACACAAATATGTATTGAATTACTGATTCACAATATACAGGTGTGTGTGTGTATAGAGATAAGATATTACTAATTCATAATATTGTTAAAAACTCTACGTTTAGGATTATCTAGACAAGAGAATACTTACTTCATCAATGTTATGCTCATAACCTGCAAGAATCATCCGGGCAGCATTTGAACTTGCAGCGCACCTCTGATGAACTTTTCCAGAAATTGCAGTTGGAGGACCCAAAATTGGGAAGCTCCCATGGAAAGGTTCTGCTTTTCTTACGGCCGAAGGATCGTCCAAATCAAGCCTTGCTATAAGCTCACCAGCCTACGTGAAAAGCTAAGTTCTTAATCACTACTAGCTAAAGCATAGAATACTTACTTTTCCTAAGTGGAATATGATTTACCTGCATTGCTTGACCTTCAGACATCTTAAATTGGATTACTCCAGAAGCAGGTGAAAGCAGTGGCATACACATCTTCATAACCTCAACCTCTGCATATGGTGTGTCAGCATCGACATGACTACCATCCAAGACTAAGTACCGTAGCAGCTTACATGGTGTCTCTGCGACTAACTTAGATGGATCATGATCGTTCTGGATAAAACAAAGACAAATAACTATATCTCAGCCAGCTTCAATAAAAACAGAGCTCTAGGAAGGAAAAGAATTGGTGGCACCTGAAGCAAGCAAGTTCTTCCATCTATGAGAAGGCGAGTTCCGGCTGCTTCTTCCTCTGCATATATAATATGACTGTTTCCATCCAACTGTAAAAAATTAAA
>JAESVK010000823.1:1235254-1248069 GCA_017140935.1 Hamamelis virginiana
TCTGCATATATAATATGACTGTTTCCATCCAACTGTAAAAAATTAAAGCTATCAATCATATTTCTAAAGTGTTGGAAGTATAAAAGAAGAGCAGTTTCTGACTAGTAATAATATTATCTGAGAAAGCATCATTAATTATATCAAATCCACTGTATGGATGCATCAACATATCGGGTTTTGAGCATAGTGTCAAACAATTAGCACCTTCCTAGTATTAAGAGATATTTTCATGACATATAAGTGTACAAAGTGTTAAATCTCTAGAACATGCAGTTGCGCAGAGTGTAGATGTAAAAAAACTAACATTCTTTTTTATCAAGTAAAAGTATAGCTATTCATTACCAAAAAGAGGAGCTATAGGCCTCTGTACATACAAGGTATACAAGCCACAAAGGCACATACAAAAAACAAAACTATGGAATAAACTCTGTTCACCAAAAACTGCCAGGCCCTTCCATACAAAAAAGAATTCTAACAATATTTCTCTTAAGTATGTCCAAAGAAAGCTCCTATCCCCTCAAAATTTCTTCTATTGTTAGAATTCCTCTCCCTTAAAAAACAATCAATCTTTATTCCATATCCCAACTATAAGGGTTTAGGTCAATGATCCACATGTTCATATCAACCAAACAAATATTATAGATTATAAATGTATAACCATGTGTATCTATTGTGACTTTAATGGCAGAAGTGTTAAATATCAACAATCTACGTATTTTATCAACTTATATAAAGCCACACTTATAATCCAATAACAAACAAGAAATAAGTAACACAAACTCGAGCACAATCATATATGAAGCAACAGCAGTATTAAAAAAGAATAAGAAAAAGAAAAAATTCAAAACACAAAATAAACACTTGCCTGCATCAACAAACCCCCATCACGCAAAGTATGTATCTCGGCTTCAATCTCTGACTCATTCATCCTCAATCTATAGCTTCCTGGTCCTCCCCTTACCATTTCAATCTGAAGAACCACCTTACATAATATTAGTGATATATTAAAAAGCCCCGTGAGAAAAAAAATCTCCAAAGACTCTTGACACTTTAAAATGGAGCCCTTAACCGTAAAATGGTATCATAATATTACTACAGCACGTACCGTGTATTTGCTTCCTTCAATATTCAAAGAAACTTGAGAGTTGACAAGCGATATATGCTGCAATTAGGGAACACATGTTAACCAGAGCTAATAGGAAGAAATGAACAAAACACCAGGAATCAGGTACCCAAATGAGGGTAAACAGTAGCACAGTACCTTGGGAGGGATTTGCCCCTTCTCAAGATAACCAACATAATCTGAAACCATGGCTGCACTGCTAGCAGATGCTTTCTAAGATGGCCAAAGTGGAAAATAGAAATAATGTGTTAATTAAGGTAGCTGAAAATGCACTCCACAACATCGAACGTTTAGCAACCAAAAACTACTGTCAAAATAGGTGTGCTTACATAAAGAGCCCCTCCAACCACAGAGAGATACCAAGGAGGTCTTTCTGCTCTAACCCGCATTGCAATTCTACTATCCAGCCAGCCTGTGTGGATTTTATTCTCTCTGTAATCCAAAGCCTGCACAGGAGTTTACTATGCTAGATTTATTTCTGCTGGAATAGAATTATAATAATTGGAACTGGATTGTCAACATGTGAGAAATTTACATGTAAAAGGTCAATAGAGTAATCAACATTTGTATGAATTTCTCCCCGAATTTGAATTTCCTTCAGCCCAAGAACCATATTTGCAATAGCTAGGGCTCTGGACTCTCCAAATGCGAAAACATGCCCTGCAGTAAGATTTATTGATCTTTAGTAACAGACACTATTGTAAAATTATATGTATAAATTACTATACAAAAATCACTATACATGTCCTGCAGTAAGATTTATTCATCTTTATAAACAGCCATTGTTAAGAATATAATTAATAATTAATATATAAAAATCATCTTCATGAGTCATGACTCAATTCAAAAATCACTAAAGATGGCCTTGTTCATATATAAATTACTATATAAAACAATATAAAAATATGAATAAATAAATAAATATATAGAGGAATACATATTCTGGGAGGTTTTTGATTAGCCATAAACAGCTCTAAGACCAACTATGCTTTATGGTAATCAGTGTTGGGCAGTTAAGAAACAACATGTCGAGAAATGAGTGCAGCCAAAATAAGGATGTTAAGATGGATAAGTGGTAATACAAGGAAAGATAAAATAAGAAACAAGCATTTGTAAGAAGGTAGGAGTGGTTCAAAACTTCGAATTGAAGACAAGATGAGTGAAAATTGTTTGAGATGATTTGGTCATTCACAATGAAGACATTGAAATGCATTAGTGCGAAAGAATGATCTGATTCAAGTTGAAGATCTCAAAAGGATAAAAGGAAGGCCCATACTAATGTGGTTATAATTACCCAAGCAGAGCATCAGCTATGAAAAACATGCTTAGGTCCAGAAGACATAGATGAGGAGTTTACTATTCGACTAATAAGGTGAGAAAGGATATTATTTTGATTAATTATACACATAAGCAGTTTGATAAGTGGGATTAGGTCATCCCAAATTTTTAATAATTTTAATTCTTTTAATCTTGTGCTTTTTTTTTTCATCAACTTCTAGATACAAATGAGTTGGCATGTTGGTCTGGGTTGAGTGCTCCTGGACCTGTCCAAAGTTTATGCAACCCAAACCCATCCAAAATTTATATGTTTTGAAGTATACTAATAACATACACAAGGGGGGTCACATACTGACCATTAAAACAAAAAGAGTTAAATACTAAGAAAACTTTAGCTCTACTTAATAGTTTCAAGATAAAAATGCTAATCGATGCCTTACAAGCGCAGAGCTGATGCATGTGTATGTCATGGAGTTGGGCGTGGTTTTTTTTTTTTTTTTTTTTTGGTGTGTGTGTGTGTGTGTGGGTGGGTGGGGGGATTCAGATCCTAGAGCTACACAAAGTGTGGGACCATTCTTGTCAACATGAAGCCCTAGAAAGACCTGAAATTGTGTTGGCAGAGTTGGAGAATTAGGCATCGGACCTTTTGGACTAAGGGGGAGCTATTATTATTTGTTTTATTATTGTTTTTGAGACAGCTCAAAACATAAAACAAGTTCCAGCATCTCATCAAGTTGCATCAAATTGGTTTGACTCAATTGACTTAATCAAGTTTATACACCATGTTATTAGTTGTTTGATTATTGTATTTGAGACAACTCAAAACATAAAACAAGTTCCTGCATCTCATCAAGTTGCATCAAACTAGTTTGATTCAATTGACTTAATCAAGTTTATACACTGTCAGAAGCTAATACTCACCAAATTGAGAATCCGAGAATTCATGAATGCCTCCCCCAGACTGCCAATCATTAAAGTCAACCACTATTAAAATTTGAGACTTTGAGGTTGTCTCCACATACAATTCTACAATAAAAAATATACCTTCACGGAGAAGTATGCCCACACATTTGGCTTGCTTTTAAAACTCAGCTCCTGTACAACATCATCTAGCTCAATATAGGTTCATCATAAAATTTAAATGTCTGCGTGTGTGTGTGTGTGTGTGTGTGTGTGTGTGAGAGAGAGAGAGAGAGAAAGAGAGAGAGAGAGAGAGAGAGAGAGAGAGAGAATTCAAATAGGATTGCTAATAAACCTGGGTAGTCTGACCTGTACTTTCCCACTAGTAGGCTTAAAACCATCATCTGGGTCCTCACTCGTCACGCGCACAGCTACACAATGACCTTTTGGCCTCACAGACTCTGCCTTGTCAAAATCAAAAGGGGTGGCAACAACTGATGTTTTCCTCCAAGCATCATACCCACCACCATGGTCCATACCATAAAACCGCCTTATTTCTAATCAAAAGAGGCATATAAATACAGAATGTGAAAAACACAAACAGAAAGACTAAGCAAAATGGTCTTGAAGAATAAACTGAATTCAGTATGATCATACCAGGTATTTGCCAAAGAGGAATACCCATCCCAACTGCAACTTGGGCTGCTGGAAGATTTATTTCGGCTATCCACTCGGTAACAGGATGCTCCACCTAAATTATAAGCAAATGTAAGAAATTTAGAAGGATTACATGGTATCTATATAATAAGGAAACGAGTTTCCACCGCACTCATTAGATCACTTGTATAAGAACGACAACAAAATCAAGTCAAGTAACACAAGCCAAAATGCCTTCCCCATACAACACATAGTTACAACATGCAGATGCATATCATCCATACTTGCAAAAGGCAGTTCAAAACTGATTACTTCTGTTAGAGGTTATGTGAAGCCTGAAAGGCCTTTCAGCCACTATAAATATTTTTAATTGTTTCCTAACTATCTATAAGAACACTATGCATCTATATCTACTTTAGGTGAACACATTGATAAATATAAGAAAAATCACATTTGGGATGCTCCAAATGTCTCAAGCCTGCAACCATTTAGTGGTCACAAACTGGGTGGTGTGCAAAACAAAGTTGAAGAGATCATATAATGAATGCAAAAAAAATAACAGCTAAATGAGTATGGCTTGGACCAGAATTGAATTTAAAACATATTTCACAAACCTGTAACCTGGGATTGAGCTCCAAGAAATAGTACTCGCCAGTTTCCATACTGTACAGGTATTCAACAGTAGCAGCTCCAACATAATTCACAGATTTGGCTAATCTTCTAGCTGCCTGCTCTAGCTTTTTCACCGTCTCTAGTGGAGCCACGGTAATCGGACCCTCCTCAATAATCTATTTCACATAAATAACTAAATTAAGTCTCTTAGTGATAGTATTCCTAAAAAATGATGCTAGGTGCTGGTTAGTTTTCAAAGAAGAGGGAAAAACAGGAGCAATCCCAATTCCTTGTACAAGTCTTCTCATGAAAAAATGAAAGGAGAAAACCATTTAGTTACTGAGATGTCCAAATTTAAAATAAATAAATAAATAAGTATTTAATTAACTTACTTTTTGGTGCCGCCTCTGAACACTGCAATCACGGCTATGCAAAGCCGCAACATTGCCATACTGATCACAAAGTAACTGGACTTCTAAATGTCGGCTCTAATTTGAAAGAACCAAACGAATTGTTAGAGTATGATCTAAACAGTTTACAACTTTTGTAAACAAGTGCTTTGTTCAAATTAGAATGCAGTAGATGATCTCACCTGGGCAGCAACCTTCATAATAAATATGGGGGAGCCAGGAACTTCACCCTGAACTTGCTTGAACAATGCCTTAACTTCATCATCATTATGAACCTAGAAAATACAGATCACAATATTGTTTAGTTCAATTTATGAAGATGGTCAAAACCAAGTTCCTCAACAAGATTAGTAACTTCACCACTCTTACTTTAACCAACAATTCCCACATGCATTGTTGATTAAAAAGGAAAATACATAAATAACATTAGCTAATTGGTTGATTAACACTATTAGACAAGGAAATTTTATCCAGTTGTCAGACTATTGCACTAATGTCATGCAGGAGGCAAACCTTTCTTATGCCTTTACCACCACCACCCCAAGATGCTTTGATCATTGCTGGGTAACCCACAACTTGACAACTAGCAATTGCTTCCTCTGTGGTAAAAACACAAGCTTTCCAATATAAGTCCTCTGGGATAGTAACCAAACTACTTTGTGGAGGAATTTTCACCTGGAAGAAAGATACTTAAATATTACATGTGGAACTACCACTTCATAATAAAGAACAGGGCACAAATTTATGAGAGAAGGATTTTACATGAGAGCCACTCCACGGAAGGGTGGGTACTTCTGCGGATTGAGCAATCAATGATGAACCAATCTTATCTCCCAATGCTGCCATAGATGTAGCAGGGGGACCAAGAAATATAATCCCCTTTGCATGCAGTGCATCTGGCAGCTCAGGGTTCTCGGATGCATGGCCCCAACCAGGCCAAACTGCATCAACATGTGTCATCTCTGCCATCTGGGTAGCCAAAATTTACAATTTATCATATTTAAAATATACGAGAAGGTCTAGAGAAATTCATGTTTACATAACAATAATTAATAAAACAGCCATCAATAGGTCTAATGAAATGTATCTAACTAACAAGAATAATAATTGATAAGCATCAAAATTTAACCCGATATGTTCTCATTAATTTTTTCAACATTCTAAGAGACTTGAACAATGTATAAATTGTCAACCAGTTGAGATTGAGGTTTTGTTGACTTGACAGTGGAGTATTTATAGTAGAATTCAATACTGACAGAGTTACAGGAAAAGTAAACGACATTTTATGAGCCTGATTGTGGCCTTTTAAAAAAAAAAAAAAAAGAAGGAAGTTTCTTTCTAAATATAGTTCGCTTTCTGCTTCATTGTCTAAATGGGCTGATAGTCATCAACAAAGGAAAATTTCAAAAGTACAAACATGTTAGAATTGGAATATACACACCTCTACAATCAGCTGCACATTAGCATAGTTATTATTGTTAGTCCCACCAGGAACTTCCAAAAACTGATCAGCAATTCTAATATGCTCCGCATTGATTCTCATGTCCTCTGGAGTAGCCATGGCCACCAACAAGATTGCCTTCTCCGTACCAAACGTTTCATAAGCCCATGTCCTGACACTACGTATAAACTTGACAGCTGCCATTCCATTGTTTGCAACTAAGATACTATGGACAGGCTTTTTACCCCCAAGGGCATGGCAAAAGTCATCAACTTCAGATAGTGTAGCGGGGTTTCTTACTGAAATCACTCCATTTATGTACCCGTTCCCACGCCCACTGCCAGCCATTTTTGAAGTCCTTCGGGCTTCCGACAGGCTGCACCATAAGAAAGCAAATAACCAACATAATCAGAGAGTGTGTATTGGAAAATTGACTTTGTCTCATTCAATTCACTCATCAACATATTTATGAACAGAAAATTCTAAATGAATGGAGTCTAATTCTAAAAATGGTCTTCGGTAATCATTATGCTTCTTCAAAAGATTACAACCTAATCAAGCACATTACACATATGTACGAAATCAATCCAATCAAGGATGCTCAGCCAAACGGCAAAGCCCAATAAAAACACAGACACAACTAGTTAAACTATAAAGTTATGTTTGTTTGCATAGAATTAGACCCTTGGAAGAGGGCCGAATTGTAGTTCTTCACTGCACAGTTGCTTTATATACCAAAGGCTTTGTGATTGAATTTAAATTGCATAGACCCCATATCCACAAAAATGCAATTTAGTGTTTTCCCAGAATTGGAGTTCCAAATCAAAACCAATTCTGCGCAACCAAACGCAGCATAAGAGTATAGATTTTCAGATGCAGCACCAGATACCCATCAATTCTAATGGAAAGGCACTACCCAAAAGCTAATATTAGCATTACAAGGCCCACAGGATGTACTAGATTCCAAATACTCAAAAGTACCAGTCACCCACTAAACCAAAATTTGTCGAGGTTTCAGAACCAATTCAAAACCATACCCAAGTAGTATAATGATATAATCAAACTCCAAACACCAATAGCAGAGGAAAAGAACACTCAAATCAACAAAAACAGAATCAAAATACAATATTCCACAAGACAAACCAATACATATGTATCTCTAGTGAGAGAGAGAGAGAGAGAGAGAAGAATAGCAAAAGAGTTGGAACTAACCGTGGGGAAGAGAAACAGGAACTGGGATTTTTGGAAGCTGTAATGAAATTTTTTGTTCAATTTGCTAAGTGGGCATGAAGCATTTTGGATCAAGAATCAGCAGAGAACCCAACAATGTGTATGCGACCAATCAGAGATGCACAGTTTAAGAATTTACAGGGGTGGGTTTGGGTTTGGAGGCAAGTCTTAACGGCTTTAATGAGAGTAGCACGTGGTAGCTGCCCACACCGCTCCCCCCTTTGTAGTAGCTCCCAGCTACCCTCTTTCTCTAACCCCATCCCCCCCTCGTCTCTCTAGCAACCCCAATCCGAGGAACTACTAACAAAATGTCAAATCTGAAATCTCAGAGACCCATAAAAGCCTAACACTTGCAAACCCACATCACATCATCGAGTGCATCAAAATTCTAGAGATGGCGTGCTTTGACTGTGAGTTGGGTGTGGTGGTGTAGTAGACGACCAACCCTTCCCTTCCTACGAGAGCTGATGTTTTTGTTCTTTCTTTCTTTTCTATTTTATTTTTTTCAAATCAGATTATACAAAGTTCAAACAAAGTGACCTACATTTTAAGGAGGTGATGACCCTTAAGTAGGGCAAAAAGTACAAAATTTCTTTACGCTGCATTGAATTTTCCCTCAATCTCTCTCTCTTCTGTGTTGATTGAAGAGAGAGAAAGTAAGGAAGGAGAGGGGGAGATTGGAACACGTGTCATTGATTTCGTAATAAATGGGAAATTATTAATATGCATGGGTTCAGTTACGGTTGGGAGTTAGGTGTGTCCATGCCTTCCTCACCTCTCGTTTTTTAGCCTTATTGTCTACCTTTGCTTTTCTTCTTATAAATTATTGAAAATAAGTATATCACACGAATTTTTATCTCACATCAGATAGACTCAAAAGATTTTGAATTTATAAAATAGATATGTTACTTAATTTAATAGATTAGTCTTTTTAAGTTGATACTCAAATTCATAAAAAGCGGTATCAGAGTATATTCGACCTCTAATTCGGTGTCACATCAAGAACTCGTACTCTTAGCAGCTGCTTTGTTATAAATTAACATAAGAAGAGACGACGTTATGTATAACTAAGAGTTTGTTTGCATTAATATTTTCTTAAATCACTTTTGAAGAACTATTTTTTTTTTTTTCATAAATCTCTTTAAAGTTGTGTTTAAATTCTGTCTTATTGTATGAAAAGTTTCATACTTAAGTGTTTGAGATAAAATTTGGAGACCTTTAGTTTTTGCACAATAACTTTTAGTATGAAATTTTTGACAGTTATCGTATCATCCTTCAAATCGTCTAGAAGTGTTATCATCTCATCTCTTATATCAAGTGAAATTTTAAACTTCAAATATGATTTTTAAGAAAAATTAATGCAACCAACTTTAAGTAAGTGAGAAAAAATAGTAAAAATAATAGAGACTAGCATTTTCTTATATCATAACTATAATGCTGCCAAGGGAGATTTATGTTAGTTTTTGAACAATCAGGACTCGGAGTGGAGGATGAGGATTGGGCTTCTTTGAAATCTTCAAAAAAAAGAAGAGATCAAGTGAGAAAGCAAGGTCTATTTTTATACTCACTTAGAGCATCTCAAATGCATTCATGCCATTTGATGTGCCAAAGTAAAAAATTTGGTATCCCAAATGGCATCAATGCCAAATTTTGGCACCTATGTGCTCTAATGCATTAATGTTATATTTTGACATTTTTCGCATTTTTAAAGAAAAAGCATGACATGACACAAATGACACGCAAATGCCATTTTTGGTGCTAAATTTGGTACCAAGAGTTGCCATAACTAAAATTTAGCACCGTAAAAAGCATTCCATTAAAGTAAGTTATTTGAGTGGCAGTGTCAAATTTTGGTAGTACCTCCATTTTAATGCTCGTAGTGTATGTGTGTTTGGATGTTCGGAGAATTTGAAAAGTAAAAAATTATTCTTGCACCATCTTTCTCACATGGATATGTGCGGTCTTATGCCATGTAATGTAAAGTTCTAGCAGTAAGAATATGAATAACATGCATTTTGTTTTACCTAGTTGAAGAAGTTAATTAACTCTTATTTCCAAATTTTCCAATTCTAATAGTGAGTGTTTGATACGCTTTAATATGCTCGAATCTAAAAACTCTCCTTTAATAAGGAAGGTGCCTATCACTAGACCAATAGATGATAATTGGCTTGCAATAAGTGATGGGGCTACATATAGCCTAGGGGGTGCCATGGCACCCCTTGGCTTTTGGAAAACCTTTTATATAGTTTATATATTATTGTAAAAATTATATTATTTTTATATATTGTATACCATAGAAATTAATATGGCACCCCCCACACCCAACCTTAAATTTAAAACATTTCTATACATAATAGATTTTGTCTATATTTTATTAAACCTAAATAGATATTAGTTTTTATTGTGCAAAAAAAATTCTAATTTTATTTTTCTAGAGAAAACTTAGTCTTAAAATTCTTAAATCTTAATATACTTTCCACACCTAACTTTTAAAATTTTTATTTTAAAATTTTGGCACCCCCAAGAACAAAATCCTGGCTCCGCCCCTGCTTGCAATGGCCGTATTGATGATAGTAGTTTTTTACCTTTGAATGTCATATATAAAATACAATAAGACTATTCAATTTTCATGCCATACACCTAAAGTTAATTTTAATTAGATGCACTCTTTCTACATTTGTTTTTTCATTCAATAGAATATAGGTTTTACAACCCCAATCCAGATTTTCAAAATGATGGTAAGAATCAAATCTCAAAGGCACTATGTTTCACGGAAAGTATTTTGAAAATCGATTATCGGATTATTGTAATTTTTTATAGACATGACATGTATAAGAAGATTGTTTAATATAACGGTCGGTTTTTCAAAATATATATCCAATGGCTCCCAGAAGGAGTAGACTAACGCTACTTACCTTATGATAATTCTCTCTCTCTCTCTCTCTCTCTCTCTCTCTCTCTCTCTCTTATGAGGACGTCCTCACATAACATTATGTCAGGACTTGGATTTTTAGTCCATTTAAGATGGATATTTTGGAAAATCGGCCGTTGGATTGAATATTCTTTCCATGTATGACGTGCATGCCAAAAATCATAGTGATCTGACTGTCGGTTTCTAAAATATAGACAATGAAAACTTATGATAATATCTAACAGTCACAGTTTTTCATAGTCTGTATTTTCAAAACCGATCGTTAAATCACTATGATTTTTTGCATGCGGAAGAATATCTAATCCAACAGTCGGTTTTCCAAAATTATTATCTTACATTGACTAAAAAGCCAAGTCCTCATGTAAGGAAGTCCTCATAAGAAAATTACTCTATAAATACACACACACACACACACATACACAGACCTACTAATATAAGGTGCACCTGATGCAGGATGCATCAGGTGGCCTCTTCTAGAGCCACTTGTTGAGCATATTTTCTAAAACCGACTGATGGATTTAATGCTTCTTTCATGTATATCATGCATACAAAAAATCACAGTGATCTAATGTTTGGTTTTTGAAAAATGTAACTTTGTGGCTTTTTTGTTCTTTAAAATGTCACCCTTTTTTCACAGTCAGTTTGTTGGATCACTGTGACTTTTGGCAGGCATGATATCTATAAAAGGAGCATCAAATCCAATGGTCAGTTTCTGAAAATATGCTCAACAAGTGGCTCTAAAAGAAGCCACTTGATGTATCTTGTATCAGGTGCACCTTATATTAGAAGCGCTCTCTCTCTCTCTCTCTCTCTCTCTCTCTCTCTCTCTCTCTCTCTATATATATATATATATATATATATATATTTGGAAAAAGACAAGGTTTCGGAAATTTCTTGTACTCTTATAAATAAATTTATAATGGTTCACCCCATCTGTATAAGATTACAATTGTGTAAGACAGAAATTAGCCGACTGGGATAATGTTTTCTTTAATTCCAAGAGGGGGCTCAGCTAAAAGTATTCCAAATCAATCCAAGTCCTTCATTTATCATCAGTGAAAAAAAAAATTAAAAGAAGGGCCGATCATTCATCACATAATTTAAGATACACTTCTGATTTTTTTTTTTTTTTTTGACATATAGCATATTCCTTTCATGTACACTTGCATGTGAAAGCTCTTGATACTGCCCAATTTGGAGAGAGCAAGCCTTATAAGTCTAAGTGCTCCAACAAGGTTGGTGGTGATTCTAATGTATATTGTGAAAACCATAATTAGATTTGTATGGTGGTTTCTTACAGCTCTTCCAATAAGTTATATACACATATTTTATATTATAAGTAAAAACAGAATCTTAACTAAAATTAGTAACATAAATAATTATATTTGTTTTTCTTGAAAAATAAGAAACAGAATGTAAATTATTCGATTTTTATTTATTTAAGAAATCCAATTCTATTTAGAAATGAATTAGTATTTATAAGAAACTTAAGAATATTTATCGAACCTGCATGTTATAAGAAAATTTAAATTTAATTAAGAAGACTTTAGGAATTTTTTTTTTTTTTTTTTGGCCATTTAATCAAGTTCACCCTTCTCTGTCATTTTTTCTTTTTTCTGTAAAAACTTTTTATTTTTATTGGGGGTGTGGGGAACAGTAGAATAGGAGACTTTGATATTTCTATTTTTATGAGTAATACATTGCACCATTTAACTATTATTCAAAATACTTTGTTCTTATGAAGTTTCATCACATAACATTTAGCACTTTTTCATCGGTAAGCTATAAAAAAAACGGCCATAACTTTAAAGTCAACAAATGCTGACAAGATCATATATATATATATATATATATATTAAATCTCGTTTCTATGAGGACTTTCTTATATGATTACTGTGTGACAAGCATGCCAAAAATTACAGTGATCGGACCACTAGTTACTTAAATACAAACTGTGAAAAAATTAAGTACCTATATAATACTTAACAGTCTGTATTTAAGAAACCGGTGGTTTGATTACTGTGGTTTTTAGCATGCTTATCATACATGGAAAGAATATTAAATCCAACGGTCGGTTTTTCAAAATACCCATTTTACATTGGCCAAAAGGCAAAGTCCTCATATAAGAAAGTTCTCCCAGGAACGGGACACACACATATACAAGGGTGAGGCCACGTGAGTTGGAAATCATTTTTTATTTTTATCTTTTGGATTAGAATAAAATAGTAACAA
>JAESVK010000823.1:1258069-1293095 GCA_017140935.1 Hamamelis virginiana
GCCCATTAATATTGGATATAATAAAGCAAAAACTCAATAAAGAATGCTGTCTAATTGGATCCAATATAAGAATGCAGAGAATTAACCTAATGCCATTACCAAATCACTAGTCTATTAGACATAAATCTAAAAGAAAACATACTTATAAAGTCAGAAGCCTAAGCTGAAATATAAGATAATGAGGAAACAAGCATAATAATAAGCACTACAATGGAAGTAGATGTGGAATAAACACTAGAGGCCTTTGAGGGGGATGGAGCCTGAACTTGACCAATTACTCCTATGGTTGGCTTGGCGGGAGATGGCGCCGGAAGTGCTCCGCCTGTTGTTGACTTTGTTGGAGCTGGAGTTTTGGTAGTCGGTGGTTCTGGATCAGATGGAGCACTTTTTGGTGGCAAGTTTGGAGGGTTAGCTGCAGCCAAAGCCAATTGTTCTAATTATTTTTCTTTCTTTTTTTTTTTATAACAAGAAATAGAAACTGACCTTAATATTAACAAATGGGTATCGATGCATCCCTAATAATGATGATACATGCCACTAGACCAATATGCCATCGTCATTTTTCTGTAGGTTTTAAAATGAAGTTGAAATGATATATGCAAAAATTAATTTAATTTCCAATATAGTCCTACTCATGCTTAATATTCAGTCATGTTGTGCACCTTTTGGGCCTAACCAAAATGAAAGGAGTAGATCATTCTCCTCCTATTAGGTTTTTATATGTCATCATTTATCTTGACTTGATCTACATGAATTCTTTGACTTAATTGTCTTGCTCTAAATTTGGAATTTTGTCATTTGTTGCATTAGGGTAAGATAATATTTCCATGGGTGTATATATATATATATATATATGAATTTGATCAGTTACGGTACATACATTTCATATTATGGACCACTAACTGTGCGGACCATTATGATATGTAGTGTACCAGCTCATTGTTGTGTGTATATACATATAAAGTAATGATCAAGTCCACATGTATTGATATAAGTTATATCAACATGAAAGATTATAAATCATTATGTAATGCATATTTTGAAAAACTAATAGTTTGATTAGATACTGCATGTACTTATGAATGTCCTACCAAAAATTACAGCGATCTAACTGTCGATTTCTCATAAATGTTACTGACAAAAACTATGATAGTTTTCCGCAGTCACAATTTTTTATAACTATATTTTGAAATTCTGACATTGGATTGCCGTGAATTTGGTGTGCACAACATCCATGAGTACAATATCTAATCCAACTTTTAGTTTTCCAAAATATGCATCCTATAATAATCTATAACTTTCATGTAAACATATCTTATATCATGGATTAGATCATTACTCTATATATATATATATTGTATTGATTAATTTAGAGCATAATTGAAACATACCAGAACCTGGACCTGGAGCCAGAGAGACTGCATATATACAAAACGTACCCATCATTAATACTGTTGAATGATACATAAAAGACATGCAAAACTTATGAGAAAGAGAGGCTAATTAAGATAAAATTAAGGACTCACTGCCACAATTGCTAAGAGGAGGAGCAGACACCCCACAAACAGAAGGCATAGTACTAGCCCTTGTAATATTCAACTCAATACCCAACTGAGAACTACTCTTTATGGCTTCACATATACAATGAGGATCAATTCCCAACACAGATTCAAACCCAGAACAACATGTGGCAGTTGGCTTTGTTTCATTGCTCCCGTCGCTCAAAAATGATATACAATCTGCCATATCGTATATAACGTCGGAGCAATCTAACGCCGCCGATGGTCCCGGTCCCGGTGATGGTGCATTGTAATGGTGGTTAGCAGAGTTCACCACCACAACCCATGTAGCCAAAATGCAAGTAACAGCCCAAAATTTCCCCATCTCTCTACTCTCTCTCTCTCTCTACAGCTAGAATGTGTAAACTAATTAATGAATACCTCTAATTAATGGATTACTTTCGTTTTGATTTTTATATTTTTAATTTAAGTGATATATAGATAATATAACTACTTTCAGTTTGAAACTATCATGATTCCTGAGATCTCTCCAATAGATTTATATAAGTTGACTTTGTCTTTATCTTAATCTATAAATTAATTAATCTCTTTTTAAAATTTGAATACTCTTTTAATCCGATAGAAAAATCTTTTAAAATTTATCCCAAAAAATTGTACCCAAAAATCATCCCAAACCAATCATATATAGCCTTCATTTATTATCAATTAAAGAATTTACTAAAAATGAGAAGGGTTTGATCAACTGCCACATCATTTGGAATATACTTTTGGGCCAGCATTTTTGGGAGATATAGCATTTTCCTTAACCAAAATAGAATTTATTGCCATTAAAGTTTTACATAAACTAGAGTAGGAACACAAGATGCCTGTGAAAAAGTTAAATAATAGTTCATAAATTTTTTTAAAAAAAATTAACTAAAATATTTCAATTTGAAAAGATGGTTATAAAAAAAAATTAGTGGGAGAGATATATGGAATAGATATAGTTACAAAAAGAGAAAATCTTGGGTGGAATGGAAATTATATATATGTGCTATTTGAGCTGCTTAGGGCCTGTTTGTGTCAACTTTTTCTAAAATCAGTTTTTGGAGAACTATCTCTTCACATTTATCTTTAGAGTTATATTCGAACCATGTCTTTACATATCAAAATTTTTATACTAAAAGTGATTATGACAAAAGCAAAAGTTAGGCCTCTAACTTTTGCTATAATAACTTTTAGTATGAACATTATACCAACCATCCTACTACTCCTCAAGCTATCTAGAAGTGATTATATTTACCTCCATCTCCTGGATCAAGTGAAATTTTTAGCTGCAAAAGTGATTTTAAGAAAAATTAATGCAAACGGGTCCTTAAACTGCCTTTACCTATAGCGTTAATAGGTCAGCTTCATTGATGAAGCCTATAACATATTCCACATTGCCCAATTGGCACAGGCTTCTTTCCGGTCCATTTGGAAAGCTAGAAGTGAGGGCATTTCAATAACAAATCTATAGACTGCAACAGTATTCAGATTTCAGACCCAAGCCAAGAACATCTCAATGGACTATTTGAAAGCCTATTTAATTGTATAAACAAGCACACTCTTATGACCTTAGCACATAATAAAACGTTGCTCAGATCCCTCCTTTTTATGTCCATACATAAAAATAAGGGTTATATACCCAAAAATTCCTTATATAAAAGCATTTTATATTAATAGGTCCGAGAGTCTTTTTAACATAATAATAAATAGACAAAAGAATTTGGAAATCCTGTGGATCTCATGATATAAAATTGGACCTTATAGTATAAAGTTCTAAATTCAGGAACTTTTAGATAATTTTCCCTAAAAATTAATGTACTTCGAAAGCACATAATCAAAATGCTGCAAAATTAAGTTATTTTGCAAGTGCACCATGTTTTTGGAATGGCATGATCACCTCAGACAAAGCTGGCCCCGGCCAGATCTCTCTCTCTCTCTCTCAAGTTTTTGTGGGTGTGTGTTTGTCTAATTCTCCCCAATTTATCAAGAGCACACAGCACTTAAGAAAAACATGAGCAAAAAATCATTGGCTGCAGCTCAACAGAACTTTCCATCTAGCCCCTATCATTTAATCTCTGTCTGGGCTTGGGCTGGCCCACTTAAGCAACATGGGCCCCTATAATTGTAAATTTCATAGACCTATCTTGGGACCCTTCTCTCCCCCATTTTTTGATGGGTCAATAATTCTACAACCACCCTTTGTCCACAACCTTCAATTCCAAAAGCTTCCCATACTTGAAAAAACCACACCCACATCCATATCACACCTAACCAACCACTCAAGGAGATGGTCCCCTGAACTGTCCTAATACTTGGCCTTCTCACTCATGGCAAAGAGCTGTGCACTCGCTAGCTGACACCCATTTCACTATCTTCTAGCGATATTTTATATTTGTCAATTGAGATATCTGATTTTTTTGCTCGACTAATTCTCTTGTACAAGTAAAGTTACTGTCCACTCCATATTAATTAAGACTTCAAAAATCTGATAGCTAACATATAAGGAGATTCAGATTTGGAACCCGGAACTCTACGCTTTCTAAAGGCAAATACCAAAAACCTAATGTTTTAAATTCATTAATTTTTTAAATTAAGACCCAATAACTTAACTAGTTTGATGGAGGTTCTAATTTTCTTACCTTATTTTGTCAAAAAAAAAATTGAAGAGGGGGAATGTGGAAAGGAGGCTCTTTAGAATCAGAAAGGTCATGAGAAAATGGGGCGTATCCAAACAAGTGGGAACCGGAAAATAACATTCAATTAAATGAGTGGTTGACATTGACGACAAGCCCTTTCATTTGCGAGTGCTTTGGTGTAAAGCTACAAACGGTTGTGTGACTCGTGAACCCCACCATAGCTTCTGTCCTTTTCACCCAATTGATTGGACCCACATGGCTAATATCATCAAGCCTCGGTTAGAATTTAGCTCACCATGGCCAAGAGGTAGTGAAAATGGGCATCATTGGTTTGCAGACTGAGCAAAAGGAGTCATACTTTTGAGTGTACTTCATGGCTTTTGGAGAGCTTCAGGTGGTTAAATAATGATTCTCTGTAATCAATGGTTTCATTTTTGTTTTTTAAAAGTATTTTTGTTATTTTCTGAAGTAGTTTGATAACATAACACAATTATGAATCCTCCACTGTCCATATTCTAAAACTCAGATCTACATATTTTTTCTATTTTTAGAAATATTAGAATCATGTGAGCACTGAGCAGGCCAGAAGAATTAGCAAAAATAAATAAATAAACTATGTTCTTTTTCTATTTTGGACTAAAACAATTAACAAGTGGCTGCTCCAAGACAAACAACAGTGATGATTCCTCCTGGAAGACTCTTTCTCCTCTCTAGCTACCAGGTTTTGGTATGTGTAACCAGCAACATGAACTCTTTCTCACTGCAAGAAATATATGTGGGTTTTAGCAAATAATTCAATCATTCATGAGTCATGACTAATGAATAGAAAATTGTTGTTTATTCATTTTGGTTATGTGAAAATAGGACTATATATAAATGAATCGAGTTGAACTGAGCAATAGATTGTTCAAACTTGATTCAATAAATTAGAGAGGTCAAAAATAATGTTGGAATATCTTAAAGCATCTCCAATCCTGACTCAAACTCAAACTCAAACTCAAATTCAAATTTGGGTAAAAAATGCCAAAAAACCTTCTCCAACCCTGGCTCAAACTCAAACTCAAACTCAAATTCAAATTTGGGTAAAAAATGCCAAAAAACCTTCTCCAACCCTGGCTCAAACTCAAACTCAAATTGAAATTGAGTTTTACTCAAACTTAAACCTATAATGAGTTCAAACTCAAAAATTTGAGTTCGAAAAATATGACCGTTGGAAGGTACCTTTCTTCTTCCCTGCCATCGTCTTCATCCCAGTCCCTCTCTCCCCGCGAACCAGCACCTTCCTTCTTCCCCATGAAGCCCCCTCTCTCCCTCTCTCTCTCTCTCTCTCTCTCTCCTGCATAAGCTACAGCGAAGGTATTCCCTATATCTACGGCTGTGATGAGAAAGGGCATCGTTTGGTTGTGCAGATAAGGAAGAGGAAGAAATAGCTGTGTTTGGTTATGCAAATAATAGCATATTTGGGTGTGTTTGGCTGTATTTGAGTAAAAATATGAGTAAATAATTGGAGAGCTCCTTGTCAAATGGAGCTTTTTACTCAAATTTTTACTCAATTTAAGGAAGAGTTTGAGTAAATGATTGGAAATGGTCTTATGAGTGTGCTTAAATGAGGCTTTTATTGAAATAATTTTGAGCCAAATTTGAGTGATTAGATTATTTAAAGTACTAATGAGTTTATTGAGTTGAGTAGTACTTTAGAACTTAACTAGGCAAGTTTACAAGTACAGAAATAAGATTTGATTTTGATTTGTTTGTGTTACAGGAGAGCTTGAATGAGATTTTGATCAAACGTACCGATCGATCTCGATTTAAATCCGAATAATTTTGTCTGTTAAACAATCTCATTGAAAGATGTCCATGATTAAATTGTCGGTTCGATCGGTTGTGATGGTATACTTTTTTTGATTATTACATCATTTCTCGGTTGCTAATATTGGGGAAAAAAAGTCAATAAAACTATTAAAATACATATAAATTTGTAGCTATTAGTGACGAAAATGTATGAACAGGGTAGGATTAAAACATGGGAGAGGTGGATTAAATACCAAAACTAGGGTCAATTACTAATCAGAAAAACATTAATTGTATCATATTTCCAATTTTCTACTAAGAAACATGCATGGTTGAACTAGTAAACCCCAACACGTTTGGTAAAATTATGCGATAATCTCTCTCTCTCTCTCTCTCTCTCTAGAGATGAATGCTATTATCAGGTGATCTGCTTTAGAGGCACTTGCAAACCATATTTTAAAGAACCGACAATTGGATTATTAGATACTCCTCTTATGTTTGTTACGTTTGCCAAAAATTTCAGTGATCCAACAGTGGTTTTTGAAAAAACCGACAGTGAAAAAATAGTTATATTTTGAAGAACAAAAAAGTCATAGTTTTTCAAGTGATTTTTTTTTAATTATTTATTACTGAGCGTACGTTGGATCGCTATAATTTTTGATATACATGACAAACATAAGAGGAGTATCTAATCAAATGATCAGTTTTTCAAAATATATAGTCTGCAAGTGCTTCTAAAATAGATCACTAAATGCATCTTGCATCAGGTGCACCTGATAACAGCATTCCAGTATATATATATATATATAAACAGCTAGTATCGAAACAAAGGTCAATCGAGCTAACGACTAGCAATTAGGGTAAATAATAAAATTAGGATAGCCAAGTGAGGTTGCCGGATTGGTTGGCGACACATCACTCGTGATTATTATTTTAATAGCACGTTAATTGATGGAAAAATACAATAATTAAATGCATTGATGCAGGTTAAATAAGCTTTGGACACAGACACGTGACCACTTGCACGATTTGTAATAAGAAATTGAGAGGAAAAGTAAGTTCCACATAAAGGGTTTTTTTAGGGTTAAGTACAAGTCTTGGCTAATAATTGTGGTAATGGTCTCCTGATCCTCGGCAGGGTGGAAGGTGCAATTTGTTTGATACCTCAAATCTCTACAATTTTTGGCCTTGGAATTAAACAATGTTAAAGTATAAAGAAGGGTGTGGTTGCTATGTTCTTGAGTCTACCTAAAGAGAATTCTGTACAGTTCATATATAGGGAAATTATACACTAGATTCTTTTTAATATCGCTGTCACAGACTCGGACTTTCTTTTCAAAAAATGGAAAAAATTATTCAAAAGTTTTATTTTGAGTTATTTTTTATTCAAAAATCGCATTATCTTTTCACTTTTTCTAAAAGTTCAAATTTCAATTTTATTTTACCTAAAAGTCTAAAAAACTTATCTACAAAATTAAAGAACAAATTGATGCGTTTTTTTTATTAAAAATAATTTTTGGGTAAAATAAAAAGATGGCGGGATTTTTGGGTAAACAAAACTTATAAATAGGACACCCCCATAAAGAAGCAATCTCATTACGAGATTAATCAATTCAAAGATCGTATCTTAATATGGGATGTGACGAGTGGCTCAATCACTCCATGAAGATTTTTTTTTTTTTTTTTTTTACATGGGATAAGATTTGATCCAACATAGTCCGCTCCATAATGATCATAAGTTACTATAAGAGCAAGTTAATTGTGATTTTTTTTTTTTTTTAATAATGTAGAGTGTCCTATGCATTCTCCCGGCTGAGGTTCAACCAAAACTAATCCCTAAGGATGGGATAGCTTACCAGCAATCCTATCTATCCTATCGTCAAGGTGTCATGTACGTAAGGTTCGATCCTAGAATTCCAGTCCGGTTCATGAAATCATATCATGAGACATGATTTTTGACCCTCCGAACTATCATGACAGGTTGTCATGGAAGGAATTGAATGCCATATGTACCTTAAAAATTCAAATATGAAGACAAATTATTTTATCTCATACTATTTAACACCACTGTAGATGTATGATTATATTTTTGAAGCAACCAGCTGTTTTATATATGGAAAGGGATCGAGAACAAAGAAAAATTCTATAGAAAGCATTGGACATCATATCATTCGATTCCAATAATTCTCTCTCCAATTGGCTAAAAAGCAAGTGACCATTCAGAAGAAAATTCACTCATATCTTCCAAAACTTTCTTTAAGATATTGTACCATTCCAATAAGGAGTTCTTGCATGCGTTTACCAATAAAGAAAAAAAGAAGAGTTACTAATTGCACTATAATTCTTTGAAATATATATATATATATATAGACAACAGATAATTGGCCAAAAGTCCTATTTTAGATTTATGTATTGGCTAAAGTCCACCCATATATTTTTTTTCTTTGAAAAGTCCTAATTAATATGATTTTACTGTCTAAGGTCCTAATTTTCAAAAATCTCTTTATTTTATGTCATTATTGCCCTTAGATACACCCAGCTTCCCGACGCCCCCACTCCTCCTCTTTCTCCCCTTCTTCTTTAAAAGCGCATCCCTTCCGGAAGACGAAGCTTCAGAGGCAAAAGGCCATGCATTACCTCCTGGCCGATCTCATCATTTGTAGTGGAAGTCATGTGAGATCCGATGCATCCAATCACCACTACAGTCATGCTTCATTACCTCCTGGCCATTCTCATCAGTTGGAAGCCATGTGAGATCTGATTCATCTAATCACCGCTACAAATTGGGGGATCAGGTCCCTCTCTATGCCAACAAGGTTCGCCCATTTCACAATCCCAGGAAAATTCAACCGTTTGAATTCGTCTCCAGCGAATCCAAGATTTCTGTGCGTGTGTCTTCAATCTTAGTCGGCCATGGCTCCTCCAACACAATCTCAGCGACTCTTCTCTCTCTCTTCCTCTATCTTCTCTGCTTTCATCTCATTGCCACCAAATGATTGAGATTTTTTGGATTAATTGTCAGAAAAAAGTAGGAAAAAGAAATAAATTTTCATTAGGAATTACGAAATTCAGATTCTGTTTGGTTGGCTAGAAAATTGATGGATTTTAATTAAAAAAGTTTTTTTAATTAATTTTGCAAAATCGAAGGATGGGGAAGGTAATTATGCCTTAAAAAATTATTAACTTTTTGTTTGGTTGATTGAAAAAAGTAGGAAAAAAAAAAAGAAGATTTTTTTTATTTTTTTTATTTTTTTGTGGCGTAGTGACCTGTATTTTCCGGCGTAGTGACCTACGTTTCCGGCGTAGGAGGAACCTGCGTTTCCGGCGTAGTGACCTGCGTTTCCGGCGTAGGAAACTAACGCTGGTTACTACAGGGTGTGACGTAGTGAACCGGGGTTTGGGGATGTAGGTGACATTGAAGGTAATTAGGAAGGAGGGATATTTTTGTCCAATTCATACCAAAAGGACTTTTGAAAAGAAAACTCTTTTGAGAGGACTTTTGGCATGAAAATCTTCTAAATGAGGACCTTTAGCCAAATTCCTCTATAGACAACCCTATGATTGAATTAGGATGATGACTTCCCATTCGTATGGGATGTAACTATATTTTTGCAAATTAATAGACCTGTGAAAAGCAAAATTAAAAACTAATGGAAACCTTCTTTTGTATCACTTAAATTTACAAAATAAGAATATGCAACAGATGGGGAACAAATTTAAGCTACCGAATTGTATGAGCTAGAATATATGCAGATATGAAGAATATAAGTTGCAATGCAAATTCCTTTCAAATTTTGGATCTAAAACAGAGAGAGAGAGAGAGAGAGAGAGAGAGAGAGATCATAATTAGGGCTCCTTTAGAGGAAAAATTTAGGCGCTCGAGATTAAATCATTTATTCTATAATTCCTTCTCATTATAATTAGGGCTCCTCTAGAGGAAAAATTCAGGAGTTTAAGATTAAATCCCTTTATTCTATAAACCCTAGCATCTCGGTCAAGATTTTCCGGACCTCAAGCAAAGGCATCCCACCTATAGGACCCACCCTACTCTAGCAGAGCAATGCCCCTTGCATTAATCCCCTCTTTAATATTAATAACACAACATCATGAAAAAATATACAATAATTTTCACTTGAACAATGTTTTATGATAGAATATGGTACCAAAATGGAAATGATTAGTGGCAACAACAGCAAAGATGAAAAGGGTTTCCATAAAATTTTCCCATAAAAAAAACTGCTGTAAGAACATAATATCATGGACAAAAAAATAGTGTTTCAAGTAAGAGGGAGACAGCTACAAGTTACAAACTCATGATTGTGGCTCATCTTAATTATTTGAACAACTTTTTTTTTTTTTAAGGTTAATTAATTATATGAATGGAACCCCACACCAGTCCCCATTCCCCCTACCAGTCCCCCATTTAATAAAACTATATATATATATATATATATATATATATATATATATATATATCATGAAAAAATAGAAAAACCATTTTCAATTCATTTGAACAAACAAGTACATTATTTTATGATAAAATATGGAACTAAAATGAAAGTAATAAGTGAAAATAATAGCAAAGATGAAAAGGGATTTCATAGACTTAAAAAAAAAAAAAAAAAAATTATAAGAGGGAGACAGCTAAAAGTCACAAGCTCATGATTAGGGATCATCTTATTTGATTTTTTTAAAACCAATTATATGAATTGAAACCCCACACATGGCCACATCCATCCCATTCTCCTTCTAATAACACAACATCATGGAAAAATAGAAAATTATTTCATTTGAGCAAAGCAAGTACATTATTTTAATATAAAAAAATAGAACTAAAATCGAAATAATAAGTGGTAATAATAGCAAAGATGAAAAGGATTTTCATAAAATTTTCAAAAATAAAAATTAAAAATCTGGATGGTACGTGGGAAAAACCTACAAGTCACAAGCTCATGAAAAGGGCTCAGTAATTTATGACAAAATATAGAAATTATACAAAAGGTACTATTTAACCTGACGGTAAAATCTCTAAGCAGTTGTACCATATATTTAGGTTCGATTTTTGTCTTTATTTGGATTGGGAGGGTTTAAGGGACGGGTTTTTAAGGACGGAAAAAATAAAATAAAAAATAAATAAAAATAGTATGTCACAAGGAAAAATATTTTCATTAAAATAAATTTCAAAAATAAATATATGATAAGAGGAAAGGCAGGTCACAAAATTATTTATAAAAAAAAAAAAAAAAAAAAAAAAAAAAAAAGACAACTTTTTGAATTAAAGATTTGGATGGTGAAGGAAGAATAATTTAATAAGTGGGGAGTGGAGGGCTTTCTTGGAAGTTAAATTCCTTTGTTCTACATGTCACCACTCAAACCTTTAATTTGGACCCCTCCCATGAAAATAGCTTGAAACAACCACCACCACCACCACTATCACAACATCCATGTCCATTTCAACTCATCATATTCCCTTCTCCATTTTCTTTTCTCTCAAAATACCGCGAAACAAACACAGCTGAGAAAGAAAAAAAGAAAAAAAGTTGGGTGGATTCTTCCACTTAGCATTCACATGGCTGGAGTTTATAAAATGAGAGAAATCATGTGGGGCCCTCCGAGTGACAAAAAAGGTGGGGTCACTTGTATTTATTTCAGTGGTCCCACGTACATATGAATCTCTTTCTCTTTCTCTCTCATATGCTATTATTTCTCTTGTATTGGTGCGAACTGGGACCCAATCCATGCGAAGCTGACTAAGCCACAGATTCCTACACATACTCTTTTCTTAAGCATAAATCATAAACCATCTTTAGTGATACTCACAGAATCTTCTAAAACTATATACATATATAGCACCTATATATAAATATTTGAGATTAGGTGGAATTAGGAAGCAACTCTAATCAATACCCACCTTATATTTCTCACTATATTATTCTCTTTATAAAATTTGGCCCATTTTTACTTTATCCCTAGATATATATATACATATTTAACTATAAATGGTTGTTCTAATTTCATATACTCCCTCCCTTTTTTATCTTACTCCTAATTAGGGTACGTCTAGGGGTCGAATCCTATACATATTTAACTACAAATGGTTGTTCTAATTTTCAGATACTCTCTCCCTTTTTTATTTTACAAAGAAAATGAGTGAAAAGATTAGGATTAGGCTAGGTCTAGGAGTCGAATCCCCTCCAATGTAATCAATATATATATATCATTTGTAAACAATTTATTTTATGTAATTAAAGAAAATAAAGTACAATTTTTAAATCATAAAGGGATAAAATGAAAACGGGAAAATTTTGAATATAGGTGTATGGTAATGCTTATGCTTAGTCATGAATTTCAAAAACAGTTTTTATTTTTAGAATTCGAAAAATAGAAAATAGAGTAAAAATAAATAAATAAATATTTTTTTTCCTAAAAGTGGTGTTGTATGACACTGGACCAACATGCCATTGATTTAAAAAACTTCATTTGGGCCTTAATTATTTTCTTTACAAGACTTGAATAGATTTACAAACAAACAAAAAAAAAAAAAAAAAAAAAGACTACTTACCAAACAGAAATAAAATAAAAACCATGAAACTCATTTTTAATTGATTAAGTTTTCATATTATATTTGTCAAACAAGCCCTTGATCAAATGAGTTTGGCTCCTCTAATTAGATTTGTTTGGGTACTAATATCATGACACGCCATCTAAATATATCATACATTAATCATTTTAAATTATATGTCACGATCTTAGGTATTAAAAAAAAAAAATCCAAAAAAAAAAAATCAATCTAAACACAGAAAAATCGGAGCGAAGGATGGAGACAGCTGGAATTGAGCTTATTCATGTTCCACAAACCAACAAAAACAACCCACCCAAGGTGGGTTAACATTATGCCGAGATGAATATATAGAAATAAATGGCGATCAAATTCAATACAAAACCATTGGAAATTCCTGCTATATTTGTATAAGAAATTATATACTCCGTATATTATAATTAATTCTTATTAACACCTTGTTTGAATTGAATAAGAAAATGACTGGGAATCTCTTCAAAACCAAAACCACCTCGATCAAGCATCAAGCAATAGTCCATTGATTTCCCCACTACATGAATGCTATGTTTAGATCCCCAAAATAGTAAGGAAATTAAAGAAAAGGAAAATGTTGAATAAAAATTTTCCTTTCCTTTCCCATAACTTTCCCAAGATTCAAACAGAAGTACGTAAAATGAAACAACACTGACATACATAAAATATGAGCAAAAAACCTGCAAGTTTCTTCCATTGATTCCGGGGGGGAGGAGAGAGGAGGAAAATAGGAGAGAGAAAGTTGAAAGAAGTACAGACTTCAATTTCACGTTTTATATATATATATATATATATCCCACATGAAATAATAATAACACTGCAAATAATAATAACACTGCAGCTTCAATTCAAAACTTGCCCATTTGCATACAAGTAGATAATTTGCACACCCGGCCACCCACCTCCATATACATACACTTCTATATATATATATAAGCGATATATATAAGAGGGCACGGCAGGTAATCGGCGGGAAGGATCCTCTTTTTTTTTTTTTTTTTCCGGGTCCCTGCGACTAGACCGCGGCGACAGTCTCACCTTTGGTGGAGACTTTGGAGACTGCAGCAGCGGATGATGAGGCTTCTTTTTTTGAAGCTAGTGAGCATTTGTCTTTCCTCTCGTCTTGGTTCATTTGTTGTTGCCGGCACTCTAAACTGCAGAAAGCACTATCACCTCTGCAAAAACACAAAAATAAGTTAATTAATTAATTAAATAAATAAATAATTTCATGATCTATGATCAAAATTAATAAATTTCAAACATTGATACGAGATCAAAGAAAGTGTTTGATGTGGAAATTTTATTATTATATTTTGTTGTTGAATTGCTTAATTGATCGATGAACAAAAATATGTACGTACCAACTAAAAATCCCGCTAAATCAGAATGAATTAAGCTTCAAACAGAAGCAAAATCTTTAGTGAATCTTAAAAAAAGAGTTAACTAGGAAACAACATATTTGACGAAAAAGAAAAGCATCAAATTAAGGTGAGAAGGCAGATATATCAAACAGAAACAAAATCTTAAAAATAGTTGCAAGCATCTTCTAAGAGGGCTAATAACGATAATTTGGAACACCCCATTTAAGGAAATTAAGAGCTTCAAAGTGATAACACTCTCTCTCTCTCTCTCTCTCTCTCTGTCTCTCTCTCTCTCTCTCTCTCTCTCTATATATATATATATATATATCATAAATTGTGCTTGTAAAGAACCAAAATTCATATGTAATGTAAAATAACATACTAAACCTTGCTCAACAAACATCACAAATCGCTCAAATTGTATCATCGGAAATCACTATAACTATCGCTACAAAGAAGAACTAAGGATAGTTTTAGAAAATCACAAACGGGTTGTTTTGAAAATTTACAACATTTACTCAGCAATACCTAGAGAGAGGGAGAGAGAGGAGGAGAGAGAGGAGGAGAGAGAAAGAGAGAGAGGGAGAAGAGGTGTACTTGTACATGTAGATGTCACGACCAGGCACCAAGCGGCGCTTGCAAAGAGAACAAGACCTTAAAAAGTGAGAAGTCTCGACGAAATCGGCTGAATTCCGGCGATGGTTTCGCGGCGAGACGGTGGATAAGAACCGGTGATCTAATCCATCATAAACGACGCCAGATTGTTTTTGTAGGGTGGCTGGTTTCTGGCGATCTTTGAAAGGATTTTGATGAGGAGGGTCGGACGACGTTGTTTGATGGACGTCTGTGATGCTGCTTATATCGAAGGTGAATTCTGTCATGCTGCTTGTTCTCTTCATAGGAGGACGAGGTCTCTTTCCCAACAACATCTTCTTTCTCTCTCCTAATTTCCTTTCCTTCCTAGTTCTGTTGATACTACTACTCCCTGTAAGGTAAGAAATTTTAGAGCGGAGAGAGAGAAGTAGAGAAGGTGGGAAAGAAGTAGAGAATAAAAAGTCGGAGATGGGGGAAGATAAACGGAGAGCCAGAAACTGAGGGGAGAATCTGAGCCGTTGCTTTGCAGCCTTGCGTATATATCAACATCCCACGTCAGCCCTCTCTTTTCTTTTTTCTTTTTTAATCTTTTTTATTCTGTGAGCTTCCATTTGTGGTAAAATGAGTAGTAATTCATAAACTATAGTACAAGTCTTAAAGTTTTATTTTAAAAGGGGTCTCTAATGAATTCAAATCCTTCTTTTATTATTAAGAAAATAGTTTGATAAAAATAAAAATAAAGGTTGAATCATTTCGTTGTATCATCTTGAACACATATTTTAGACATAGAACTCGTGTGTCTGTATATTCGCACGTACAACTGTATCTTCATTCGTACACGTCTACAAATTTATTTATCTATATCTACATATTCATATTTTCTAAATTAATTATGATACATGAAAAGATACGATTAAGATTAAAAAAAATTCAAGACAGATATTATATTTTGTTTATTACTACCATATCATCCCTGCAACAATCAAATGAGCTTAGTGCTCTTTAATTGATATAATTATCTTCCTTGAACACACTAGTACTGAGCAAGCTAAGTATGACAACATGCAAACCAGTCGATGACCCGTTGGAGTGATTTAATTAAGCTCACACAATAATATATTGAATTGCCTAATCTCTTTCCTCTTTTTTTTCCTCACTTTCCCTTACTTTGTCAATATATGCCTTATTCAATCTCAAACACACTTGTTAGCTAGGGTTAAAATGTTTTTCAATTTTTTTTTTCAAGCAATGCTATACATCGTTACAACGAATCCTTGCAAGTATCGCTAGAAGAAGAAAATGATAATAGATTTAGAAAATCACTCAAGGGTATTTTTAAAAAGTTACTGTCTTTCTTTCTTGTAACGATATTTGTAGTGATACATTATACTGATGTATAGCATTTTACTTTTCAAAATAATATTGAGCAGTTAAAGTATAAGACTGAGAGAACATATTTGACTCCTCCAAATTGTGACAATATTCTTTCTTTCTTTATATTTTTTAAAAGACTTAAGAGAAACTTCAAATATAATATTTCTTCATAAATAAATAAAAATATAATGTTTCTTCATCAAATAATATCTTTTTAAATTTAACGACACATACTCTCAACATTTAAAAAAAAAAAAAAAAAAATCGAAATTGAACTCAAAAAACTTTAATTGAGTTGGAATCCAAAAACACTTTCTCTTGTTGTAATTGATGGTTATTCTAGTAGTATATATACATATATATATATATATATATATAGTAAAAACAGGGGAGGCCTTTACAATTAATTAACAGGAAGTAATGTGGAACACTAGAACCTGAATGTAGCATTCTAACTAAGTACAGGGGTTAGTAAATCTCTGTATTAATTTTGGCTGGAGGGGACTAGCTGGATCTGCCCGTGTGATGAGTCCTTTTCGGGACTTGTCTCTGCTCACAGTGTATCAATTATTTGTGGGGTCCAACTCCTTTGTCTGCACTTTGCCTAATTTATTTTTTATTTTTTTTTTTGTTTTTAATTGTCAAATTTGAGGTCACCATACAGTCAAATTTTTATGGATCTACTACTCGTCTACTAGTACGAATCATTCTCAGAGCCTGCCAAACCTGTCTATGATTTTTTTTTTTTTTTAATTTGATAGAATATCTTAATATTAATTACGGAATAAAATATAAATATGGGGTCACGTTTTTCTTATACTCTATTTTGATACCTATATTTATATCTTATTTTCAAAATACTATTACTGTACGTCGAATATTTTGATAAACTAATCGTTAGATTAGATACTTATCTTATGTTTGTCATGTATGAAAAAAAATCAGAGTAATCCAACAGTTTGTTTTTTAAATTATAAACATCACAGTTTTTTATAGTGATATTTCTTAAAATCTAACCGTTGAATCACTATAATTTTTGGTATACATAACATGTATAAGAAATGTATTGAATTCAACGATCAGTTCGTTAAAATATTTATTATAAGTAATATTTTGAAAACGAGGTATAAACATAGATGTCAAAATTAGGTGTAAAAATAGCTTAACCCTATAAATATATAGGATCTAACACGAGATCTCGAACCTGAAACATATATAAGAATACTAACACGAGATCTCAAACCTGAAACATAATTGCACTAACCATACACTTCTTGCCACCCACACTAGACATAAGTGTTAAGATGGAATAAAATTTAAACCTCATTGTTAACTTTATAATATTTATAAATGATTAATACATCAAAATAATTATAGCTAGAATACAAATTTAGTATTATAACACAACCAAGTAAATAGTTTTACCCTCCTAACAATCAAGAGCTGGCATGGTATATACAGCAAATGAATGAATTGTAAACCCAGACATTTCGGAATCAAAATCTATCAAATTTATTTAACCAGCCATTTATTAGAATTATTACTACGGAAATTATACAATTTCATGGAGGGATGGTCTCATTGCTTAGCCCAAAAAAGAAAACAAATCCAAACTACATTAAAAGTGCGAATGGTGTGATGTGGACGTGGTGGTCCCCAATGGCGTCGTCTCCACACCCAGACTGGCAGTTACTAGGCAGCCGACTCCGACCGGCGGCCCAGTCGGTCCCCTCCGCCTCGCCACTTGGATTTCAACGGCCCCCTCTTTCGGTTCCCCTTTGTTTTTCCTTTTTCTACCGCACTCACCACCGACCTTTTATTTTAACATAGACGACATCTTTTTTATGAAAGCAACTTCAAATGCTCAAACTGCATACATTAGCACTTGCCCTGTATATAAATAATTGTAGTCCGTTCGTGATGTGTATACATACAAATTATAAATAGATTATGAAAATTGTGGTATATATTGTAATTGATCAAAATTATAAATGCGTTCCAAAATTTATAATGATTCAACGGTCGATTTTTGAAAAAATTAATCGAAAAAAAAATTATAAAAGTGTGTTTACTCATAGGTCTTATTTATAAGTTTTGTTCACCTAAAAATTCTGTTATCTTTTCATTTTACCTAAAAATTATTTTTAATGAGAAATATATCAATTTGTTCTTTAATTTTGCAGAAACTTATCATTTTGCAGAAAACAGATGTATGGATCAATTTTTTGGAAGTACTTGAAAAACTTATGCTTGAATCAATTTTTTAGAAGTGCTTGGACTTTTGGATTAAAAAAAAAAAAAAAAAAACTTAAATTTGGATTTTTGGTTAAAGTGAAAAGATGATGGGACTTTTGGATAGAAAAAACTCAAAATAGAACTTTTGACGAATTTTCCAAATTTTAAATACCAAAAGGATAACAATTTTCACAATGACACTTTTCAAAAATCAACCAGTGGATCACTATGATTTTTGGTGAGTATGAAATTCATAAGAAATTATTTAATTGAACAGAATATTTTACAAAATTTATTCTATAATTAGTCATATGGAGTTACATCTTATAATAGACTCCTTAATATATATATATATATATATATATCTTTCTTATGAATTTCATACTCACCAAAAATCTCAGTGATCCAACGGTTGGTTTATGAGAAAACTGATTTCTAAAAAACTATGACTTTTTATTCTTTAAAATGTTATCATTTTTTCACAGTCAGTTTTCTCAGAGACCAACCGTTGGATCACTGTGATTTTTGAGAGACATGACATACATTATAGGGGTATCTAATCCAACGGTAAATTTTCTAAAATTTGAACCGCAAGTGGCTCTACAAGAGGCCACCTGATGCAAGAAGCATCAGGTGCACCTCATATTAGCACTTCTGTGTGTGTGTGTGTGTGTGTGTGTGTGTATTCTTATGAGGGATACCTTATTTTAACTAAAACCAATTAAAACCCTTGAGCCATTGGATTTAAATCTTGAAATGAATTATGCATTAAGTGAATGGGAATCCAAGGGCTTGTGTTCTTAGCTGATTTTAATTAAAAGAGGTATAGCTGATAAATCAGGAATATATATATATATATATATATATTAGTACTTTTATTGTCACAAAAATTGTTATAATATGATTTATCATATTATTTTAATATGATACTTATTGTTCGAAGAACATTAAAGTTTTTTCGGAATATAATTATCAAAATTAGACAAATCATTGACTTGCCCAAGTGATTAGGTGTCAAGTCAAATGATTTAACTAATGGTTAGTCTGATTAGCTCAATTCAAACTATAAATAGTTAATCAAAATTCTATATTTTTAGATAACATAGATAGATAATAGTTTGTTGGTTAGCAATTTATTAATATTTTTATGTTTTTGTCAAATGAGGAGCAACCTAGACCTATTCCGTGGTGATATGTTAGGTACAATTTTCATGTAAGTCCATGCAATCAAATCAAAACTCAATTAAGGTGGAAGGAATATTCAAACTCGAGACTTGCTGTTTTTGATTCATAATCATTTGCCTTCTACATTAATTAATATCATGAAGTGAATGATTTATTAACCTAATAAAAAGTTTTTATTTCTCTATATAGTATTAATATAAAATTTGGTTTCTTTATTTTACTTACATCCCTTTTACATTAGCTTTTTTTTATTTATTTTTTAAAAAAAATAAGTTTTGGAGAACTATCTCTTTACAAATATCTTTAGAATTAATATCAAATTATGTTTTCACATATTAAAATTTTCATATTGGAAGTGATTGTTGTAAAAGTTGGGGCCAGTAGTGTTGCCAATTGCCAGAATTGATTTTTTTTTTTTTTTTATAAAAATTTTTCCAGACATTTTGTCACTCCTCAAGTCATCTAGAAATAATATTGTCACTCCATCTCTAGTTTAAATCAGTGAAATTTTGAATTCTGAAAATAATTTTAAGAAAAAATAATACAGACGGGCCCTTGGTCTGACACTTAGCCATGACACATTTATCACTTCTTCAATTATTCATCCCACAAAAAATAGGATCTAAATGAATCATACTGATAATATTTCACATGGTTAGGTGAGAGAGGTGACAAGAATTCAAAAACAAGACATTTTGTTAAAAATAAAAATAAATAAAAATAAAAATTAACAGCCTAGTGCAGTACTAATATTACAGTACTGTACTACTGGTCAAAGAAAAAACGTCACTTAATTAAGGATAGAGGTGGGTGTAGAGTGGAGATATTTTTGCTAGCCCACAGTACGTGCCTAAGAAAATGACATAAATGTTTTATGCAACTCTGTTTTGCATTTACATGTAACAAATGCAAAGAAATTGATACTACCTCCCCAAGCTCTTTGATTATTAGCTCTCTAACTTCTCTTGCTCCCAAGATTTCTAACTTTGATTGGGCGATAACTCTTTGATTTTTGTGCAGGATTGCGTTTTTGACCAAATTTTCTCATCAAAACAATTTTAACAATGTGTATGGGTCATGTTTGAGGCAAATTTAGGAGCTTGATTGATTTAGACTCCACCCATAATGAATTTGTCTTGAATCCTTCTTCCTCATTCAACTCATTTTGCATATTTTAGGTCATGCCTTTGATGACCCATATAGCTTGATATGATAACCCATACAGCTTTAGCTTTTGCTATCATATTGGGGTCTTTACCTGGCCTAATAATATAACATCAACTTAATTGACTAGCTAGCCAACGCCCAATCTTCCCCAAAATGAGCCCGACCAGCTTTCATAGACTTGGGACCAGGCACTGCTCTCTTGCACTCTTGCAGACTCGTGATGGAGTTGGTTTCCTTTCTACACGAGGTACTGCTCCTTTCACAAATCACAATCATATGCTTTTTACATGAGCACTTCAAAAATTTAGTGGGAGCTATATATTTCCAATTTTACTTTGATCTAATGTAGAAAAGTACACACACATATATATATAGACACAATAATGATCAGATACGGACTTATCTATACGATTACTGTCGTCTGTAATATATAAGTACCCACACATGATGATCGGCACCTAATCTCATTTTCTTATGAGGACGACCTCACATAAGCTTATGTGAGAAGGACTTGGCTTTTTAGCCAATGCAGGATTGATATGTTAAGAAACCGGCCGTTAGATTGAATATTCTTCCTAAATATGACATGCATGTCAGCACTCATAAAAAATAATTAAAGTATTAACATTTTTACTTGCACTTTTACGCATTTTTTTTTTCTTTTTTTTTTTTTGTTTTTTTTACTAACACTGGATCAAAACAATAGCATGTTACCTTCTTAATGGCTTTGATGTCATGACAGCACAACTACTAATACATTATTGTTGATGTAGTGTATGACATAGGATGTTGCATCAACCATTGTGAAAACTACAAAAAGAGAAGTAAATATCAAAATGTCAAGAAAAGTACAAATGCACTTTCCCACTTATATATTTACATTGTGGGTGATGGTTACAAGACATGGAAAACCAAGTGGAAAGGTCAGTATCTGCCTAAGCACTACATTAAAAGATTCTAAAGCTACACTAATTACATCATTGAAGTGATGGACTTGGTTTTTTAATTACAAGGCTGAGTTATTACCTCTTAAACATACTTAATTAGGAAAAAGGTGCTGGCCAATATATATGTTAATAAAACTTTTATATAGTTATATATATACTAAATATTAGATTGAATTCTGCTCCATTAAGGTTTAGAAATTTAAGAGAAAAGCAAGGGCTACTCTTGTGCATATTGTGACTTATTTGTCTAAGTGAGTTTTTTTGGAGAATGTCAAAAAAGAATAAATTATACGAAATCCCTTTAATTAAAGATTAATTAATTTCACAAAATTTGATCTCCTCAAACTTCAAAACTGAATAAATAATCTTCCTAAATTATAAATCCAGTTCGTGAGACCTTCATATGAACTTCAAAATTAAACGAATTAATAACCCTCTTACAAATTATGAAAATTGAACAAATGAACCTCCTAAATTATAGGTCAAATTCATTAAACTCCCTTAATTTTTACAAATAAGATCGAGATGCAATATATGTGTTACAAATTCATAGTTAAGAGGGGTATTTGTTTGGTTTTCATAATGATCAGTAAATTATTTGTTTAGTGTTGAAGTTAAAAGGGGTTTTGTGAATTTAATTTATAGTTTGGGGAGGTGATTTGTTTACTTTTGAAGTTTAATGAGATTTAATTAAACTAATCTATAGTTTAAAGAATTTTATGGAACTTACTCCTTTTAAAAAAGAAAAAGTAAAAAAAGGAAAAGATCGTGAAACTAATCTATAGTTCGAGGAGTTTTATGTAAGTAATCCATGTCTCTAAATTTTTAATGTTAACAAATGGATATCGATGCATTTTCATGTGCTCAAATTCGAAATGTTTTTCCGGGTGGACACATGTCCGTACTATAATGTCATTAGCGAGGATATTTCATTATTATTGAAGAAGGATTTTTCCTTTTGTGGTGGCCAGCTATTATGTTATTTTTGGTAATATGATTAGCTTGATGCTTCCAATTTGATCAAATGACAATGAAAAGCCGGATTTAGCAATAATTTCGGATTCAGGTCTCTTGAGTGGGACCCCATCTGAATGATACGATTGATCCATCATAGACTTTAGAACCAACTGATATTGATCATGTGAACAGCTCAGTTGAGGAGGTGAAATGTCAATACAAAAACAAAACTAGAACAATCAACCAATGCAAATTGCCAAGAAAGATATTAAGAGAGCAAAGACAGTTTTGCTTAGGAGCAAAGAATATCTGCAAGTGGGTGTTTCTTTAACCCCTTGTGTCTGCAACAATGACTTGCACCCACCAGAATATATGCACCGTCAATATACCTTCATTATTAATCATTAATCATATATATATATATATATATATATATATATATATACACACACTCCCGATCTAGTCAGCATACGCTTATATAAGTTATGCTAGTATGAAAGCCAATAGATGATTGCAGGATGCATATTTTAAAAAACTGACCGTTGAATTAAATACCCAGACACTACACGCCAAAAAATATAGTGATTCAATATATGTCAGAATTTCAAAATATAATTATGAAAAACTATGACCGCTGAAAAAACTTAAAAGAAATCTTTCAGATGAAAAGAAGGTGCAGTACATAACAACCCCCATTGGCATTCTATTCTTGGTAGCTTGCCTTTAGTTTGGATCTTGTAAAAGTTGAAAGATTGGCAAAGGAAAGTAAAAAAAAGTTTAAGAATCTATTTGGAAAGTTAAAAAGCTGAATAAGTTTATGTCAATTTTCATAATGTTATTTGATTTTTAAATAAATTGACTTGCAAAAAAAAATTATATTCATGTCTTATTTTTTTAATACCAGACTGAACAAATTTATAGCAAAAATGGTAGTAAAATAAAATCGGTCAGACTCTTATTCAATTGGCCAAATTTTTTATATTTGTCAAAAAGTCTCCAAATATATATATATATATTTTTTTTAAATTCCTTTCTAAATATTTTTTACTGATTTTCTTTCATTTTCTTTACTCTTTTCAAAATCTAAATTAGGCGTTAAAAAAAAAAGAAAAAAAAAAGGGGGGGTGGTTAGGAGTATTAATTCAATTCAATTGCAGATGTAATAATTGGTGTATTAGTGTATTTTCATGAACATGAATTCAAGATCTCTCATCTAAACGTGAAAATATATGCCATTAGACCAACAAATTGTTGTCAAATTAATTATTAACTGAGGTTCAATTCTTATTTTTCGCTTTAGTTAATTCTCTTAAACAACCTTTAAATAAGAAACTAACTTTGGAACCTTCTCAAGTTGAAAATCAACCCACATGAGCTCGATCACTTGGCATTTCGATCTATCGACTATAAGTCTTAATATTCAGGGTTCAAGTCCTCATGGATCATGAGGAGGTTTGGCCCTTGTCTTGTCCCCCCCCCCCCCCCATCCCGTTTACTGATATTTTAAACCTTCAAAGGAAAAAAGCAAAAAATTGCTTGAGGCAGTGAGCTTCTTTTTTTTTACCCCTTTTCTCATATGAGAATACAGATGTAATTTATATGAAAACTTTTCAATAACAACCATATCCATTCGAGCCAATATTTTTGCTTTTAGAGAGTTTAAATGTTAATAGCTAGGGAGAAGCTAGAAACAGCCTTCATGTGGTAGAATAAGCATGCAGTCACAGTGTCAGCAACTAGAATGTTAGGTGTATGGTTGCTTACATTTTAATATGCTTGGGGGTTCCATCATTTATTGGTCTCCATTTATAGTTGTGCTAATTAAATATTGACATAATCAAATTATTTTAATTGGGCCTTGCCAAATTTTGGTAATCCCCTGCAGAAAACAATAGTTATATGTCATTGACCCACTGATTAATTGAGAAGTTAATTATTTGGAAAACATGAAAATATGTCCAATTGAAGTTGAATTTTACTGGTTTTTAGTTCACTATTATTTGTTATATTTAATTTTTTCTATAAATCTATTCAACCTTGTATAAAAAGTAAGGTATAAGTTCATGGTTTTTTTAGTTCACATGTTAGAAATCAGGATCCAACTCAATAACTTATATTACTAAGTGGAAGGTCTCTACAACTTATTAACTAAGCTTGAGTGGTGTGAGAGATAGATGTGTGACAAATCTTTCAATACCAAAAGATTGAAACATGGTGTGAGAAAAATTCTCAAACAATATATATGTATATATATAAATCGTTCATCCTTGATAGGTGTTTCTAGTGTATGCACACCAAAACTTGGTACATGGATCACTAAATTTGTGCCACCAAAGTAATTGCATGTGGAATAAAAAAAAAATGAGAACAAAAAACAGTTGCATATAAATCAAAAGCATTTTAGTTAAAAGAAACATTGGAATGTTGAAAGCCAAATATAAACTTGGAAGCAACTCTCAGTTTTTCAAGGTGCTTTCAAAATTAAAAAACTTGAAAATTTGTAAGAAGGTTTAATTGATATTAAGAATTACTTTTGAGATGAAGCAAAATATTTAATCCTATCACAAATTCAAGAAAACTAATGTGTGTGTAAATGAGCAAGGGCATTTGTGTCAATTGGCAATCTGCATGTAGAACCACATTCCCATAATAAGAAATGGCAATCTGCAGTGTCTCTTCACCTCAAATTCAGACAAGTTTGAGATATAATTAAAAGCAATAGCCAATTCCTAAAACCCAAAAGCAAATTAATTTTTTTTTTTTTTTTTAAGATTAATAATGGAGTTGCATTACAATATATAATATATATGGCTGATAAATAATTAACAGTTATTTTGTGGTATTGAGCTCTTTTTTTGCCAAACTATATAAATTAACTATTTGAACTCATTAAAGCAGAACAACAGCCCTATGGGAAGTGTAGGTTGTTTTGGATGGGCATTGAGAGAATGAGTTTGTATTTTAATGATGAAATATCATAGGTACTGGTAGATATCAGAGAGATGGAAGAAAAAAAAAAGGCAAGAAGAAAGGAAAGACATGAGGAATCTACAAGTGACAGTCCATCATATGAAATGGAATCTCTCTCTCTAAGGAATAATGCAACGGTAATAATACATCTCAAATTTATCTGGAGAGTCTCTTATAGGGTGATGTGTAAGATTGTGCAATGTTCATGACTGTACCTAAACATCAGTGGACAGTTCAAATTTGAAGTCAAATTCCTCTGCAATTTTTTTTTTTTTTCTTTTTTGTTCCAAATGATTAAAACCAACAACTAACCCTACTAATGTTGGAAAGAAAGAAGACAAAAAAGAAAAAGAAAAAATTACCCCTTCTTGGCTTTGCCTAAGCAGGAGCTTAAAAAGGGTGAACTTGATGCAGTTTTAGCCTTTCCTATTGTGTACATAAGTGGCCATTCTCAACATTCAAACAAGCACATTCACAATAAATGGCTAAAAAATGATAACATGTCACTAGAAAAATGGATTTAAAAAAAAGAAAAAAAAAAGAAAATGGAAATATAATTCTACTGAATAAAATCACTCTTAACACTGAAGGAAGAATAGCTTCTACTGACCACTACAGCCATTTACACCATTCAAAGAAAGAGAAATTCCCTGATATGTACGAAAAAAGAAAAAGAAATTCCCTGATATGTACTCAGCATTATGTCCACTCCTCCAAAGAACTTGTGGGCAATTGAAAAACTTCAAAGAAAAATCGATCTGAATGCCTAAAATAAAATTCTATGGAACCTCTTCAATTGGTCCCTTTTCAATTTCTCCAAAAACGAACAAAAGTTGAGTTAGGATAGGAGGGGTAAAAGGACGGAGAGGAAGCCATCACCTGAAACGTGCAGAAATTATGCTTGTATGGGGTTCATGAATGCTTACTCAAACATAGATAGTTACAAGGTAAACTGAACACCACCAATTCATCGTCAAGCAGCTAAGTATTTACAGCCAATTTCACATGAGAAGAAGAGAGCTCCGATTCTGTAAGCACTCTGGTTGCCTCAGCCACATTTAGCGAGCATTGATGATGTTAGTCTTGGGCCGCCTGTCAGAACAAAATGGAAAATTTTAAAATCGAGCACTCTATGAAGCAATGCAAAGCAGACGGGATTATATAAATAATTTAACAATGTAGTAGGACACAACACTTACAGTAATTGTGAAAGAATAATCTCTACAAAATCAAATGATAATGTCTTCATTGTCTAAGCTACAACGCTGTAATCATTCTTTTGTGAAACATCCTCGCTGGATTCAAGAGATGACTGTGTAACCTCTACAGTTGCATGAGATGACTGTGGATCACTCTCGTTGGCTTCATGAGATGGCTGTGGATCACTCTCATTAGCTTCATGAGATAGCTGTGGATGTGGATCACTCACGCTGGCCGCTTTAGAAGGCAGACATGGCAGTGGATCACTCTTGATGGCTGCATCACAAAGCTGGGAGTTGTCAACCTCATTAGCCGCATCACAAAGCTGCGATTCATCAACCACATTAGCTGTCTGACAAAGCTGGGTGTCGCCAACCTCATTAGTTGCATGACATAGATTTGCATCATCAACCCCACTAGCTGCATGGCATAGCTGTGAATGATCAACCTCGCTATCTACATGA
Source organism: Hamamelis virginiana (assembly GCA_017140935.1). NCBI lineage: Eukaryota > Viridiplantae > Streptophyta > Magnoliopsida > Saxifragales > Hamamelidaceae > Hamamelis > Hamamelis virginiana. The sequence goes on from JAESVK010000823.1 coordinate 1,285,090, forward strand.
CATAGATGTGAGTGATCAACCTCCACAGCTAGAGCACATAGCTGTGGTTGATCCTCAACAGCTAGAACACATAGCTGTGGTTGATCACCCTCGCTAGATGCATGATATTGCTCTGGATCATCCTTACGCCTACGTTTACCCATACCCTTTCTCCTTACTCTCTCCTTCCCCCTTCCCCTTTTCCCAACTTCATTTTGTGGAGTGGCCGACCCAATCACTGAACCTCCAACCTGGTCCCTCAAACATTCATGGGAAATATACCTGATCCTTGTCACTGATTGTATTTGCTGATCATCCATCCCGTGTGTTGAGAGTGTGTCAGCTATGTGTGCAATCTCCCTCAAAGTGGCGCTCTGTAAAGGTTTAAACTCTAAAGTAAGCAACAGTAAAGTTACTTGTAAATATCAATTAAATAATTAAGCATAGGTTACCATTTTCTGAAACTCGGATGAGATGGGTACTGGCCTTCCCACAAATTTACGAGTGATATTCAAGTACCAGTGCATGTATTCACCCTCGTCCACTCCTTCATCACACTCCACAATATGGAGCCGACGGTCCTGCCATTCATTAAGCTCCGACTCCATTTTCCCCGACAAGTCTACCCCACCATCGACTCCACGACTCTTTCTCTCCCACCGTTGCACAGGTTTTGGGATTGGTTGAGGCATGCCATATTGCCGTAGGCAGCGATCCGGGAGGTGTCTTTCTGCCTTGTCAAAACATATTAACATAGTGTTTGTTCTCCCTAGAATCAAATTATTTTTTACATCTTCCGGAATTACTGTATCGTTGATCATTGCATAAGGAACCCACTCAACCTGTTTATCAATACCATAACAATTGAATCACCATTTCTCAGGCAATGTAAGGATAAAATTGAATACAAATTTAAAACTTACATCGCATGGTTTCATAGAGTCAAATGCCTTACGATAGAAGCCTACATCACGGTTTGTTGTTGGACCACTTTGTTTCCCTTTCCATCTAAGTACAAATGGAAAACAATCATGCAGTGGGTCTTGATTAAGCTTTGGTCGACCGATATTCATGTGATAGTAGCTCCAGCACTACAAAAGAAAAATTACAGATCATGGACAGCATCTTAACTTAAAATTATAAGCATAGCAAGAGATCAATTGTGTTATAGATGCTCTCTTCCCCTCCAAATTCCATCCTCCTTTTCCCTCAACCAAACTCACCACCCAAGAAAAAAGAGGCAGTTGTAAATAACCTGTAGTAGTGTTAAACAGCCGCTAATCGTACTCTGAGTTTTAATGGAGGCATTGCCAAGCGCTCTATACAAGAATGCCAATGCTGCTGCACCCCAGGCATACTTCCCAGCTTGGTCAAAATTCTCAAACAATTGAAGGTACATGACAGGGACTTTATTACCAGTGGTAGTGGAAAATATTGTACTGCCTACAAGGTAAAGCAGGTAAGCACGTGTATGGCGCTCAATAACTTCAACCGGTGCGTCCTCAGGACATTGAGAAAAGAACTCTTTCAACCAACTAAGCTTCACCATTCCGCCACTAGTGTATCCGGGGTCCGGGGCTTTCCCTAAAAACTTTTCACATACCGTATCACATGTGGTATGTGTTACACCAATAACAGGCTCTCCATCAATTGACAGTCCAAGCAAGTATGCAACATCTTCAAGTGTTACAGTCATTTCTCCAACATTCAAGTGAAACGTATTTGTTTCCCTTCTCCACCTTTCTACTAGTGCAGATATGAGTGGGTTGTCTAAACTAATTGCAGGAATCAATCTTAAGTGCCCAAATCCAGCCTTCTTTACTAAATCTAGCTGTTTCTCTGTGAGTGTCCACTGATCAAGCTTTGAAGTGTGTTCATGACACCTAAGTGCACCACGCTCCTGTCCATATATTAAAGAAATTATCACAAATTATTAATCACATTCAAAATACTTTAATGATAAAATACGTAAACAGAAAAGAACTTATCCAGCATTAAACTGCACCTGCCCCTCCCAAACAGCTGATGATACATGCTTCTCTTGATCATAAAGTACAGAATCATCAATTGGTCCAGGAGTGGTTGCATAAAGATCCATTTGTGCTACAGATAAATGCTGCCCAAAATACAAGCAAACAGGGAAATAGTAGCTCAATTTACAACCAAACAGGGAAATTTTTAGCTCAATTTACTCAAGCACATATTCAAGAATTCAAAATCTTCAGTTTGATGCAGCAAACAGAATTACAGTCGAAAGAAATTGGTTAGGGTTTTGAACTGAAAGGGTACAAGTCTTAAAATATGACTCTGAACTTGTACAACTCTTTGAATACTTCAAAATCCTCAGTTTGATGCAGTAAAAATAATTATGGCTGAAATGAATTGGTTAGGGTTCTGAACTAAGAGGAAGTAAGTTAGTAAGGCTTTAAGTATAGCTATTTGGAATTTTAATGTGCGCACTAAGAAAGGTCACACAATTAATCGATTTGTTAGGGAAAGAAAAGGCATGATCTCAGTCACCAGAGTGATAGAAGTGCTTTTGATGAGCTATAAATGGTTAGTTCTGACCAAACCATTTGATGAGCTTAAAGTGATAAAAGTGCTTTTATTCACCTAAGTCCTAAACCTGCCAATTCTGACCAAACCATTTCATGCACACATGGATGCCTCAAACTTTTGGAAGAGGGTTATTGAATGACATAGGTTAGTCACAAACACAATGAAATTAAAGTTAAGTATACCACTAACAGAATGAGTTACTTCTACAGGTGGTACACTGCCAAAATATCCAAACCAATGATTAATTGAGCTACGCAATGCTATAGTAAACAGGCACCTGGCATATAATATTAATGCAGATGTGATGATGGAATGTGTTATCATTACATTAATAGATAAGATATTTCACGTTATCATTCACACACTTTTTTTTTTCCTTCACTGTAACATACTTTCTACTCTTTTGCAAGTGTCTTCAAATGTGGGTGGTTGTATAGGTCTCTAACATACTCAATTAATCATTGGTTTAGATATTTTACATATCAATAGTTGCTTTATGTTTTGAAGTGTTTACATGTGTTTTCAAATTTTTGTGTCATTGGCTAAATTGTTTCATAAATGATTTTGTGCTTATGCTGGACTGCAATAACACACGAAAAATAAAGTTGGATACCTTACTTGGTGTCTAGCTTCTTTGCATCAAAAAGTTGCCTACTTTGGTATTAGCTGCCTTCACATTGAGGCTGGATCCTGGTTGTTGATACTTTTTAACATTGAGGCAGTGTACCACTTGTAGAAGTAACTCATTCTGTTAGTGGTATACTTAACTTTAATTTCCTTGTGTTTGTGACTAACCTATGTCATTCGATAACCCTCTTCCAAAAGTTTGAGGCATCCACGTGTGCATGAAATGGTTTGGTCAGAATTGGCAGGTTTAGGACTTAGGTGAATAGAAGCACTTTTATCACTTTAAGATCATCAAATGGTTTGGTCAGAACTAACCACTGTTAGCTCATCAAAAACACTTGTATCACTTTGGTGAATGAGATCATGCCTATTCTTTCCCTAACAAATCGATTAATTGTGTGACCTTTCTTTAGTGCGCACATTAAAATTCCAAATAGCTATACTTAAAGCCTTACTAACTTACTTCCTCTTAGTTCAGAACCCTAACCAAATTCTTTTAGCCGTAATTATTTTTACCACATCAAACCGAGGATTTTGAAATATTCAAAGAGTTGTACAAGTTCAGAGTCATATTTTAAGCCTTACTCCCTTTCAGTTCACAACCCTAACCAATTCCTTTCGACTGTAATTTTGTTTACTACATCAAACTGAAGATTTTGAATTCTAGTGCCAACCCAATTCTAACAGCCCACTAAAATTCTAACCCAAACCAACCCATTATAAAAGACAAACCAAGCCAACCCAAACTACACAGTTTGAGCGGTTTGAATGGTTTCTTAATCTAAAAACAAATGGACTAATATTCGGGATTTTAACGTGGCAAAAATATCAAATATGTTTCTTTAGGTTATGTTTTCTAACTTGTGCCTATTAAAAGCCATTCATAAGATAAGTAAAACACTAAAACTATATTAAAATAATGCAAAGTTATTTTTTGTCCAACAATCCTTAATAAAATAAGTAGAACTATATAAAAATAATGCAAAGTCTCTCATAATTCAAGTAAAACTATGTAAAAATATGATAATCTCCTAACCTGGTGAGTGTTGCTGGTCTTCTGAGTTCTGCCTCCTAACTTATGCCCACTAACAGTTGCTCATAAGATGAGCAAACCTGAATAAAAATAATGCAAAGTCACTTCTTGCACAATAGTCCATAATAAAACAAGTAAAACTATATAAAAATAATGCAAAGTAACTAATAAGATAAGTAGAAAAATATAAAAATATGAGATTGTCTTGACCATACTTGTATTCCATGCCTTATTGATCTCGTTGAAGCTCTGTCCTCCATTAAAAGTCACTCATAAGATAAGTAAAACTAAATAAAAATAATGCTTTTTACGCAATTTGTCCAACAAGTCCATAATAACCACACATGAAAATGCATTTAAGTATCCAACTGTCCATAATAACCATACATGAAAAAAAAGATAAGAATCCAACTGTCCATAATAACCACACATGAAAAGGAAAAAAATTAGAAACTGTCCACACTCCATACTAGTTAAATAACCACACATAAAATAAAAAGGGTCCATACTACCCAAATAACCAAACACATAAAAATAATAACAATAAAGAATGAAGTAAGAAAGGAAAGTGTCCAAGGCTACAAAAGCCACCAACAAATGAAGACAAACATAGGAGAAAATTCTGCCATTCACATCTAAACTATTTGGCAACTTTACCCCCCAAAACTAAACAAGATAAATCTGTTGTTTTGCAATTCAAAAGGAACCATGCATATCATCAAGTAGGGATTTACACAAATCAGAAGACAATGATTCAATGAACCCGAGCTCCATTAATTCCCCCAGCATATCATCAAACAAGCCCATAGTTTTACAGGAGAAATCATGCATATCATCAATTAAGTCTACAGATAGGGAAAGAAAATCTACTGAAAATTATACAATTAGGCATTTTATACTATGCATATCAACCAAACCCAAGCCTATTTCTGAAGATTTTAGCCAAATGGCCAAATCTGAGTTCAAATCTGATTTTTTCTATAAAAAATTAAAAAAAAAAAAAATTTACGAAAATAAGTTATATAAATTCCCAAGGACTCAATTCAACCAAACGCAAGCCTATCTCAGAAGATTTTAGCCAAATGCCCAAATCTGATTTCTTCTATGTAAAAATAAAAAATAATATAAGTAACAAAAAAAGCAGAACAAACAGGGGAAAAAAAAAAAAACTCACCTGCACGTCGCCGGCGTTCATGGTGCTGACTGAACGTGGCCGGCGTTCTGAAGTGAGGACTGTCGAGGGCTCGACTGCTCGAGGCGTCGATCGAGAACGACGAGAAGAGAAGAAGAAAAAAAGATAGGCTCGAGCCCGAGAGAGATAGAGGATAAGACGAGCACCGGCGAGATTGGAAGGACAACGGTCGACGCCGGCGAGAAGTGACTGAGGTCTCTGGTGTCTCCACAGTGTCGAAGAGCTCGAAAGGGGAAGTCGCCAAGTTGGGATCGTGTGAATGACAAACCCTAGTTCATAAGTTTTGCTTATGTACGTACGAGCACAAGCGGCATTTCTCAATAAGAATTTATCGAATTAGTTATAATTATATAAAATAATTATTTTTATAAGATACATCTTGACCGTTTGATTCTAATTAAATTTATAGAATTAGAGTAATTATTTTATCCGTTTGATTGTATTTCGTGCATCAAACGGAACAATTTATCCTACGTGAGGACCATCATAACCTTTCTTCTTCCATTTATTCTCTCCTTAATTCATTTATTTCCTTCATTATTATTGGTGATAGTCTCACCACTCATATGATGTGACAGTATTCAATTGGTTTGTCTTTTAATTCATTTTCAAATTTAATTTTCAAATATCCCTTCTCAATTCATGTTTCCCTTTTTATTAATCAATGTATCTTTCTTTTTATTTTTCAGGTTACTTCTACCGCCACATAATCATATACTGCTACTTTTCATTCATTTCGTGATTTCCTAATCGGATTTTTAGAGTTTGTAAATCACTGCCGTTCCACCACTTATGAAGTTGTCGCTCTATCACAATGGTGCTTTGTATGGTAAATCTCTCTCTCTCTCTCTCTCTCTCTCTCTCTTTCCCTCCCTCCTAATGTCTATGATTTTTTAATCTATCTTTTCTAAATCAATGGTACATAGATTTTCATATTCTTGAATTTTTGCAGTAAGTTTTGGATTTATAGTATGCTCTCTTCACTATCACTCAACTCTGAGCGCCCCCCCCCCCCCCCCTCTCTCTCTCTCTCTCTCTTTGTGTGATCTTTTAATATATTATTTAATCTTTTTCATTTATGTTTTTTGATTCAATGGTATATGGACTTTTTTATTCTTGAGTTTTTGCAAGTGGGTTTCAGATTTATAGTATGCTCTCTTTACTACCGCTCAACTTTGCCTTCTTCAACTTCTCCACTTTGGTTCAGGACTTTGGTTTTGGGTTGCAAATTTTGACTACCTTGGAGGTAAGTTATGTTGCCCGTTTTTTTTTTCTCCTCTGATTTGTCTAGTTGCTCTATTTTTTATGAGAAAAATTCATATTTTAATGGGCGTTGGTGATTTTTTTTTTTAAATTCTGATTTTACTTAGGTGCCCTATTTTTTATGAGTAATATCCATATTCCACTTGACTCTGGCTTTGAGTTGCAACACTCACTCAACTTTGCCTTCTTCAACTTCTCCACTTTGGTGCCGAACTTCGGCTTTGTTTGCTTACTTAGATTTCAAAATATGGATTTATAATTGGTATATGAAACTTTGCATATTGTTTGAAATTATGAGCTTCAATTCTTGATTTTAGTCTAATGAAGTCTTAATGTTTACCCCGAACATAAAAAAATAAAAAAATTCTCGAGTTTCTACCCTATGTATCAGTGCAACTTTATTGATCCAAACGCCCAATTTTTGTGTGTGTATATTTCTTAATTAGACGCACACATAATTGGTCATGGAATGTTCAAATTGTTTGAATGGTGATAAGGACAATTAGGCCAAATTCTTGGATAATTTTTATAATACTGGTGTGGCTCATTCAATGTGGTTTGATTGAGGTTCGGTTCGGTTCTAAGGCTATATAGAGAGAGAGATAGAAAGCTGTAATATTTCTTTTAGGGCTACATACCCATAAGTCCTAAACATAGCAATTTATACCACTAACTCCAATAATATTTTTAACAAAACAAATAGGTAAATGAATTTGGAATTCTCATATACCTCGCGGTATAAAGCTCCAAACTCGGGACTTTTGGATAATTTTTCCTTTTTTTTACTATCCCTTTGTAATATCATGTTGTGTACTTTGATTGGCAATTGCAAAGTTTGTCATACCAATCATTATTTTTATCATGTATCAAGTAGAGAGCTCAGATGGACAGTCTAAGAATTATTTGTCCCATTTTCTTTCTTAATTTTCTTCTAAGAAACAAGAGATTTTACTGTAGTTTAGAGTGATCTTGAATTACAAATCTCTAATAATGTTATAGGCTTGATTAAGATCTTCTATATTATGATTTGGGTTGATGTGGGTTTGGCTTAATATTGAATAATTGCTAGGTATGATTGGATATATATCTGTAGTTGATAGGCAGGAAATTGAATTTCATGTATATTTTCCAATTCAAGATATGGTGGATGACATAGAAAATGGACTTTTGTAGAATACCCAAGATTCTGCTATATTAAAATATGTTAGTATAAGGTATAGACTGTATAGTAGTTGTTTAGCCATTGGGATGCTTATTTCTTTAAACATTTTAATGATTTTATTTATTTTTTACTATTTTTTCATTTTCAATTAAGCTTTTTCAATAATATATCTTGACTAATGCATTGTATTG